>QRFJ01001831.1:179822-531929 GCA_006176705.1 Cocos nucifera | reverse complement strand
TTTGAAGTCCATTTTGCCTGAAATTTTTTTTATCTGAACAAAAAAATAAGATCTTCACATTGGTGGCCTTCTTTTCTATATAAGATTAATAAAAGTATCAATTTTTAATAAAATAGATTAATTTATTTTATAATTTAATACTTTTATTAGTATATTTTTATCATTTATCATTGGAGATCCTCTTCTTCTCTATCACATCTCCAAAAATTAGATCTGAATCTAATTTGAAGGATCTTCAAAATATCTTTCGAAGATCAGCAGCTGTCCTTTGCAGCAGCACAGTCTTCTAGCTTTCTATCACCTTTTTTTCACCTGGATCGCACCAACTGAAATCCAAAACTTCTTTGGGCATGGAGAGAAGAGGAAGAAGATGAGCTTGGCATGGAGGAGGAAGAGAGAGGTAGCCTTGGGGTGTGGAAATTTTTTTTTTTTTTTTTTTGAGTTGGGCGTAGGGTCTTATTTATAGACTATGCGTGATCCAACTCTTCTTCCCAACCAATCACAACTCTTTGTGAAATCAAATCTAAATCTGATTGATAAAAATAGAGTCCCTTGGATTCATCCTTAGATAGTGCCTAGGACCAATCAAACTCGATTCTTAGGAGGAGTATATTTGGAATCCAAAAAGGAGATGGAGTCCCTATCCAACGAAGACTCCTGGGCGCCTCCTACTTGGGCGCACGCCACCCTTGGCGTGCGCCCTCCTCCTTGCCAGCTTCTGATAGGGGGACAAGCCCCCACCAGCTCTCCAATAGGTGCGTGACACATGGACAGAAGTCAAAGTATCAATGGTCAATATTTGACCAGTCAAAGGTCAACTTTTGACCAAAGTCAAAGGACGAGAAATGGCAGGTGACCAAAAATGGTAGGTATTGTCTTACAAAATAAGACAACTCTTTTCTGACTTGGACAGGCTCCAGTCAGAACAAGTGAAGGCCTCTGATCGAGCACAAACTCCTTTGGCTCAGTCAGGACAACTATTTATGATAGTAAAAGAAGAACGTTAGGTTCAATCGAGTGCTAGCACGATTTTCTTGAACCTAATTGAATCTCATTCAGATCAATTGAACTGGATCAGTTCAATTGATGATCACCAGATTCAAACCCTTATTTGTGTGACCCAGTTAGGTTCAGTTCTATATGGTAATGGGATATGTCATGATCTCTATCATCGACATCATCGAAACTCCTTTCGATGGATCAGAACTCTTCTGATTCGAACAGCTAGAATGATCGATCATCTAAATCATTCTAATTGCTCCCAAAATCCACCAGTGACACCTAGCAGTATATGGTGGCAACCCATCAGAGCTGAATGCGAACCTCTTGGTGCAGCTACCTGTGTGATTAAGTTCTTCTATCTTGAGCCCCGATCAGATTAGGGTTAAGGTAAACTCGTCAAACCCTAGTTTCTATCATATGATGTAATCATTCGATTCAGGTCTGATGTGAAAATCTAAATAGAAACTCTTTCTATTATTTCACTCTGCCATGGCCATGGGCTTCTGGACTTGATTCTCATGATCATCATAGGGCTGCTCCTCTACCACCGAGGTAGATAGATTCCATCTTGATGCAATCCAGTTCCTACAATGAACATGCTATAGCCAACATACACCTCAGGGTTCCAAATGGCTAGGATCCCAAGTTATGGTGTAGTCAAACTATAACACCCTCAAGGTGAACTATTGATGCACCTCAGGTCAAAGAACCAGACATACCACTGTAGCATCGAGTCAGTCATTGACGAGAAGGTAGACTTCCTAATGACTACTCGAGGTGGTCACGCTCAATGTCCTCGTTCTCTAACGAGTACCTGTACTCTCGCTTCGATGTCTCTACACCATAGACTCAAGACTTATCTACTAAAAAAAAGTGATTGTACACCAACCTTCCGGATCAATCACCATCCTTGTGATGATCCTATGGTCAGGAGCATTTTATGAGTTAATAATGATTATTCATGTCTTAAATTTTCAACTCTTAAAAATATGAATTATCATTACCATTAACTCAAAGGATGTATCATAGACACTAAATACACATATATGATAGAAAATAACATATTTTATTGATTATAGTCAAAATTATAATTTTGCCCTTAGAAGTGTATTACAAGTGTCAGCCAATTCTGGCTTATAGGGCACATATATCTAACAATATGATACATCATGCACAACTCCTTTGAAATAAAGTCATGTCTTCCTAGCTTTGGAATAAAAATCCCTCCAATGATATGATGCGGCACACTCATCTCCACTAACAGGATGGGTGCTAAGATATCTCCTATGATGTCATCTCTTTCTACAATTAATCTTAGCACAGCCTTTTTATCAAATAATCTATCGGGTACAAACCCATCCATAGAAATCTCAAAAATTTTTGCTAAGCTTTCCTCTAAAACTTCAAATTGAACTCTCTTCACTATTTACATAATGTCAACTGCACCTTTTCCTAGATTTTCATAAAATTCCCTCCCTAATTTTGGGTACATGGGAATATTCATATTGCAAAAACCTCTCCATCCCATTCTATTAATCCAAGTTCCAATAGAAAAGTTATATCTCTCAAAGAAATCAAAATCAATTCTTCTCCCCATTACTATTGCCCTAGTGGCCATTCTTCCTATGGGACAGGGCTGTGGAAGAGGCGAATCCAAAATACCTTGACCCTAAACTAGACCAAGTTCATCTAGAATGGGTTGCTCGGTTAATTGAGAGGGTTCGAAGGCTTGGGATGTTGCTTGTTCCATCTGAGTGTGAGCTCAGAAGTGGCACTCCGAAGTCTTGTAAACATAAGAAGATAGGTCATGGAAAGATGAAAGCGAATCGAAAGAAGAATTAGTCTCAATAGTAAAGTTCAGAAACTGGGTCGGCTCACTCTAAGAGTGAGCTGACTCAGTTGGAAACTAGGTTGGCTTAGTCTAGGACTGGGTCGGCTAGGTCTTAGAGAAAAATTCAGATAGAAAGCAGCATTTTCGAGCTATTAGCATGGTACACAATTGAGTTGGCTCAGTATGGGACTGAGCCGACCCAGTCGTAGGTTAGCCAGCTCAGTCTAAAACTGGGTCGGCTCAATTTTTGTGGGTTATTATTTTATGTACATGGGTTGTTTGGATTTGGAGAGTTTTTCTATAAGCTTGGATTTGACTCTTTGTAAAGTATATATACTGAAAATAGATCAAGATTGTAAGTGTGCTAAAATATACTGAATAAAAGTTATTTTCTCTTAAAAATCTCTTCTTTTCTTCTTCTCTATTTCTTGATTTATTTGATCATACTTCCATAGAGATCCCTAAGAAGTACTTTCTTGATTGCTTGAATAATCACCGATGGCCATGCCAATCTGTATGGGAAGAGTGCATATTCCCAATATTTGGTATTAGAGCGATGTTGCGTGGAAGAAAGGAAGACACCTAGGATTTACTACATCCAGGATTTGTTGCACTAGATTTTATCATAAAACTTCTAGTATGCTTCATGGTTATCTCTAGATTGAGGTGGAGATTGTTTACACAGAGGAACGATGATATAGAAGTTTGGAAAGTGGATCTAGGGCTAGTTAGATCTTTTATGAAGGATAGTTTTAGTGGTGTGTGATCGTGAAGGGTGTTAGGGATCTGATCTTGACTTGTTTGAAATCATGGGATCAAGTGGATTCAAGATGGATTTTGAGAAGTTCGATGGTAAGAAAAATTTTATCCTATGGCAGCAAAGAGGACTTGTTGGTTCAGTAGAGGATCTATAAGATCTTGATAAAAGAAAGGCCGAAAAAGATCAGTGTTGAGGATTGGGAAGAGTTGGAAGAAATTGCTTTTAGCATAATCCAAATGTGCTTGGTCGATCAGATTTTGCTCGAGGTTTGCATAGAGACTATGGCAAAGGGGCTCTGGGAGAGACTGGAGAATACATACATGGGGAAGAACATAACGAATAAACTATGGTTGAAGAAATAGCTGTATAGTCTGAGGATGCCCGAAGGTGGAGATCTTGTTGCACATATCCAAAGGTTCAATTAAGTGTGCTCTGAGGTGATGAGTTTGGATGTGAAGATCGACGAGGAGGATCGGGCATTGCTACTATTATGTCCTCTCCTAGGTTCGTATGATGGTCTCATAACAATTCTAGTTTATGGAAAGAAGACCCTAAACTATGAAGAGGTTGTTGGTGTGCTCAGATCAAATGAGCATAGAAAGAAGATCTGCAAGGGAGACCCTAAGTCTGAGATCTTGGCTGTGAACAAAAGACAGGAAAGATCAAAAGAGAAGATAAGATGGAAATCCAAGGGCAGGTCAAAGTCTCACGATCAGAGAAAGATGACATTGAAATGTTATAAATGTCATCAGCCTGAACATCTAAGAAGAGATTATCCCCTTTTGAGATCAAAAAAAAGAAAGGCCAGCAAGGAAGATGATACAGCTTTTGTGAGCAATGGAGAAGACCTACTAGTTATATCAGATGGATCCATAGAGTGCAATACTATGTGGATATTAGATTCAGCATGCTCGCACCACTATACTTCTTATTGAGAGTGGTTTGCTATCTACCAGAAGATCGATGGTGGAAGTATCAGTCTTGGAGATGATCACCCATGCAAAGTAGCTAGAATTGACTCTGTTAGGGTGAGGATGTACAATGGGATCATTCATACATTATCAAATATCAGGCATGTACTAGAGTTGAAAAAGAATTTAATTTCTTTGGGCTACTTGGAGGAGCAAGGTTATGCTTTTAGTAGCCAGGCTGGGAGTGGATGTCTGAAAATTTCTAAGAGAACTTTGATCATGATGAGAGATAAAAGACTGAGCAACAATCTTTATAGAATGAAAGGCTCAGTGGTAAATAATAGTGTAGAGATACTAGCAATAGCATAAGAGGAGCAGATTTTATATTAACTATGGCACTATCGGATGGATCATATGAGTGACAGTGGGCTCACAAAACTAAGTAGAATAGGTATGATCCTAGCCCTGAAGAAGGAGGGCATAGATCTTTGTGAGACATGTATCTTTGGCAAATAGCATAGGATGAAGTTTGCTAGAAGTACCAAGCACTGCGAGGGAGTGCTGGATTTAGTACACTCAGTTGTGTGGGGACCAGCTCCTGTATCAGCTAGAGGGGGGGCAAAATACATTATTACTTTCATTGATGAATTCTCAACAAAGGTATGGGTTAATTTGATCAAAGAAAAATCAGAGGTGTTCGCTCGATTCAGAGCCTGGAGAGCTGAAGTAGAGAAAGAGTCAGAGAGATAGGTAAAGTGTCTGAGGTCGGACAATGGAGGGGAGTATACTAGCCTGGAGTTTAGGAGGTACTATAAGAAAAATGGCATCAAATGCCATTACACGATGAGGATGACTCCCCAGCAGAATGGTGTCGTAGAGAGGATGAACCGAATACTGACTGAGAAGGTATGGAGTTTGAGGCTACAGACATCACTCCCAAAGTCCTTTTGGGATGATGCTCTAACTTTTTTTTATTTTCTTATGAACAGGTCCCCTCATTATAAGCTGAATGGAGGCATTCCAGAAGAGATCTACAGTGGAAAGAAGGTGGAGCTTGGCCATCTGAAAGTCTTCGGTTGCACAACCTATGCACATGTGGAGGCAACCGAGAGGAGCAAATTAGATCCAAAATCTCAAAAGATGACATTCATAGGGTATCCACAAGGAGTCAAAGGATACCTGCTATGCGACTCTCAGGCATAGAAGCCAGTGATCAGCAGGGACATTATCTTTGATGAGAAGATCATCTTGAGGAGGTCTAGGATAGATGAAACTAGGGAAACAAAGGTAAACAATGGTGTCCAGTCAAAGAATGATGGCATGCAGGTTACATCTACTTACTGGACTATTCTTGTTGAGGTGGAGCTGGACAGAAAAGTATTATCTTAGATTGAAAATTAGCATGGAGGGCTAGCAGTTCAGATCGATGTAAAGGACAGCTACAGACATCAGACAGAAATGTGCCAGTGGGAGTGGCTTTGCACAAGCCCCAGCAAACTATTAGGAGATCGATCAGATATGACATTGATGAGGTTATCTCCTATGCACTCATCACTACTAATGGAGATCTAGAGAAATATGCAGAGGCCATGAAGAGTGAGGATCATGATTCATGGATGCAGATCATGATAGAGGAGATGGAATCACTTAAGAAGAATCCGACATGATAGCTGGTGGATCTTCCAGAGGGTGCTCAACCTATTGGCGCAAAGTGGGTATTCACAAAGAAAGAAGCACCTTTAGAATAAGGTGGAGTCAGATTCAAAGCAAGACTGGTAGCAAAGAGATACTCATAAAGAAAAGGGATTAACTACATAAAAATTTTCTCTCCTATGGTGCGTCATACATCTATTCGAGTTTTGCTATCACTGGTGGCACAGCATAACATGAAATTGAAATAGATGGACGTGAAGATGGCCTTCCTTCATGGAACTTTGAAGGAAAGAATCTACATGAAGCAGCCAAATGGTTTCGTAGAGATGGGGCAAGAAGAAAAGGTGTGTTTACTCAGAAAGTCTTTGTATGGCTTGAAACAATCCCCTCGTCAGTGGTATCGAAGGTTTGATAGCTTCGTCTTGAGCTTGGGTTTCAGTAGATATGAACATGATTATTATGTCTAAGTCAAGAATGTAGACGAGGAGGATACCCTATACCTGTTATTATATGTAGATGATATGCTCATAGCCAGTAGAAGCATGGATGCCGTGAAAAGGTTGAAAAGGGCATTATCATCTAAATTTGAGATGAAAGATTTGGATCCAGCTGAGAAAATCCTTGGAATGGAGATTTGCAAAGATAGGTGCAAAGGAGTGCTCCATTTGTCACAAGGAATGTATGTCTAGAAGGTTTTGAAGAGGTTTAGGATGAAGAAGGCCAAACCTGCTGAGACGCCATTATCGAGCCATATATCTCTCTCCAAGTTACAGTATCTCCAGTCAGAAGAGGAGAGAGAGTACATGAAATGAGTCCCTTATGCAAATATTGTAGGCAGTGTAATGTACATTATGGTGTACTATATACCAGATATAGCACATGCTGTGAGCATGGTTAGTGAAAACATGGCTAACCCTGGGAAGGAATACTAGAAAGCATTGAAATGGATATTAAGATATCTGCATGGAACAAGGGATTATGGTTTGGTGTTTGGTGGGCAGCTGAGAGGATTTGGAGAATAATCTGTGAAGATGTGTGAAGGTTCAGATCCTTTGGAAGGATTTATTGATGTAAATTATGCTGGTAATCTTGATATAAGGAGGTCTACTATCGGATACCTCTTCTGCGTATATGGTGGACCGATGTCTTGAAGATCAATCCTTCAGCCAATTACAACCTTGTCTACCATAGAGGTCGAGTACATTAGGATAACGGAGGCTGCAAAAGAAGCCCTTTGACTTAGAAGGCTGATTGATGAGTTGGGGGTGGAGCAGAGCAAGGTTATACTATTCAGTGATAGTCAGAGTGCTCTATTTTTGGCATAGATGTGAGGTGCCATAAGATCAGAGAGCTGGTAGAGGAAGGTGAAGTGAAACTGATGAAGGTCCATACTAAGGAGAATCAGTCTGATGCACTCATGAAGGTACTCCCCAGAGATAGCTTTTAGAGATGTATGGCACGGATGGATCTGTTGAGAAGAGATGAGTTCACAAGGACTTGGAAGCATCAAGATGGAGAATGTGAGTTCAAAAGTGGCACTCTCAAGTCTTGTAAATATGAGAAGATAGGTCATGGAAAGATGGGAATGAGTTGAAAGAAGAATCAGTCTCAATAGTAAAGTTTAGAAACTAGGCCGGCTCACTTTGAGATTGCGCCAGCTCAATTGAAAACTGGGTCGGCTCAGTTCAGGATTGGGTCAGCTAGGTCTCAAAGAAAAATTCAGACAGAAAGCAGTATTTTCGGACTGTTGGCATGATACACAACTGGGTCGGCTCAATATCAGACTGAGCCAACCTAGTCGCAGGTTAGCCAGCTTAGTCTGAAACTGGGCTGGCTCAGTTTTCGTGGGTTATTATTTTATGTACATGGATTGTTTGGATTTGGAGAGTTTTTCTATGAGCTTGGGCTTGACCCTTTGTAAAGTATATATACTAAAAATAGATCAAGATTGTAAGTGTGCTGAAATATACTGAATAAAAACTCTTTTCTTTCGAAAATCTCTTCTTCTCTTCTTCTCTATTCCTTGATTTATTTGATCATACTTCCATAGAGATCTCTAAGAAGTACTTTCTTGATTGCTTGGCTAATCACCGATGGCCACATCGATCCGTGTGGGAAGAGCGCATATTCCCAACACTGAGCCTTCCTCCTTCTTTCTCGTTCCTTGGAATGATGAGTTGAGGTCAATTTCCACATGCCCTGCTTCTCCCGCACCATCTTGCTTCAAATCTTTCTCAAATCAAGTGGATCTACAGAGATGGAGGGCAAGGATTCAAATAGACATTGTTTAAGAAAGTTTGGGAGGAGGGGCCCTCTGCTCATTATTCGTGAGCAAATTTAGGGCTCCATGAATTGTCACAGGTCAGTTTTAAAGGCCTATAGCCTCAACCCTCGAGTTGACTCATGGTTTTCTATAAGTCCACTTGAGCACAAATCAACTAGAGATTTTTGCTCAAGTCGACTCGAGAACAATTTTTGAAACTTTTCATAATTTTAGCAAAAATTCAGTATACAAACAATATTAAGAGATTTTCTATGATGTTGATCATTGATTATATGTTCAATGTTAACCTTTCGAGGTTGATTCAACTTGTTATATAGATAAGTTCTATTCTGATTCGTAGCATATTCCTAATTTTTTTTTAATAATATAAAATCTTTCTTCACTAAGAGATTTTGTAAATATATCAGCTAATTGCTTATTATTACAAATAAATTCAATGTTACATCATTGTTTTGTATGTGATCTCTTATGAAATGATGTCTTATCTCAACGTGTTTGGATTTTGAGTGTTGAATTGAATTTTTGATTAAATTAATTATACTTGTACTATCATATCTTATTAGAATCTTATTAAGTTTCAATTCAAAATCTTCAAGTTATTGTTTGATCCATATGATTTGAGCACAACAACTCCCAACAGCAATATATTAGGCCTCAGCCATAGATAATGCTATTGAATTTTATTTCTTGCTAAACTATGAAATCAAATTTACTCCAATGAATTAATATGTACCACTAGTGCTTTTTCTATTAAGCCTATATCTAAAACAATCAGCATCAAAATGCCTAATTAATTCAAAGTATGATGATCTATCATACCATAGTCCTACATTAAGTATCCTAGATAGGTATCCCAAAATTCTTTTAACAATAAGTAAATAAGATTCTCTAGGATCTGATTGATACCTAACATACATGCAAATACTAAATACTATATCTGATCTACTTGCAGTAAGATAAAAAAGAGAGCCTATCATACCTCTATATAGTTTAGTGTCTACTTTCTTACCCCTTTTATCTTTATCAAGTTTGCAGAATGTACTCATTGGTATGTCAATTGATCTCGAGGTCTTCATCCTAAATTTTTTAAGTATTTTTCATGCATATTTTATTTGGTTAACAAAGATTCCTTCTTTATTCTGCTTGATTTAGAGTCCGAGGAAGAAATTTAGTTCTTCCATAATGCTCATCTCGAACTCATCTTGCATAAGCTTGGTAAAATCTTAATAAAAGGATTCATCAGTAGCACCAAAAATGATATCATCTACATAAATTTATACTAGCAATAGGTAATCATCTTTTCTTTTTAAGAATAAAATTTTATCAATATTTTTTCTAGTGAATTCATTGTCTAATAAAACTTTGCTTAATCTTTCATACCATACACGTGGAGCTTGTTTTAATCCATATAAGGTCCTATATAATTTAAAAACATAATTTGGAAATGTATGATTTTCAAAATTGGGTGGTTGCTCAACATACACCTCCTCAGCTATATAACCATTAAGAAATGCATATTTTATATCTATTTAATATAATTTAAACTTCATAAAATATGCAAATATAAGTAATAGTCTAATAGCTTCTAATCTTGCTACTGGATAAAGATTTCATCAAAATCAATACCTTTCTTTTGATTATATTCTTTTGCCACTAATCTAGCTTTGTTCCTAACAATAGTGCCATATTCATCTAATTTATTTTTATATATCTATTTAGTTTCAATTATTGGGTAATCATTGGGCCTATCAACTAAAGTCGAAACTTTATTTTTTTCAAATTGATTTATTTTTTCTTGCATAGCATTAACCCAACATGGGTCTTTTTCAGCTTCTTCTATTGTTTTAGGTTCAATTTGTGATATAAAAGCTAAATAATTATTAACATTTCTAAGATAGGATCAAGTTTTTACCCCTTGTGATGGATCACCAATTATTAAGTCTTTAGGATGTCCATGTGCTTACCTCCACTCTTTTAGTAACTCTTCTCTTGGACTAGGAGTGGACTCTTCATTCTTTTCTTATTCATTATTTTGGAATGGAGCATCTTTTAGTATGAGACTATCCATCTTATCATTAAGATTACCTGCATCCTCATCCAAAACATCTTCTTTTCTAGAAAACTTATCATTATATTCATCAAAGATAATATGAATAGATTCTTCAATAATGAAAGTTCTCTTATTGAAGACTCTATATGCCTTGCTTGATGAGGAGTATCCCAAGAAGATACCCTCATCCGACTTGGTATCAATTTTTTTCAAATTATCTTTTTTATTATTAAGTATAAAATATTTACAACCAAAAATATAAAAATAGTTGATATTTAATTTTTTATCTTCCCAAAGCTCATATAGAGTTTTCTTTAAAATAAATCTTGTTAATACATGATTTAAGGTATAACATGCAGTATTTATAGCTTCAGCCCAAAAGTATTTAGGTAAATTACTTTCATATAATATAGCTCGTGCTATTTCTTCTAATATGCGATTTTTCTTTCTACTATCCCATTTTGTTGGAGAGTTCTAGGTGCAAAAAAATTATGATCAATTTTTTTATTATAAAAATTTTTAAAGTATTAATTTTCAAATTTGGTACCATAATCACTACGTATGCATACAATTGATGTATTCTTTTCATTTAAAACTTTATGATAAAATTTAGAAAATGCATTGAAGACTTCATTTTTTTATGCTAAAAATATCATCCAAGTAAATCTTGAAAAGTCATCCATAATTACAAAACCATACTTTTGTGCTAAAAACATCACTTAAGTAATTCTAAAGGTCTACAAGTTGAAATCATGCCTTTTTATTTAAAAGAGTTCCTAGCTTGTTTTTCAAATTGATATGCATCACATATTCAATTCTTTTCAAAATTTAATTTTAGTAATCCTTTCATTAGGTCTTTCTTCATTAATTTTGAAAGTAAATCCATGCTTGCATGAGCCAAACTACAATACCACAATCAACTAGTCTCATTGACATTGACATTCATTAAAATAAGATATTGACTATTCTTCATGTGTAGATTATCTAGATCCATTTTGTAGACATTATTATGTCTATGTACAATGAGCATGATACCATCATCATTGGAACTAGAAACTATGCATAATAAAGATTCAAATATGATTATAAATCTTTTATCACAAAATTGGCTAATACTAAATAAGTTATGTTTTAATTCACTAACTAAAAATACATTTTGAATAGGAGTGATATGAATGTTACCAACACCAATGATCCCTTTTCTATTATCTCCAAATGTAACCACTCCATCTTTAAATTCACAAGTAATAAATTGAGATTTATCACCCATCATATGCCTTGAATAGCCACTATCAAGATACCAAAGCCTTTTCTTCTCCCAAGCTACAAGACACTCCTAAACAAGAAAAACAAGTTGAGTTTTTAGGTACCCATGTCATCTTGGATCCTTTAAGGTTAGTACTCATAGTTTCTTTTGAAATCCAAATCATTTTAATCATATGTCCATTCAATTTTTTAAAATCACATGCATATGATTTATGTCTAATTTTACCACAATAATAACATGAAAAGTGTTAGAGGAAAAAATAGTCTTCATCGAAGTCCTTGGCCAAGGTCTTTAGCCATCGACATTCATCCATTGGAATTTACCAATCCCCCCAGCTACAGGATTATACTGTAGGACCTCTCAACAACATATTTAAGTTCGATGGCACGGTCCCAAATAGTAGGTGGACGAACTCCTCTAGTTGCGCTCCTTGACGAACTTTCTTCAGTCGCGCTCCTTTTGGATGAACTTCTTTCGATCGTGCTCCTTTCGGATGAACTTCCTCCAGTCGTGCTCCTTCTAAATAAACTTTCTCCTAACACACTCCTTTCGGATGAACTCCTCCAGTTGCGCTACTTTCAGACAAACTTTTATAGGAAATCGAGTAGGATTTATAGCATGCAATTTGAAACTTTTTAAAATTTTTATAGCAACAAAAGCTAAAATTAATCTAATATTAATTCTACAGCATCCATTGATCTAATCAATTATCCTACTCAGGATGTATACATACTAATATGTAATTTAAAAATTAAATGCGATTGATCAGCAAATCATATTTGCTAACCGATACAAGTTCAAAACTTGATACCTCTATGATCTGAATCCATCGAAATAAGCCTCTGATGTCACACTATAGTCATAAACTCGTTCAGTCTCTATGGTTGGTCCGTACAGAGCTCTTGATCCCAACCAGCTCCATCAGAGTGCTAGCTCCTCATCGAAATCTTCGATAGCTGATCTCGATCGATCCAATTGACCATCTTTTTTTTTTTATCTTCCAGATACTGTAAAAAATCAAAACTTTCTTTTTGAAGGATGATAAGATGGTGTTTCAAATTTGGTGGTGATCTGATGCTCATAACACTCGATCTCTCCACCCAAACCTAGAGTCCCAACTCTAGGATTTTAGACACACCAAAAACCCTGACGCCCGAAAACTCTCTCATGCCCACTCTCAAATGAATTTTTCTATGAAACAAATGTTCATAGATCATGGAGACTCTCTCCTACCACTCGCCCACTTTCAAAATAATTTTAAATAGGAGAGTAGAGAAAACAAAATACAAAAGGTGGCATGAGAGGTGGTATGGGTGCAAGAGTACTACTCTCTCTAGACTTTTCTCATAAGTGCACCCCACTAGATTTCTCTCTCTAAGTAACCCTCCTACACTCCTCCTTAGATCCTTCACATAAACCCACACACGCCCAAGAGAAACACTTTTAAATTGGCAACAACCAAGGGGAATTTTGTGTGAGTTGAGATAAGATATGGAGGTTGAACTCATTTCAACCTCCCTCTTGAATTTGAAATTGAAAATGTCTTCTTATCCCTTTCCAATGCCAAGTCCTCATGAGAAATACGAAGAGAGACTTCTCATCGACGTGCCCACTCTTTGAACCATTCAAAGTTGGGCGACAAAACTAAAATGGCATGGGGAGTGGATAAGAAGGAAAGTTAAAGTGCCAACAAAATACTTTGAATTTGAAATTCAAGAGTATCTAATCTAATCCATCACATGGACCAGGTTAAAGGCAGATGAGAGGAGGAGTGAACAACCATTTCTGCATGAGAAATATCATGCAAAAATTCTAAATGGGGCATGGGTCAAGGTGGAAAAGTCAAATATGGTAGATGCTAGGGAGAGTTTGAATTCAAATCTTATTAGACTTGGTCCAAATTGGTTTCAACCAAATCAATTAATTTAAATCAATTAGACCAAGTTAAACCCAACTAATTAGGTTTAACCCAAATCAATTAATTTCTAATCAAATTAAAAATTAATTGGGTTCAATCCCTGATCAAATCAGAATCAAATCTCCCATAGTGATTATGTCATCTCATGACCTGAACGGGTCAAATCCAATCGAATCCAATTCATCAAACTTGATCGAATTCTCATCGCTCAATCAAATTAAGCTAATCAATAATCAAATTACTAATTGATCCTCTAATAATCATATAGTCCAATCAGATGGATGTCCGGGCAATAGAGTCCCATCAACATGAAACTCTTGAAGAGTTCCAATTTAGTGGGACTCTTGATCCTAGTATTCCAAACGAATAGAACTCGTGATCATAGAGTCTCAGATCAGTGAAACTCTTGATTAGAGAGTCTCAGATAAGTAGGACTCAGAGTCCTAGTTCACTGAAACTCTTGGTCATAGAGTCTCAATCCAGTGGGACTCTTGACCACAGTTTCCTAGGTCATTAGGACTCTTGATCAGCCATCAGATCAGGTAGGAACTCCTTATGTGTGTGACCCTATAGGTTCAAATCCTAAGCCGATAGCATAAAAACTAATTTTCTATACCAATCAATGTGACCATCTAGTAATGATACTAAACATCCGGATAGGTTGAAAAGTTGCAACGCAACAATGACGAACCTATGGCATATGGTTACTGTATAATTCATCCCCTTCATCTCAATGCTTGAAGGATGATCTAGGATTTACTACCAACCCTAAAATTCATCCATAGTGTATTTTAAAATTCAATATCCATCACATGGACCACCCCGATCGAGAGTTTGCTAAATTGAAATATAGTGATGCACTTGCTCCAATACTTGGAGGGGTCAATCCCATCTTGACTCACACATCAACTTCATAAGTACTTGACTGCACCCAGTAGCCTTCCATCATTGAATTAAAAATTCAGATAATCTGGTACCTAAGTGTAGTGAGTTGCTTGTAAGTCACCATGGTGATCTCAGATCTAAGGAACACTTGTACCCATATCCTTCGCGAGCAACTCTTGGTAATAGAGAGCTTCATAATTGGGTCACGTTCAGCGAAATGTATCCTTACACTTCACCTACATGCCATAATAGTATCTTCATACTTCTTAGTTAAGAGAACCTGGTCATCCATGCCAGTTTAGCTCCCAATTCAACACAAATCGATCTACATGTGGACATCCTTAGAGGAGTTCAAACTTTCCTAAAATTGTTATGACTTGAAGCCCTTCACCGCCAGCATCTATTCCACCCAAACCTTAACTATTAAATCTTAATGGACTGGCATGTCGTGATAATGAGTTCCACCCTATATAACAAACTTCATGTGGCCTCGAGTGGCCCACCATCAGATGATTACCACTATCACCATCAGTTTGTTACATGCTTTCTCTATAAAAGAAATCCTTCAGATATGTTTCTCTTTAAGCTCTCTTCTTCTTTCCGTTACTCTGCCATTTTATTTCTTGAATACTCCATTCCAGTTGATTGAAGAATTAACTTGAATGTCGGAGGATCTTGTTGGAGCCACCCATCTTTGATTTGAACTTTATTTTGCAGGTCCTGTCAGCGGCCTCATCTCCTCCACTCCAGCTACCTCCGACATTCTTATAGATTTTTGCACCAATAGGATTGGTGCTAGAGGAATAGTCACTAGGCTCTTGTTCTAAAAGAAGTATTCAATCAATCTTGTTTACCTTCTTCTCTTAATCCTTCAAAATTCATCTCTATTTGATCTCTTTTGCTTCAAAAATATCCTCAAGGAAGACAACCATCCGACAGTCTATCGCATCTACTACCAGATTCGGATCAAATCTACCCTCTCCAACTCCATCCGCTGTTGCTCCAGGAATTGATTTTGATGATTATAAAATATTTGAGGGGATTACTAATGATTTTGGTTTGAAAAATATTGGGGATAAATCTCGCTCCCACTAAAGTCCAGTCGGATGCTCAATCGATAATGCAATCGGTAGTCATGGGAAAGCTTCAGCAAACGAGCCTTAGCCGAACTCCTTAGCCAACCAAACTCATTAGCGGTCGAGCTCTGGTCGAACTCCTCGATGGTAGAACTTCTCTAAGAGTCAGACTCCTTCCAGACAGCTCCTTCGGTCGAACTTCTATAGGAGCCAAACTCCTCCAACAGCTGAGCTTCTATGGGAGCCAAACTCCTCAGCGGTCGGACTCCTCCTCCAGTCAGGCTTCTATGGAAGCCGAACTCCTTACAAACTATTGATGGATTCCTACAAGCGATCCCACTACTGAACGGTTATAATTATTATGACAATAATGATTGTCATGTATCAAGTCAATCATGATCGGCATTTACCAGGATGGTTACAATAGTCAATAATCAAGGCAGTTACAACAAGCTCCGCCTACAAAAAAGACCCTCTAGATATGCTTACTCTAAGCTCTAAGCTCTCCTCTCCTCCTCCAAACTCTGCCAAACTCCACATTGAGCACTCCATTTTTGTTGGCCAGAGCTAACTTGACCATCGGAGGGTCCTACTGAAGCCACCCCCATCAGCTCCGGACGAGACTTTATTTTGTAGGTCACCGACAGCGACCTCATCCTCCTTCACTCTAGCTCGATCCGACATCAACCAAATTCTACACCAATAGATTTGGCACTAGAGGAAGGGCTCTCTATTCTTGAGATTCTCTTGATCTTAAAGGAGTGCTCCTCAGCGATCTAGAGTTCTTTCCAGAAAAAATGCCTTCCAGCAAAGCTTCGACCCGACGATCAATGGCCTCTGTGGTTAGATCCCATCTAGATACATCAGTTCCCACTTTAGCTCTGGTAACTCAAGCTCTGCCTGCAGCCATAGCGGATCCAGAGTAGTTTAACCTACTGATACAGCAGGTTCAAGGCCTCATCGAGATGGTACAGGCCATGCGGCAGCCCCTAGGGACTTTATCAATCTGCTAGCCCGAGCTGAGAGATATGCCCGTGTAAAAGAAGCCTTCAAATTAAAGGATGAAGAAGTCGCAGGAGAGCGGTGGGTGGACGTGTCTAATAAATCCACCATCGATAGAAGGTCGAGTGAAGTTCGATCGCGCTCATGGACTCCCCCCAGGTGCAAGCGAGTTCGAACTCCTTGAGCTCATCATCAAGAAAGCTCCGACAAAAGGATGCAAAGAAGTCCTCCTCCCAGAAGGTTCCACAACTATGACCCCCTTAGTGCTTCTAAGGCTCAAGTTCTGTTGAAAATTAGGAACCAGCTGCCAAGATCAGAAGAATTACGATCTCCTCCAAACAAGCACGATCGAAATAAGTACTGCCTCTATCATCGCAACCACAGTCACGATAATGAAAAATTTGTTCAGACGAAATCGAGGAGCTCATCAGGAGAGGCCAGTTGGGTCAGTTCCTCGGATGCCAATCTGAAATAGGAGAAGATCGGTCGAGAGCACTGCCATAGCCAGAACCACCAATGATGGAGGAATAACAAAAAGGTTGGTCACCTCCTGAATCATTGATGCCACATCTGGGAGGAGCTTGGTACTTCGACAATCCATCATCTCAAGCATAAAATCCAAGAGGAGCTCACTCCAAATTATGTGATGACAGGAAAAAAATGGTCAATAGTGGCCATGTTAGGAACAGGAGGAGAACCTCATCCTAGCATGAGTCGATCAAAGTCCTTCAACCTCAGCTAGAGGTAAGATCTCTCTCGAGTGACCGAGTCAACCTCGGCTAGAGATGGGATCTCTTTCGAGCGATCATAATAATCTCGACTAAAGATAAGATCTCCCCCGAGGGTCTGGGCCAACCTCGACTGCTGGAGATAAGACCTCCCTCGAGCACCCGTATCAACCTCGACTGCAGGAGATAAGATCTCCCCAGAAGCAACCTCGACTGTAGAAGATAAGATCTCCCCCGAGGTAACCTTGGCTGCAGGAGATAAGATCTCCCTCGAAGCAACCTCGACCGTAGGAGATAAGATCTCCCCCGAGGCAACCTTGGCTGCAGAAGATAAGATCTCCCCCAAGGCAACCTCGATCGTAGGAGATAAGATCTACCCCGAGGGTCCGAGCCAACCTCGATTGCTAGAGATAAGACCTCTCCTGAGCATCCGTATCAACCTTGGCTGCAGGAGATAAGATCTCCCCCGAGCAACCTCGACCGTAGGAGATAAGATCTCCCCAAAGGGTCTAGGCCGATCTCGGCTGTAGGAGATAAAGATCTCCCCGAGCGCCCGCAATAATCTCGATTGTAGGAGATAAGATCTCCTCTGAGGCAACCTCGACCGTAAGAGATAATATCTCCTCCGAGGGTCCAGGCCAACCTCGACTGTAGGAGATAAGATCTCCCCAGAGCACCCGCATCAACCTAGATCGTAGGAGATAAGAACTCCTCCGAGGCAACCTCGACTATAGGGGATAAGATCTCCCCCTGAGGCAACCTCGACCATAGGAGATAAGATCTCCCCCAAGGGTCCGGGCCAACCTCAGCTGCTAGAGATAAGATCTCCTTCGAGCATCTGTATCAACCTCGACTGTAGGAGATAAGATCTTCCTCGAGGCAACCTCGACTGCAGGAGATAAGATCTCCCCCGAGGTAGCCTCGACTGTAGGAGATAAGATCTCCCTCGAGCGATCGGACCAACCTCGGCTGCTAGAGATAAGATCTCCCTCGAGCGCCCATATCAACCTCGACTGTAGGAGATAAGATCTTCCCTGAGGCAATCTCAGTCGTAGGAGATAAGATCTCCCCCGAGGGTCTGGGCCAACCTCGACTGCTGGAGATAAGATCTTCTCCGAGCGCTCGCATCAACCTCTATCGTAGGAGATAAGATCTCCCTGAGGCAACCTCGACTGCAGGAGATAAGATCTTTTTCGAGTTAACCTTGGCTACAGGAGATAAGATCTCCCCCAAGGCAACCTCGATCGTAGGAGATGTGATCTCCCCCAGCGATCGAGCCAACCTCAACTGTTGGAGATAAGATCTCCCCCGAGCATCCATATCAACCTTGGCTACAGGAGATAAGATCTCTTCTGAGGCAACCTCGACCGTAGGAGATAAGATCTCCCCCGAGGATCCAGGCCAACCTCAACTACTAGAGATAAGATCTCTTCCGAGCGCCCGCATCAACCTCGACTACAGGAGATAAGATCTCCCCCGAGCATCCATATCAATCTTGGCCACAGGAGATGAGATCTCCTCCAAGCCGACCTCGGCTGTAGGAGATATGATCCCCCAAGCTTCGACTTCAATGGGTGCGGAGCTCGAGAAAGGACTTCGGTAGTCACCTATTTTGGTACTCTTTTACTTCGAGTTTCAAACTCGAGAGTGGGAGAACAATTGTTGGAGATAAACCCCACTCCCATCGAAGTCCAATCGGATGCTCAACCGATAATGCAACCGGTAGTCACGAAAAAACTTTAGTGGACGAGCCTTAGCCGAGCTCCTTAGCCAGCCGAACTCATTAGCGATCGAGCCCCGATCGAACTCCTCAGCAGTCAAACTTCTCTAAGAGTCGGACTCCTTCTAGATAGTTCCTTCAGTCAGACTTCTATGGGAGCCAAATTTCTCCAGCAGTCGAGCTTCTATGGGAGCCAAACTCCTTAGTGGCCAGACTCCTCCTCTAGTTGGGCTTCTATGGAAGCCAAACTCCTTACAGACTGTTGATGGATTCCTACAGGCAATCCCACTACTGAACGGTTATAATTATCATGATAATAATGATTATCATTTATCAAATCAATCACGATCGATATTTATCAAGATGATTATGATAGTCATTAATCAAGGTAGCTACAACAAGCTCCACCTATAAAAAGGATCCTCTAGATACACTTACTCTAAGCTCTAAGCTCTCCTCTCCTCCTCTAAACTCTGTCGAACTCTATATTGAGCACTCTATTTTTGTTGGCCAGAGCTAACTTGACCGTCGGAGGGTCCTGTCGGAGCCACCCCCACCAGCTCCGAATGGGACTTTGTTTTGCAGGTCACCGACGGTGACCTCATCCTCCTCCACTCCAGCTCGATCTGACATCAACCAAATTCTGCACCAACAAAAAAAATTTATTATATTTCAAAAGCAAAATCATAAATTTTATAAAGTTAATAGAATATATTTCAGAAGTCTCGACAATAAGCCTAGAAGATTTTTGATCTATTGGAGGCAGATTTATAAATTTTGAATGCATAATTTGAAAAAAAATCAAGAAGAAAGATGACGAAAGACAAAATCATAAATTTTATAAAATTAACAAAAATCTATTTTGGAAGTCTCAAGAATAAGTCTAGAAGATTTCTTATCTATTGAAGGTAGTTTCATGATTTTTGAATGTATATTTTGAGAGAAAATCAAGTTTTGAAAAAAGGATCGACCCTTAGGTCTTCCCTTGCTGAAATGGGCTGATTGGCATGCTGTCCCTGTGCCAAGGGTCGATCTCAAGATCATCCTCTGCTATTTTTGTAAGCCAAAAAATAGAAACTAGGTATTTCTTAATTTCTGCCATAGAGATCAACCCTACGGTCGACCCCTGTGCAGGGGACGACCCCAAGATTGACCCCTATGATGGAAAATCTCTACAACGATTATTTTTTTATCCATTTTGGCCATATTTAATGTGCATTTAAAAGCCTCCAATAGCTCTAATCCTATCCAAATTTTTCTCTAATACTTATTGAAGATATATAGGCTCAAAAATGAGAAAAAGAAGAAGAGAATCAAGCATTCATTTCAGCCCTAAGCAAAAAGTCCTTTCCAAGCAAAGAAGCTTTTATTTCAAGCTCACCAACCCCTCCAATGCTCATTCAAATCTTTAACAACTTTGAGAAAAATTAGAAAAGCTTCTTTCTTTATTGTGTAAAGATTTTTTAATATTTTATTGGCTCATTAAAGGGGCTAACTTTGTATTTCATTATTGTTAATACTCATACTCTATTTTATTATTTTGATTTAAGTTTTGGAGGTTCCAAAACTTGAAAAGATTGATCTAAACTTTGAATCAGATTATATAGAATTGGCTTGTATCCAAAAAATAAGTGTTCTAGCTTGGGATAGCTAGGAGCAAAGGTACTGATGTTGTATTCTTGTTGAATATATTTAGTGGAGTTAATTTTTCAAGTAGAAGCTTAGGGAGTGGATGTAAGTCAAGGTTGGCACTGAACTACTATAAATTTTACTTGTTTATGGTATGCTTGCTCTCTCTTCATCTTTGTTTTATTAAATACTTGCTCTCTTACTATTTATCTTTTCATCCCACTTAAATCATCCACCATACACAACTTGCATATCTTAACACTGTCTTTGTTATTCTAATTTAGCTTTAAAATTTTAAAAATCTAATTCATCCATTTCTCTTGGGTTACATAGCTGGGCAACAAGTGGTATCAGAGCCTGGTGCTCTAGTCCTATTTTGATTTAACCATCAAAGAGCTAAAGATCTATGGCAATTCAAGTCGGTATCTCTCTAGTCGAGAGGCAGTCCACAAACTGGCCTCCACTTTTCAATGGATCAAACTACATCTATTGAAAAGTTTGGATGAGAATTTTTATTCAAGAACTTGACTATGATATATAGAGTATCATAGTTAATGGACCATACACATCCACTAAGATAATTGATGGTGTGGAATCAACCAAACCCAAAAAAGAATAGGATGAGGTTGATAAAAAAATGGCTCAGCTTAATGCTAAAGCCATAAATATTTTATATTTTATTTTAGATGCTAATCAATTCAATCGTATTTTAGCATGCACGTTTATTAAGAAAATATGTGATAGGTTAGAAGTAACACATAAAGATACCAACCAAGTCAAAGAATCAAAGATTAACATGCTTGTACATAAATATGAACTCTTTAAAATGGCGCATGATGAGTCAATAACTAAAATATTTACTCACTTTATGGACGTTATAAATGGTTTAAAAAGTCTTGGCAAGTTTTACTCTAACAGTGATCTTGTAAGGAAGATACTTAGATCTTTGCCAAGAACATGGAAAGCCAAGGTCACCATGATTTAGGAAGCCAAAGATTTGAATGTATTATCTTTGAAGGAGCTTTTAGGATCGCTTATGACACAGAGCTAAGCATGAAGCAACATCAAAAAGAAAATATCAAGAAGAAGAAGACAATCATCCTCAAATCCACTACTCAACTAGATGAGGAATCCGATGAAATAGAAAATGAAGAGCAAGATGAAGAATTAGCCATTATCACTAGAAAGTTTAAAAGATTTTTGAAAAAAAAAATAAGGAATGAGGGAGAGGCCACCTACAAAAAGGGAGCATAGCAAGGAGAAGGATAAGGAGCAATCCCTTATTTATTTCGAGTGTAAGAAACTGAGGTACCTTAGATCCGAATGTCCACAACTCAAGAAAGACTCCTTGAAGTACAAGAAAAAGGCTATGGTGACTACATGGAGTGATAGCGATGATTCGAGCTCCGAAGAAGAAGAGTTACATGAACAAGCCAACTTGTGCATTATGGCATATAAAAATGAGATAAATGCTAAAATTTCTAATGATTTTACTTTTGAAGAACTCCAAGAAGCATTTTATGATTTAGTTGATGATTTAAAGAAATTAGAGATAAAGAACAAAGAATTAATAATAAAGAATCAATCTTTACTAAAAAAAAATAGATAATTTCAAATGAGAAATTGGTTTTAACTCAAGAAAATCTTAACCTAAGAAAAGAAATTGCTAAGTTATAACCTATGGTAGAAAAATTTACTTTTAGCTTAAATAAACTTCAAATGATACTTAAAAATCAAAAGGCCATTTATGATAAAGCTAGCCTAGGCTATAATCCTCTTAATAAATAAAAATTTCTAAAAAACATCTTTGTGAACTCATCAAGCCAACAAGTTTTCAAATATTACTTTCTTTAAATATGGAAAAGTAGGACATAAATCCTATACATATTTTACTAGTAAATCTGAAAATTCAAATATGAAGAAAATTTGAGTTTCAAAAGGAACCATGAGCTCTAACCTTGATGGACCCAAGATAACTTGGGTACCAAAAATTAGTAAATGATTTTGTAGGTACACCAAAGATCCAATGAAATAAAATGAGAAAATACTTGTAGTTAGATGCCTTAGGAATGAACTTGGATGGATGATGATATTGATAAAATCTAATTTTTTCTCACATCATACCATCAATGTTTGTTTGATTAATTCTATTAATTTTAATAATCTATCATTATAATTTTATATTATGTTTACTTGCTTGAAATTCTTTTTATATGTTAGTAAGATTAGTATAATTGATTGATTTTGATGATTTGAATACTTTGATTTTAAAAGATCAATATGCTCTTCTTTAAGTATCATGTTATGATATGAATTGAAATTATCTTAAAATTTAATATGATATAATAGCTTTTTCATATCAATTTTATAATTAATAAACTTAAATTAAATGATGCTTAATTGGATGTGAATAGTTTTTGTAGGAACCAAATCTAGGGTTTCATGGATAGATCCTGAAACTTTTCAGGATCAAGCAGTGAAAGACTTAAATAAATTAAATATTTATTTAAATAAATATGTAAATAACTAGTTCTTAGATCTATTATATGATCAAGGTATGATATTAAATCAAAAATTAAAAACATAAAGGAGAAGGAAAAGTTGATCACATTAACTTAGATCTACACAACATCTAATGCAGGTATGAAATCAATAGATCAGATCTATTATCTTTGCAAGTTAGACATTCAAACTTATTGATCTAGGCTTGAGGATGAAGTCACAAGCTGCACACATGTTCAGCCTCTAAGAGTCATCCACACGAGCTTACGAACTCTGATCTGAAGTCCGATGCAGGAAATCAGCACAGCATGCTAGTACCGTGCTGATCCTTCTTCGACGGTCGATCTAATGCTCCCTTCTTCAAAATATGAACTCTCCAAAATATGAGAAGGAAGAGGAGGGCTTTTTGATCTAAGACTCTCTTAGAAAAAACTCAAAAGAAGGAGGAGAGATGAAGAATAAACAGCCTTAGAAGAAGACCCTCTTCTTCTTCTCTTTTCTCTCACCTAGACATCTAGTTTGGTGTCTATGGAACCTCCATGCCCAAGGACCCTATTCCTCTAATTCTTGCACACCCCAAACCTCTCCTAAAGCTCTATATTTTGTGAAAATTTTAGCTAAAAATTCTTTTTAAATAATGAGATATGTTGAGTCCAAGTTTGGTCAAATTCTTAGACTAGGAAAGATATTAAATGATAAGTTGTTAGGGCGCCCAACTCTTGGGGTTAGGCACCCCCACCATTTTTTCTACCATGGACCAGCAAGGGGGGTGCACAAAAAATCTCTCTTTTACCATAGAAATCAAGGGAAATAAAATAAAGATGGGTCGGCACACTATGGGAACAGTTTTGAGTTGTTAGGATTCTATCATATAGAATTCAAACTCAAAATAACTTTCCGTCAAAAAAGATATGTCCATAACTTATTCCAAATAAGTGGTAGAGGGAGCGAAAGAAGGGGCATGAGAAGCCCTGGGCATGGAGAATTCTCACATAAAAAAATAAAACAAAATGGTGTGGGGCGTGAGGATTAAGTGGCGCAAGTGATATGGAGTCCTAGTCACACAGGACTTCTATTTTGACTTGGTCAAACAAGGTCTTTTAACCAAATAAAATCAAGAGCAAACCAATCCAATTAAATTAGGCCCTAACCCATTTAAAAATTTAATTAAATTAGATTAAATTAGATTTAATTTTAATTTAATTTTTTAACCAAATTAGAAAATTGGGTTGACCCGAGTCCAAGTTAGACTAGGACTAGTTCTTCCTTGCACTTAGCTTATCCAATAAGTCAATTGGACTTGATCCAACCAAGCTCAAACCAAATCTAATTAAATCAATTATACTTAATCTCAACCCTCTGGCTTAATCAAATTAAGTCAATTTACAATCTAATTGCTAATTGATCCTCCTACGATGCTTGCACTAGGTTAAACACAAATCATATTGATTATTTAATCCTAGAACGATTCTTAATCATTGATCAACCATCCAATCAGATCATGAGCTCTAATATGTGTGACCTCATAGATCCAAACCTAAGCTGATAGGATAGGAATAGATTTTTATATCAATCGAAGTGACCATCTAGCAATGATACTTGATGGTCGGATAGGTCGAATATGTAGAACAACATCCTTAGAACCCATGCGGATATAGTTTCCATATAATTCATCTCCTTGATCAAAATGCTCGTAGGATACCTCAGAGTTCAAATATCAACTCTGATCAGATTGTCCACATTGTATTTTAAAATATCAAATTCATCTGATGGATTATCCTGGCTAAGGTTTTGCTATATTCAAATATAATGATACATTCTTCTTCAACTCTTGGAGTGGTCAATCCCATCTTGATCATACTTTGACTTCGCAAGTACTTGACTGTGCCTAGAAGCCTTTCATTACTGAATTAGAAATTTAATTAGTTTGGTACCAAAGTACAGTGAGTTACTTGCAAGTCACTAAGATGATCTCAGGTCAAAGGGATACTTATACCAATATCCCATCAAAAATATTTTTGACAGCAGAATGCTCTAGAGTTGGTCATGTTCAATGATGATGTACCTATACATCTCACCTATATGCCATACCAGTATCTCCATACTTTTTGATTAAGAGGACAACCAACCTATATGGCATACAGTGACCTATGCTCAATAGATGTTGTCATCCTTTTAACAACTTATCATTTGGTTGTGAATAAATTTAAGGACTAATTGATAAATCCTCTCTTTATCGAAGCTAAATAGTCCTAAGGACTTCATCACAATAATGAAGTTCGTTAGAAGATGAATACTTATGCTAAGAAATATCAAAAATATATTTTATTTATTAATGAATCTATTATAAATATAAAGTATTTCAACAATCAACAGGCTGACGATTGGCTTTGGGACGTTTTCCAATAACTTACATTTATCCTAAAGCCACTCGGCACAGTATCTAATACCCATCTTCGACTTATGGTTGCCGAACTCCTTTATTGCCAAGACTTTAGTGAAGGAGTCGGCTAGATTTTTCTTTTCGTCGATCTTTTGAAGGTCGACGTCACCTCGATCCATGATCTTTCAGATCAGGTGAAAGCGGCACAGAATGTGCTTCATTCGCTGGTATGCCTTCGGTTCTTTTGCTTGAGCAATGGCACCAGTGCTGTCATAGTAGAGCAGGATCGAACTATCAAGGAAGGGTGCTACTCCAAGCTCAATGATAAACTTTCTCAGCCACATAGCTTCTTTTGCATCATCTGATGCTGCCACATACTCTGCTTCGCAAATAGACTCTGCCATAGTATGTTGCTTAAAATTCTTTCAGCAGATGACTCCACCATTCAGAGTAAAGATATATTCCGACATGCTTCTACTGTCATCATGGTCAGATGGAAAGCTGGAGTCTATAAATTCCACAAGTTTCAGATCAGACTCGCCATAAACCAACCATTGGTCCTTAGTATTTCTCAAATACTTAAGTATGGCTTTAACAACTTTTTAGTAGTTTTCTCTAGGGTCAGACTAGTATTTACTCACTACTCCTAGTGAGTATGCCACATCTGGTCTCATACATGTTATGGCATACATGATAGATTCCACTGTCGAAGCATATGGGACTCTACTCATATACTCTCTCTCTTCAGGAGTTGTCGGACAATCCTTCTTAGAGAAAGAAATTTTATGGCCTATCGAGAGATAACCTTTTTTGGAATTCTCCATGTTGAACCTCTTTAGCACAGTATCTATGTACATGGACTGGGATAATCTAAGCATCTTTTTAGATCTATCCCTATAGATCTTCATCCCTAGGATGTAGGATGCTTCATCCAAATCCTTCATGGAGAATTATGATGATAATCAAAATTTTATTCCCTACAGTGTGGGGATGTCATTTTTGATTAATAGAATGTCATCCACGTACAAAATAAGAAATATCACTGCTAGACCATTTGTCCATTTATAAATGAAGGATTTTTCTCCATTTTTAACGAAGCCATACATTTTGATCACTTTATCAAAATGCATGTTTCAACTCTGAGATGCCTGCTTCAGTCCATAAATGGATCTCTGAAGCCTACACACCTTGGACTCATTTGTGGATGTGAATCCCTCAGGTTGTATCATATACACCTCTTCGATCAACTCTTCATTCAGAAAAATTGTCTTCACATCCATTTGTCAGATCTCATAGTCCAGATGGATAGCAATTGCAAGCATAATCCAAATGGACTTGAGCATTGCCACAGGAGAGAATGTCTCGTCATAGTCAATACCATAACATTAACGATATCCCTTAGCAACCAGATAGGCTTTATAAGTCTCCACCTTTCCATCTACGCCTCTCTTCCTTTTAAAGATCCATTTACATCCAATAGGTTTAACCCCTTTGGGTGAGTCAACCAATGTCAACACATCATTGACCTTCATGGACTCCATTTTAAATTTCATATCCTCAAGCTATTTTTTGAAATCAAATCTCTGCATAGCATCCATATAGGTGATCAGATCCTTATCATTTTCATCGAGTTTGATGGGATCACCATCTTGGACCAAAAAAGTATAGTATCTATTCGACTGATGCGATACTCTACCAGAACGCCTTAATGATGTAGGTACACAGGGCTCCAAATTTGATCTAATTGAATTCAATTCTGGTTTAGCTATAGGTGTTAATTTTTTTACCTGTTGAACTTCATTAAGTTCAATCTTAAAGGCAACAGTTCCTTCACCAAGAAATTTCTTATTCAAAAAGATTATCCTAAGGCTGACGAACATCTTTTGTTCATTAGCATGGTAGAAATAGTATCATTTTCTCTCTTTTGGGTATTCTATAAATGTGTACTTGTCAGACCTAGGTCCAAGTTTATCTGTAACTAACCATTTGATAGAAGCCGGGCACCTCCAAATCCTAAGGTGTGAAAGTGTTGGCTTACGTGCTGTCCATATCTCATATGGAGTCTTAACTACAGACTTACTTCAAATCCTATTTAATAGATAACAAGCCGATTTGAGTGCATATCTCTAGAAGGATATCGACAAGCTGACAAAATCCATCATGGATCGGATCATATCTAACAAAGTCTGATTCCTCCTTTCAAACACACCATTATGCTGTGGTGTTCTTGGAGGAGTCTATTATAGGTGAACCACATTCTCTCCTAGATATGTGAGAAACTCACTGAAAAGGTATTCCCCTCCTCGATCAGATCGAAGAGTTTTAATACTCTTTCCAATTTGTTTTTCTATTTCACTTCAAAATTGTTTGAACATTTCAAAAGAATCTGACCTATGTTTCATCAGATAGATATATTCATATCTGGATAGATCATCTATGAAAGTAATGAAGTAGACATATCCACCTTTGGTATTTGTACTCATTAGTCCACATACATCAGTATGTACTAGACCTAAGAGCTCAGTGGCTCTTTCATCTTTTTCAGTAAAAGGTGACTTGGTCATTTTACCAAGAATATAGGATTCATAGGTTGGAAGTGATTCACAATCACTGACTTCGAGGATTCCTTCTTAAGTTAACCTATCTATCCAATTCTTGTTTATGTGACCTAGCCTACAATGTCATAAGTAGATATCTGATACACTATCTAATCTAAGATGCTTGCCAGTTGAATAGACTACGTTAATAGATTGTGATAGCATATACACACCATTATTCAATTATTCACAGAAAATAGTAATACCATTCATAATGATATTACAAACTTATTTCTTTATTAAAATTTTATAATCATTTTTGGCTAGAAGGCCTACAAAAAAGATATTTAAAAAGAAACTAGAACAGAAGTGACAATCACTAAGAACAATAGTATGGGACTCAAATACAAGTTTCAAAATTTCTAAAGCTAGAACTGAAACTGATCTTCCATCTTCAATGTTTAGGAACCTTTCACCTTGCTCAAATCTCCTACTGACCTGCAACCCCTACAATAAATTACAAATATGGTAAGGGCTACCGATATCTAATACCCAATCAATAATATCATAAATAGAGAAATTGCAAGTAGTTATCATATAAATACCCTGCCCAGCAATAGCTTGCTTCTTTCTCTACCTATTCGGGTCTAGAGAGGTAATGTACTGAGGACAGTTTCTTTTTTAGTGCTCCTGCTTCTTGCAAAAGAAGCATTTAGCTTGACTCTTATTGGACTTAATTTTCCTGATCTGGGCCTGCACAGATATCCCAGCCTAAACTTGCACCTTCTTAGCTTTCTTCTTCTCATTCTTCTTCCCTTTCCTAAAGGGTCGAGAGCCAGAAGATGAACCTCCCACTAAGTTCACCGACTTTTTATGGAGTTGGTGATCCTTCTCAAAGTTCTAAAGTAACCCTAATAACTTGTGGTAGTCTACTTCAGGCTTTGTCATTCTGAAATGAGTAAGGAATGGGAGAAACGACTTGGGTAATGAGTTTAGTATTGCATCTTTTTCAAGCTATTTATGTAAGAAAAAGCCGAGCTTGCTCAATCGCTCTATCAGCTCGATCATGTACATTACATGATCAATGAAAGAGGCACCATCCCATATTCTGGCATTGAAGATGGCATAACTAGTCTTATGCCACTCTACATCATCAGGTGTGCCAAAGGAATCCTCCAATACTTGAAGCATATCCTTTGGCTGAGCCATCTCAAATCTACGACTGAACTCATCTTCATAGCAGCCAGCATGATGCAGCGCACCATGGTCCGATCATTGAGCCACTTCTGATAAGTATCTCTAATTGTTCCATATGCATTGGCAGTTGGCTCCTCAGGTGCAGGATCCATCAGCACATATAGGATACGTTCATGCTCTAGAACTATCTTCAGCTTTCGATACTAGCTACTGAAGTTGAGTCCCATCAACTTATCATTATCTAATAATGATCGGAGCAATAAGGAAGTGGCCATATCGACACAAAGAAAAAATATAATCTAATTAGTAATTAATTCACTAAACCTAAAGATTTGGACTTTAATCAAAATGTTCTCCCACTATTATTCGAATTGGTAGCCTCTACATCCAATCTGAGGAATTATCATAATTTTTTAGTGGATACTAGAATCCACATAGACTGTACATGAGCCCAACTTTGGTTGGCCCATCCATGTACATCTAAGAGTAGATTCATAACCAATTATTTCTCCAAATAACTTTTAGTAATTAAATTTTGCTCCAATCCCTGATCAGTTGGCTTTGGCCTTCTTAGAAAAGGGTCCAGTTAGGTCCAACCATTAACATGATCATACTTGGCCTATCTAACCAATGAATGATCAGGCATAACTTTGGTTGACCCACCTAACCACCATTTAGAAAGATGTATCTAAGAGATCATATAATGAATGATAATTCCATCAACCGATAAGCATGAGACCTTTGGGCCTCCAATAATTATCCAACTGATGGATCCATTATCATCCACTTTAATGGGAGGCTATGATCCAGTTATCATATAACTATTTTATTTTAGAGATCTAATAATTTTAAAGAATTTATTTATCGAAGTGAGTAGGTCAGATTAACCAGCTTGTCATGATCCTTCCATTGGCTTCACCAAGTCAACTTAAGGGAGACCACTAACAGACTAGTCTAGGAGCACCTAAATTAGTCACACTGATTTATTTAGCTGATATGGATCAACTCAAATTGTCAAGTGATATGATCAAAACTCAATCTCACCAAGAAGGCTAGGTAAGTGAGATTGATGGAAGGTTCTATCAAAGCTTGCCTTAGACATCATCGAAAATGGCCAGGTAAGTGGGCTACCAATTAAAAACCATCAATTGTATGTGCCAAACTTACCTTAGACACCAACTAGTTTAATTAGTCTTGATTAGATCAACCTAATAGTTCGAGCTAGACCTCTTAGCCAAGAATCAAGTTCATTTGGTTTTTGTTAAAGACATGGACTTGACCAACTATAACTATTGTAATTGATCTAGAAAATCCTTGACCTAATTTAAGACAATAATTGATTAGATTAAGTCAATTCTCTAATTAAGTCCATTATTCAATCTAACCTTAGGTCTAACCCAATTAATGGACCTAATCTTCACTAACCCTTTAACGCAATGTGTTATGATTCGTGTCATAGGATCTTCAATTTATAATCCTAGAATCTAATCAAACAACTTCTTAATTCTTAATTAAGTTTTGGGCTGAGGGTTGGGGTTTGGCTTTTTGAAAATGATTTTCATATTTGTAAAATATTTTTATAACATCTATCAACCAAGTTGCATGTTTGATTCGTAATTAATATGCAAGTAAAATAAACATGAAACTACTTTAGGTCTAATCTAAATAGGTTCATGTAATTAAAATAGTTTCAATAATAATCAATCATAAATCTTTCTAGATCAAATATAACACATTTATGATGATTAAAATTAGATTAAAATATTTTTAATTAGATCATAAAATCTCTCAGATCTAATCTAAAATTTTATGATCAATATTTTAGATCAGCACATACCAGGACAACCTTGCCACTATAAAGGGTAGACCTTACAGCAGGACAACCTTATGGCAGTCTATGCAATCTAAAATATTTTATTTTTAGATCTAAAACTATTTTAAATCTATTAAATTATAAATAAAATAAAATTAAATCTAATAAATTTATGATTAGAGTTAGATCATCATAAACTAGGATAACCTTTTCACTGTAAGGGATAAACCTTATAGCAGGACAACCTTATGGCAGTTTGCAAGATCTAGAATTTTAATTTTAGATTTAATAATTATATTATAAATTAGATCTAATCTAAGAAATAATCTAAATATGCATAAAAATTATGTAATAAGAACCTTGGCTCCGATACCAATTGTAGGAACCAGATCTAGGATTTCACAAATAGATCTTGAAACTTTTTTAGGATCAGGCAATGTAAGACTTAAATAAATTAAATATTTATTTAAAAAGTATATAAATATCTAGATCTTAGATCTATTACATGATCAAGATATGATATTAAATTAAAAATAAAAAACATAAATGAGAAGGAAAGGTTGATCACATCAACCTAGATCCACACTACATCTAATGCAATTATGAAATCAATAAATTAGATCTATTACCTATGCAAGTTAGATGTTCTAACTTATTGATCCAGGCTTAAGGATGAAGTCATGAGCCGCACATGCATCCAGTCTTTAGTAGTCATCCACACAAGCCTACGAACTCTGATTTGAAGTCCAATGCAAAAAATCAGCACAGCATGCTAGTACCATGCTGATCCTTCTTCAATGGTCGATCCGATGCTCTCTTCTTCAAAACTTAGGCTCTCCAAAATATGAAAAAAAAGAAAAGAGTTTTTGGATCTGAGACTTTCTTAGAAAAAACTCAAAAGGAGGAGAGATGAAGAATAAAACAGCCTTAGAAGAAGACCCTCTTCTTCTTCTCTTTTCTCTCACCTATACACCTAGTTTGGTGCCTAATAGAACCCCCATGCCCAAGGATCCTCTTCCTCTGATTTTTGCACACCCCAAATCTCTCCCAAAGCTCTATATTTTATAAAAGTTTTAGCTAAAAGTTCCCTTTAAATAATGAGATATGCAAAGTCCAAGTTTGGTCAAATTCTTAGACTAGGAAAGACATTAAATAGAAAGTTGTTGGGGCGCCCAACTCTTGGGCGCCCCCACCTATTTTTCTGCCATGGACCAGCAAGGGGGGTGCACAAAAAATCCTTCTTTTACCATGGAAATCATAGGAAATAAAATAAATATGGATCGGCACACTATGGGAAGAGTTTTGAGTTGTTAAGGTTCTATCATATAGAATTCAAACTCAAAACAACTTTCCATCAAAAAAGATATGTCCATAACTTATTCCAAATACGTGGGAGAGGGAGAGAAAGAAGGGGCATGTGAAGCTCTAGGCATGGAGAATTCTCATATAAAAAGACAAAACAAAAGGACATGGGGCGTGAGGATTAAGTGGCGCAAGTGATAGGGAGTCCTAGTCACACTAGGACTCCTATTTGACTTGGTCAAACAAGGTCTTTTAACCAAATAAAATCAAGAGCAAACCAACCCAATTAAATTAAACCCTAATTCATTTAAAATATTAATTAAATTAGATTAAATTTAATTTAATTTTAATTTATTTTTCTAATTAAATTAAAAAATTGGGTTGACCCGAGTCCTAGTTAAACTAGGACTAGTTCTTCCTTGCACTTGGCTTATCCAATAAGTCAATAAGACTTGATCCAATCAAGTCTATATTAAATTTAATTATATTATATTTAATTAGACTTAATCTCAATCCTTTGTCTTAATCAAATTAAGCTAATTAGCAATCTAATTGCTAATCAATCCTCCTATAATACTTGCACTAGGTTAAACACCAATCGTATTGATTATTTAATCCTAGAATGAGTCTTAATCATTGATCAACCATCCGATTAAATTATGAGCTCTAATGTATATGACCTCATAGGTCTGAATCTAAGTCGGTAGCATAGGAATAGATTTCTATACCAATTGAAGTGACCATCTAGCAATGGTACCCGACGGTCGAATAGGTCGAATGTGTAGAGCAACATCCTTAGAACCCATACAGATATAGTTTATATATAATTCATCCCCTTGACCAAAATGCTCGTAAGACACCTCAGAGTTCAACTATTAACTCTGATTAGGTTATCCACATTATATTTCCAAATATCAAATTCATATGATAGATTATCCTGGCCAAGGTTTTGCTATATTCAAATATAGTGATACATTCTTCTCCAACTCTTGGAGTGGTCAATCCCATCTTAATCATACTCTAACTTTGCAAGTACTTGACTATGGCCAAAAATCTTTCATTACTGAATTAAAAATTTAGTTAGTCCAGTACCAAAGCATAGTGAGTTGTTTGCAAGTCACTGAGATGATCTCAGGTCTAAGGGACACCTATACCTATATCCCATCAAAAATATTCTCGATAGTAGAATACTCTAGAGTTGGTCATGTTCAATGATGATATATCTATACATCTCATCTATAAGCCATACCAGTGTCTCCACACTCCTTGGTTAAGAGGATAACCAACCTATATGGCATACAGCTATCTATGCTCGATAGATGCTGTCGTTCTTATTAACAGTCTATCATTTGATCATAAATAAATTTAAGGACTAATCGATAAATTCTTTTTTTATCAAAGCTAAATAGTCTTAAGAACTTCATCATAATAATGAAGTTCATTAGAAGATGAATACTTATAATGAAAAGTACCAAAAATATATTTTATTTATTAATAAAGTAATTATAAATATAAAATAGCTCAACCGTCAACAGGCTAATGATTGGCTTTGGGACATATTTTTTAACATTTTTGAATTACTGAATATACATGTAAAACTGATTTTTGGCATTTCTCTATAAGATACTTAAATATTAAAATTTTTCAAAACTTTGCATGATCTAAGTACTTGAAGATAAAACATCTATTCATAAAACTCAAGTGTTTGATGTATTGAATTACATTGCATATTAGCTTATTCCTAAGAATTTGAAATTTCATAGTTCAACCAAAACTCATAGAGCCTATATCTAAATTTTCTTTTATATGAGTCCCTTGACTTGATAATCTTACCCCCATGATTGATTAATTCTTGATCCCCTAATTTGACTTAAATATCTTTCTTGATCATCGATTTGATTATCTATTGATTCTTATTCAACTTGATTAAATTTTTTGAAATCAAAAACTAAAACTATTTTCTACTTCAATGAGTCAACTCTTGATTTAGTAGGAGTCAACCCATTTTTTTTTAGGATTAATTCTTCTATTTGAAAATATCCCAAGGCTCTATCATTCCATTATTAATTTTCTCAAGCTATAATTTGTTTCGAACTCCTCTCCCACTAAAATCAAAACTTTCCTCTCCGTTTCTATTCTATTCTTGTGGTCCTTGTTCTCCAATGGCACCTCGGAAGCTTTTCACCCAAAAGAAGAGGAAGTCTAGTTTCCAAAATGAAATATGCATAAATTTAGATGAATGTTGATAGCATTGGATGCATGCTATATGATAAGAGTGCGATGTTATCATTAAGACACCGTGTGTATCAATTTAATCCAACTTCTTAAAATAATTAAAAATACATAGATAGCAGTGAGTCAGATCGAATCCATAGAAAAGGTAGTATTTTAGTTTTGAAATTTTTGATTTTTTAAAAGAAAAAAAAAAAGAAAAGAGTTTTGAAATCAAAAGTGAAGTCAAAAAATAAAAAGCAAAAATTAAAAGGTGTAGAAATTTAAACTTGGTACTAAGATCTACTAGTTAAATCTTAGCATCTACTTGCAATAAAATAAAAAGTAATAATTAAAGTATAAAAATAAAATTACAATAAAAATAAAGAGTATAAAATTAAAAAGCATAAAAATAAATATTGCATTAGTTAAAAGGTTCATAATTTAAATACATAAAAAAAATAAAATAGGCTAATCTCTGATCTTGGATCGGCATTGGCAGAAAGATGGTATAGAAGTCCAACTCTTCTTCTTGACATCCGTTGCTTTGAAGCAGCCTCTAATCTAAAACTTGGCTCTATCCTATACCAAAGCTTCATCTTGATCAAAAATTATGAATTCTGAAAGCCTAGGATCTTATTTATAGAGCAAGGAGGAGTTGAGGATTTTCTTCTAAGTGTGGGATAAAGAGCCATTTTAATCATCAAAATAGAAAGAAATTCGAGTAAAATTTGGCTTAAAACAGCTTTAATATGAATCTGGTGAAGTCTGGTGAAATCTAGTCGTTCAATAGGAATCCAATGGACCAAAAATTATCAAACTTGGATGTGTATCGATCCAGATTAGGTCGGATTAAATTTTAGCCATTGATCGCATGTTGATGGAGAAAATATGACCGTTGATCATGTGTTGCGAGTCCTGATCACCGTTGGGAGCATTTTGAACCATTGGATCTGAGTTAGATGTGAGCGCTGCCTTCCAATGGCAATCCATGTGAAGTCTGTAGCTAAATCAAAGTAAAAAATTTCCTCCACCATCCAATCTTGGTTGCAATCAATCGGATCCATCCGATCGCATCTTTAATATTTTCATAGACTACATGGACCGACTGTACTGCACATCGTAATGAATTAGCGCCTCCTATCATCGAGTGAAAAGTCCAAAATGCCTTGTGAGCCATGATAGATTTTTTGTAAATTCTTTAAGGGTCTAGGTCCACCACGTGTCGCTCCATGATTCATCGATTTCTACTGAGCTGATGGTCCATGCCTGGATCGTGGACCGACTGACGGCTTCCATGGCTGAGTCGGCTAACATCGCTACCTTGGCGCACTGGCTTTATTGACTTAGCTCAGCGTGTTTAGGCATGCTAGCTAATATGGTATGACGGCTTGAGCCGACTGAGCCGTATGTTATTTTTTATTTAATTTTTATTTATTTTTTTTAAAATTCATATCTTCTTCATTTTATCTCCATTTTGCTCAAAACTTATTTTGTTATGATTAAAAAAATAAGCTCTTTTCATTGATAATAAAATTTATTTTTTTATTTTTATTATTTTTTAATTAATTTTTTAATTAATAAAAATTTTAATTTCTTAAAAATATATAAATTGATCATTAATTTTTAAAAATTAATATAAATTAATTAATAAATTAATATTTTTATTATTGAATTTATGGTACTTATCACTATATATATATAGATCGATAAGAGCACCTCGAATTATCTCAAGCCACTATACATTTAAGATTTTATTTGATCAAGATAATGATTGAGAGTATTGAGAATATTAGCTCTCATGGTATAATAGGTGATGATGATGAGACTCCTATAGCAGAGCCTATTATAGTACATATCAGGGTAAGAAGCTAGTAGAATAGCATGAACAAATAGAGACAGCTTCACTTTAAAGCAGACCAGCCATCCAAATACTAGCTCATGATTACCTGATAGACTGAATGATGATACATTTATTAAGAGACTCTCCATCAAAATCATAGCGTCAGTCTATGTACAGCTTTAAAGATACATATTAGAGGCATACCAGATGAGATAAGATCAGATGGAGGCATTATCATTGATTAGAGATGAATTAGGAAGATTGATTCGACCACTCACTATAGCTAGAGAAGATGTTCGCTGTCGGACCCAATCATTTGGAGATATTAGACTACACTCTCCTTCTGTCTAGCCTATACCAACATCTTAGGATTATCCTGATATATATACCTATTTAAGATTCTAGGATTCCTTTCCACAAGTTTAGTGATCCTTTCAATCTATTTTTGGCATTTATATAGGATATAGTGCTCATACATTTTCCATGCTTTCATGATTTTATCTTTGTAATCAGCATTAGCTAATCAATAAAAACTTTATCTTTTATGAAAATTCAATGTATTTGATATTATTTGTTTGACTCAATATATGCTTTGCTTACAAAACAAAGTGGGAGAAATGATTGTTGGTTTAAATTAATTAAATATGTCTGACTTGAAAGAAATAGGAGAAGAATTAAGAAAAGTTAATTTTTTGATATAGGAAGAGAATTAAGAAAGTCAAGTTTTCTAGCATTTGTTATAAAAAATAGGAAAGAAATAATTTTAAATTGAACAAGAAAAAATATTATTAAAATATTAAAAGTAAAATTATTTTGATCTATTTATGCACTCTTGATGTTTTAGTTATTTGATTTGCTTTAAAGAAATCATTCTAATTTACTTTTCATTCAATCATATTTTGTATGGTTTGATCCTATCATGATTTTTAATAATTAATTGGTATCAAGCTAAATCTTAAAAAATATTTTACTCCAAATGAAAATCCTAGATAAATAATTTTTGAATCTCATGAAAAATTAAAAATAGGCATTTACTGGTCGCTTGACTTGTTGATTCACTAATACTTGAGCTTTCATGTGATCTTGTTTATTTATGTTTTGTATTGGTATCAAAGAATTCATCCTCAAGTGAAGTTTTACAATTGGTATCAAATAGATTTTTTTCTATCTTGCACTCTATTGCTTTTTTTTGGCAAAAAGAAAAGAATATTTTATCTCGAATCTAATTTTGCATAGCTTATATGATATCTTTTAAGATAAATTCAAAGAATTTTATATCTTTTTTAAATTAAATTGAGTGATATTTTTTAAGAAAAAAAAGATCTGAATTTAAATAGTAAATCTCTCTATGATTTGTTTGCATAGTCTATTGGTATTAATTCAAAATGACTTATCAAAATAATTTGATTTGACCTTAATGAATTCATCTTTTTTGATCAAAAAAACTAAAATAATTTGTATCAAATTTTATCACCTTGTACTCTATCTTTTAACAAAAAAAAAAGAAAAGAAAGAAAAGAATGCTTTGTCTCAAATCTAAGTTTGCACAGCCATATTTTAATATGATATTGTTTGAGATAAATTATAAATATTTGCTTCCTTTTCTGAACTCAATGTGTAATATTTCTTGAGAAAAGAAAGAAATAATTTTTAAACTTGAAAAAAGTCACTTATATTACTTGATTTGTTCATCTTTGATTGAAGTATTTATATATTTCTCGACTTGTCGATTCATACTTTGATTGATTTGATTGTGTCATCATTTATGATGATCAATAAATATTTCAAAAATGCTTAACATCAATTGATCATTTTGATGCTATCATGATTGAAGATATCTTATTGTCAACATTTTATTTTAAAATCAATGATAGCAAAATTTTCATAAAAGAAAAAAAAATTTACTGTATCATGATTATGATTGATTATTTGAAACTCAATATGCTTACTTTAAAATAAGTGTAATAGAAAAAAAATACTAAAGAAAATAATTTGATCTTAAAAGACTATTTAATTAAAAATGCCTTTATTTGCAAAAGTAAGGAAGAGAATTCATTTAAGATGAATTAGTTATAAAATTGGTATCAATCAAATTTAAAAATCTAAGCTTAAAAGTTAAATTAGTATTAGTTAAAAATTAATGTGGTAACAATTAACGGTATTTAACTTGAAAGAAAAAGGAAGAGAACAAATTTAAAAATATCATGTGATAAATTTTATGGTATTCACTTTTGAAAATAGGAGGAGAGATATTTGCTAAAAATTGGTATTAAAAATATCGATGTTAATCTCAAATTCTTAATCATTTATCTTATAATTCTTTCAAATTTATATTTTATTTTAATTGATTTCAAACTCTCAATCAGATGCCTTATAGTCTTTTAATTTATACTTTCATGTATTTATTTAATTTGATTTACTCGATTTAAAGTGCTATTAATTTAAAGTAGTACTAGACAAACAAATTATTCTCAAATATTGAAACTTGCTTAAAGTGGTATCATTCATATGATGATTTCATAATTTGATTTATCTAAATATTCTTGACATTCTTAGAGTTGAATTGAATTGAAAACTCTTCTTACTCCTAGAAATAAATTTATAAAATTTTTAATTTATAATATAGATTTTTATAAAATTATTTTTAGCTTTGATACTATTTTTCATACTCTTTCGATATATACATTTTCAAAGTTTAATTGACTAAAACTTCTTAAGAAAAGTAAAGAATAAATATTAAAATTGGTATAATTTTTTTCATGTTATACTTATTTTATTTAAAAATATCTATTTTTTAAATTAAATTAAAAATCTAAATTGATGGTATCAAATAAAAATTTTACATCGGACATATTTTTCTTGGTATCAAATATGCTGAAATATCTTAAAAATCTCTATCCCATAATATTAACTTGAAAAATCTGAATTAAAACTTTCTAGAAAGGAGGAGAGTGATATCAATACAAATTTGATATCAAACATACTTATTTTCATATTAAATATCCCATGAAATTTAAATTTAATATCCTCTTAAAATTAATTCAAAATTTTTTGAATTTGATATATATATATTTTGAATCTCAATTGATTTTGGTGATATAATTCAATGATTTGTTTGATGCGTAAAAGAATGTATATATGTTATGCCTGATTTCCTTATTCAAAACTTTAAAAAGCTTTATTTCTCTTAAAGATTAATATATATATATATTTAAAAATTTGATTATAAAAGTTATAATCATTTAATAAAGAGGAGAGCCTTTGATATTTGATTTCAAATAAATTTTTAAAAGAAAAGCAATGTTTTAATCATGTTTTAAATCCAAAGATAAGTTTTTAAAAGGAAGATGATTTATTTGACTTTATTTTTTGAATTTGATACATCTCTCATTTGATACACTCCTATATCTTATTGATTTTGATGATTTTTTTTAATCTTTTCAATAAACTTTTTAATGATTATCAAAAATGGAAAGAAGAATGTTGAGTATATGCTTAATAAATTAATGCTTAAAATACTCAATAATTTGATGCTTAAAATCTTAATACTCATTGATTTGAATTTAGACATTATAGTATAATGAGTATATAAAAATTATGTAATAATTTAAAGATAAATTAAGAATATTTATAAAGTGTGCATTCATATATTTAAATTAATTACTTCATGATATATGTTAGTCAATTTTGATTGTATATGATGCCTATTTTGTATGGCTAACTATTTATACTTCTGATATGTAATGTAAACTTCATATCATATCTTTATGTATTTTGGCTAGAACTATTTACTTGATGTCTAACTCTTATGTATTTTGAATATTGGCATCTTATTTTGTCATGAATATGGAATATATTTTTCACATATAATATTAATTATATTATGAATCATCTTTTAAGGAGCAAGTTCATCCTTCTTATTAGAAAGAGAGAGTAAATTTTATTCAAAACAAGGAAAGAATAGTTTTTCTTAATTGATGATATCAAAAAGGGCGAGTAGAGAAATAAAATTGGGCTATAAGTAAAATTGACAAAAGAAATAAGTATAAGCAAAATTGGGCTCTAAGCAAAATTCAAATGGATAATTCAAAATTTCTATAAACAATTTTTAGATCTATCCTTTTTGCAAATCACTCAAATGCTTGATCATATGTAATCATCAAACTATTCATGATGCATTTTATTCTTTATCAATGTTCAAGTGATGCATCTTTATAAATTTCAAATTCCTAATCGATGCTTATACATGTTTTATTTTTACTTATGCTCAAATATTCCGTCATCATCAAAAAGGGAGAGATTATTGCTCCAAGAATTGATTTTGATGAATACAAAATATTTAAGAAGATTACTAATGATTTTGGCTTAAAAAAAGATTTATTATATTTTAGAGATAAAATCATAAATTTTATAAAGTTGAAAAAAATATATTTCAGAAGCCTCAATAATAAGCCTAGAAGATTTTTGATCAATTGGAGGTAGTTTTATAAATTTTGGATGCATAATTTGAAAGAAAATCAGGAAGAAAGATGATGAGAGGCAAAATCATAAATTTTATAAAGTTAGAGAAAATCTATTTTGAGAGCCTCAAGAATAAGCTTAGAAGATTTTTGATCTATTGAAGGTAGTTTCATGATTTTTGGATGTATATTTTGAGAGAAAATCAAGTTTTAAGAAAAAGATCGACCGCTAGGTCTTTCCTTGCTGAAATGGGCTGATTGCCATACTATCCCTATGCTAGGGGTCAACCCCAGGGTCGACCTCTATTATTTTTGCAAGTCAGAAAATAGAAACTAGGCATTTTTTGACTTCTACCACAGAGGTCGACCCCAATGCGGGGGACGACCGCAGGGTCGACCCTTGCGATGGAAAATCTCTGCAATGACTATTTTTTTATCCATTTTGGCTATATTTAATGTGCATTTAAAGCCTCCAATGGCTCTAATCCTATTCAGATTTATCTTTAATACTTATTGAAGATATATAGGCTCAAAAATAAAGAAAAAAAGAAGAGATTTAAGCATTCAGTTCAATCCTAAGCATAGAGCCCTCTCCAAGCAAAAAAGCTTTCATTTCAAGCTCACCAATCTCTTAAATACTCATTCAAGTCTTCAACAATTTTGAGAAAAATTAGAAAAGCTTCTTTCTTTATTGTGTAAAGAATTTTTAACATTTTATTTGCTCATTAAAGGGGCTAACTTTGTATTTCATTATTGTTAACACTCATAATCTATTTTATTATTTTGATTTAAGTTTTGGGATTTTCAATCTTGGAAAGGTTAATCCAAACCTTGAATCGAATTGTATTGGGTTGGTTTGTACCTAAAAAATAAGTGTTCTAGCTTGAGATAGCCAAGATCGGAGGTACCAACATTGTATTCTTGTTGAATACATTTAGTGAAGTTAATTTTTCAAGTAGGAGTTTGGGGAGTGGATATAGGTACAAGATTGGCACCGAACCACTATAAATCTTACTTATTTATGGTGTGCTTGCACTCTCTCCATCTTTATTTTGTTAAATACTTACTCTCTTACTATTTATCTTTTCACCCCACTAAAATCATCCACCATACACAACTTGCATATCATCACATTATCTTTGTTATTCTAATTTAGCTTTAAAATTTTAAAAATCCAATTCACCTTCCCTCTTAGGTTGCATAGTTGGGCAACATCCACTCCCCAACCTCCTTCACTAGTTGCCATGATAGATCCAGAGTAGTTCAACCTGTTGATGCAGCAAGTTCAAGGCCTCACCGAAATGGTGCATGCCATACAGCAGCCTTCGATGGCAATCCAGCTAGAAAACCTCCAACTAGAGCCTCAAGAACCAATGCCAAGAAGGACAACCTGGGTCAACAGACCCATCACCTTAGAAAAGGGGAAGTAGAGAGTAGGGAGCTCCTGTTCCAATCATGATTCTTCTCTAGAGGAGACTTCCCCATCTATAGTCAGCGGTCCTCTAAGATCCATGGTCGAGATGATGCCCTTGATCAAATGCTTTAGGACATGAACTAGTGGATCGAGGAGCTCTGCCATGCTGCCCCAACTCATCATGATGACATCTGCACTAATTCTCCTTTCTCTATCAAAAATTATGCAAGAACCCTCCTGCTAAACTTCAAGCTCTCCCAATTTAAGACCTATGATGGGATTTCTGATCTGATCGACCACCTGGAGGCCTTCTAGATGATGCTGCTGCTTCATGGCATGTCAGACACCATCCCATGCCGAGTATTCCCATCCACCTTAAAGGAATAGCGAGAAACTGGTACTCGAGCCTCAAGCTAGGTATGATCTTTTCTTTTGACCAAATGAGCCATTAATTTGTGGCTCATTTCATAAGCAGCTGACATCCAAGATGGGGTTCGAATTCTCTCATCAACATAAAGTAGAATGAGGGAGAGTCCATCCGAGCTTATGTTAGCCACTTTAATGCTGCCACGTTAGAGGTCTGAAACTTGAACCAATCTATAGCCATGGCCATACTAAAGGGCAGTCTTTAGAAGAATGATCTTCTATCCTTCCTAGAAAAAAAGTATCTCAAGAATTTTGCTGATATGGTGGCCCAGGCTAAAGGTTATGCCCAGGCAGCGGAGGCCTTCAAACTGAAGGATGACGAGACCGCAAGAGAATGGTAAGTGGGCGAACCTAGCAAGCCCGTGCCTAAAAGAAAGTTGAGTGAAGCTCGACCACATTCTCAAACTCCTCCTGAGCATAGATGAGCTCGAACTCCTCCTTGAGCTCATTGACAAGAAAACCCAGACTAGAGAACCTGATGGAACTCTCCTTCCAAAAGATTCAATAACTATGCTCCCTTAAATACCTCAAAGACTCAAGTACTAATGGAGATAAAGAAGCTGCTGCCAGGACTAGAGAGGATGTAGACTCATTCGGCCAAGCATAACCCCAACAAGTATTGGTTCTACCATCGTGACCATGGTCATGATACTGAAGAATGCATCCAGCTTTAGGATGAGATTAAGTTATTGATTAGAAGAGGTTGGCTAGATCGATTCATTAGGTGCCAGCTGGAGTGGAGAGAAGATCATCCGAAAGTCCCACCGCAGCCTGAATCATCTTGACGGGATGAGCTATAGGAAGATCGATCCCCTCTTGGAGTCATCAATACTATCGCTAGGGGACATTAGCGAGGAGAGGCCAGTGGATTAGTAGAGTTAGCAAAGAAGTAGCGGACTAAAGAGTCCATCATTTTTACTAAAGAAGATGCCTAGAAAGTTCCATTTTCGCACAATAACGTAGTTGTAGTTACTTTAAATATTATTGATTATGATGTACGCCATATTTTAATTGATAATGAAAGCTTTGCAGATGTCTTATTTTATGATGCTTTTTCCAAAATATCCATATCTAATGATAGGATGGGTCCGATGAATTTTCCGTTGGTAGAATTCACAGGTGATGCCATGCCAGTGAAAGGAATAATAACATTACCTATGATAGCTAGTCGATACTCGAAAGCCCCTTCTGCCTATAATGCGATCCTTGGCCAATCTGGTTTGAATGTACTTCAAGCTGTAGTCTCTACTTACTACCTAAAAATGAAGTTCCTAACCAGGCATGGAGTCGAAGAGGTCAGAGGAGATCAGGCACTAGCTCGGCATTGCTACAGTTTGCCTTACAAGGGGGAAGATAGGCAAACCTTTGTCTGGTGGACGGCTTGATGCTCGCGATGATCTATCTAAAGAAAGAGGAGAATCCATCGATGACCTTGAAGAGATCCTCTTGAATGATGGGAATAAAGAACATACCATAAAGATCGATTCGAACCTAAAAGGAGAAGTTAGAAGGTAGCTTGTCACATTCTTGCAAAGGAATGCTAATGTCTTCACCTGGACGCCTGCAGACATGCCCGGGATCGATGCTGAAGTCATGGAGCACCGCCAGAGCATGGATCTTAAGCGACGATCAGTGAAATAGAAAAAACACAGTTTTGCACCTAAGAGGCAAAAAGCTATAATGGACGAAGTCAACAAACTCCCTAAGATGGGGTTCATTCAAGAAGTGCTTTACCCAGATTGGATTGCAAATGTTGTCCTTATTAAAAGGGCAAATGGCAAGTGGAGAATGTATATAGAGTTCATAGATTTAAACACAGCCTATCCAAAAGACAGCTATCCTTTGCCCAGGATCGACCAACTGATGGATGTGACTTTGGGCCATGAACTCCTCACCTTCATGGATGCTTTCTCTGGATATAATCAAATTCGGATGGCACCACAGGATGAAGAAAAGACTACTTTTATTACTGATCGTGGCCTTTATTATTACAGGGTCAAGCCATTTGGACCTAAAAATGTAGGTGCAATATACCAATGCCTGATGAATAAAATTTTTAAGGAGCAGATTGGCCCCAACATGGAGGTTTATGTTGATGATATGCTGGTTAAAAGCCAATCTTCACCAAGTCACATTGCTGACCTTGAGGAGACCTTTAGTACCCTTTAGAAGTATAAGATGAAGTTGAATCCCATGAAATGCACTTTTAGAGTAATCTCAAGAAAGTTCTTGGGATTCATGGTGTGAAGTTGCAGCATCGAGGCCAACCTATAGAAGATCAAAGCCATCCAAGAAATGACTGCCTCCAAAATAATAAAAAAAGTTCAACGCCTCACAGGCAAGGTGGTAGCTCTGAATTGCTTCGTGTCAAAGTCGGTGGAGCGCTGCATGCCCTTCTTTCAAATACTCAAGCAAACCAAGAACTTCAACTAGACTCCCGAGTGTCAGTAGGCCCTTAAAGAATTGAAGAGTTATCTCATCTCACCCCCACTACTTGCCAAATCCAAACTTGGAGAAGGACTATTCCTATACCTCGCCATATCTCCTGTAGCTATTAGAGCCGTACTGGTCAAGGAAGAAGCAAAAGTTCAGAAGTCGATGTACCATATAAGTAGAGTCTTGAGGGATGCAGAACCAAGGTATACCAAGTTAGAAAAACTAACGTATGCCTTGTTGATTATAGCCAGAAAGCTCCGACCTTATTTTCAGTCACTCAATTACTATCCTCATTGAACAACCCATCAAGGTAGTTCTTCATCGTCCTAATACTTCCGATAGGATGGAAAAGTGGACGACTGAGTTAACCAAATTCGACATCCATTTTCAACCTCAACCATCCATTAAAGCTCAAATACTGGCCAATTTCATTATGGAATGCACTATTCCAGAGGAGACTGAACCAAAATTCTAAGAGGCCCTTATCCCAAGCTCCTCTGAAGAAAAGATTGATCTCCCTAAAAACTCTTGGGTATTGTACGTGGATAGTTCATCCAATGCTTCTGGGGTAGGTGCGGGCTTGATCTTCATCAATCCGAAAGGAGTTGTAGTGGAGTATGCATTATGCTTTGACTTTCTCGCCACCAACAATGGAGCAGAGTATGAAGCCTTACTTGCAAGACTAAGGATAGCCAAGGAGTTGGAAGTATAACATCTGAGGGTCTATAGTGATTCTCAGTTGGTGGTGGAACAGGTTAATAACTTCTTTGAAGCCCGAGAGGAAAGTATGAAAAAGTACTTGGAAAGAGTGAAGAGCTTGAGCTTGGCCTTTGATAATTTTGACATCCAGTAGATCTCCAGGAAAGAGAACACCAGAACCGACCACCTCTTTAAGCTGGCCACCTTAGCCTCAGGCGAACTACCAAAAGAAGTCCTTTTCAAAGTCTTGTAAGTTGATCATGAGCCTAGCTGAAACGATCCATTGATAGCATATCTTAAGGAAGGAATTTTTCCTAAAGATTATAAAGAAGCTTGAAAGTTAAGAAATCAAACTTCCTGCTATATTTTGTATGAAAATAAGTTATATAAGAGGTTGTACTCATTACCACTCTGTAAGTATCTCCGACCTTCAGAAGCTAGTTATGCATTAAGGAAAGTTCATGAAAAAATTTGCAAAAATTATCTGAGAGCGAGATCCTTATCATACAAGTTACTCCATCAGGGATACTATTGACTGACAATGCATCAGGATGAGGTGGATTACATGAGAAAGTATAACAGGTGTCAAGAAAATGCAAACATTCAGAGATAGCCAACTTCACAACTTACACCACTGATCATTCCCTGGCCATTTGTATGATGGAAGATGGATATACTCGAATCTTTTTCCATGGTAGCTAGGCAACAAAAGTTTTTGCTAGTGGCAGTAGATTATTTCACTAAGTGGATCAAAGCCAAATCTCTAGCAAAAATTACTAAAGTCAAAGTATAGGACTCCATTTGAAAGTTATTATTTGTAGGTTTGGTCTACCTCAGATGATAATCACTGATAATGGGCGTTAGTTCGTAGGTGTAAAGTTCACAAAGTTCTGTCAGGATCTGAATATATCTCCCCACTTCATGTCAGTAGCTCATCCGCAAGCGAATGGTGAGGCAGAAGTGACTAATAGAACTTTACTTCAAGGGATAAAGGCCAGGCTTGAAAGAGCAAAAGAGACTTGGGTGAACGAACTCTATCATGTGCTCTAGACTTATCAAACTACTTGAAGATCACCCACTAGAGAAATGCCCTTTGCGTTGGCTTTCAGAATAGAGGTGGTTACCCCGATCGAACTTGAACTTTCCTCAGCATGTGTAAAGGCCTACATTGAACAAAGCAACTCGTAGGACCTTAGAGCTAATCTTGATCTGCTAGAAGAAGAAAGAAAAAAGGCCTAGATCCGAATGGTAGCTTACAAGCAAAGGATAGCCCACTACTACAACTCAAGGATCAGAAGCAAGACCTTCAAAATAGGGAATCTTGTACTGCGACAAGCAGATGTTTTGTAGTCTCAAAATTAGGAAAAGCTCACACCGAACTGGGAAGGTTCTTATGAGATGGTGGAAATCATCTGATTGGGAACATATTATCTAAAACAACTCGAAGGAACAATGCTTCTGCAATCTTGAAATTCAAAAAATCTATGAATGTACTATCAATAATTCCATCTTAATAAAACTTTTTTATTTCAATAATTTCATTTCTTGGAGCAAAATTATATGATGATAGGAAATGACTTAATCAAACTTCACCTATAAATAAGGCCAACCATATCAACAATAGGAGGAAAATCTCATCCTGACATGGAAGAAGACCTCCAGTTATTTAAGACAAGAGGAGGGGAGAGGCTCTTACAATGGCCCTTTTATACCTATATGACTTTGTTAGAGATAGGAAGAGGATTTTGCCCTAATAAAGAAAGACCAACCTCATCAGGAACAGGAGGAGAACCTCATCCTGATGGGGGGATCAGAAAGGCCAACCATATCAGAAACAGGAGGAGAACCTCATCCTGACATGGATGAACACCTTCGATTATTTAAGATAGGAGGAGAAGAGAGGCCCTTACAATGGTCCTTTTGTGTTCCAATGATCTTGTCAGGGATAGGAGGAGGATCTCGTCTTAACAAAGAAAGACCAATCCCATGAGGAAAAGAAAAAGAACCTCATCTTGATGGGGGGACTAGAAAGGTCAATGGTGTTAGGAATAGAAGGAGAACCTCATCTTGATATAGATAAAGACCTTCAATTATTTAAGATAGGAGGAGGAGAGAGGCCCTTATAATGGTCCTTTTGTGCCCCTATGACTTTGTTAGGGATAGAAGAAAGACCTCACCCTAACAAAGAAAGGCCAATCCCATCAGAAATAGGAGAAGAACCTCGTTCTGATAAGAAGACCAGAAAAGTCAACTATGTCAGGAGCAGAAAAGAATCTTGTCATGATATGGATGAAGACCTCCAATTATTTAAGATAGAAGAAAGGGAGAGGCCTTTACAATGGCTCTTTTCTGCCTCTATAATTTTGTCAGGGACAGGAGGAGGACCTCATTCTAATAAAAAAAGGTCAATTCCATCAGGAATAGATTGAGAACCTCATGCTGAGGAAAGGATCAGAAAGGCCAACCATATCAGGAACAGGAGGAGAACCTCATCCTGACACTGATGAAGACCTTTAGTTATTTAAGATAACAAGAGGACAGAGGCCCTTACAACGGTCTTTCTGTATCCCTATGACTTTATTAGGAATAAGAGAAGGATCTCACCCTACAAAGAAGGGCCAACCCCATTAGAAATAGAAGGAGAACCTCATCCTGATGGAAGAATAAAAAGAGACCAATCATGTCAGGAATAAGAGCAAAACCTTATCCTGACATGGATGAAGATCTTCGATTATTTAAGAGAGGAGGAAGGGAGAGGCCCTTATAAAGATCGTTTTATGTTCCTATGACTTTGTTAAGGATAGGATGAGGACCTCGTCCTAACAAAAAAAAATCAATCTCGTCAGAAATAGGAGGAGAAGCTCGTCCTGACAGGAGAGACTAGAAAGGTGAACCATGTCAGAAACAGGAGGAGAACCTCATCCTGACATAGATGATGACCTTTGATTATTTAAGACAGAAGGAGGAGAGAGGCCCTCACAATGGCCCTTTTGTGCTCCTATGATTTTACTAGGGATAGAAGGAGGACCTCTTCCTAACAAAAAAAGGCCAACCCCATTAGGAATAGGAAGAGAGCCTCATCCTGATAAGAAAACAAAAAAGACCAATCATGTCAGAAATAGGAGGAGAACCTCATCCTAACATGGATAAAAATCTTCAATTATTTAAAATAGAAGGAGGAGGGAGGCCTTTACAATAGTTATTTTATGTCTCTATGATATTATTAGGGATAGGAGAAGAACCTCATCCTAAGAAGGATAAAGAACAACCATATCAGAACAGGGGGAGAATCTCGTCTTGACATGGATGAAGGCCTCCTATTATTTAAGGCAAAGAAAGTAGAAGTCAATTGATGTAAAATCCATGTAAGGCAAAAAGATAATTGAAGAAAATATTATTTTATTAAAATTAACGGGCATTGCAAAGTGAAGGTCTATAAAACCATACAAAAAGAAAAGATGAAATAAGATGGATGAAGTTCTAAGAAGGACCTGATTCCTCAAACCTCAGACTACTGCTTCCCACAATTGCTAAAGATTGCTTCAAGCTAGCAATCTCTTCTTCAAGCTAATTCTTTTTCAACAGACTATACAAATAATTTATCAGCCCATCAAAAATTATCTTTAACCTCCTACAACTATTTTCTTAAAACTTTGGATTCGGCCTCTGCATCTTTGACAGCTTGTTGCTCATAAGCCAGTTGAATCTTTAGTTGTTGAAGCTCGATCGATTCTTTCACCATTGTTGCTGATAAAGTCTCCAAAAAGTTCCTAAAGGAGAGAAGCTCATTTGACTCCCTATTTGAACTAGCCTTCGACTTCTCCATCAATTGCCTTTTAAGACTAGTTATCTTCTGGTCTACTCTTTGAAGTTGCTGTCGGAGGCTGGCGATTTCATTATTCTAGCTGAGTTTGAAATTCTTGAATGAAACCTTGACAACTTAGAGTTGATCTTAAAGCTCTAAGAATCTCTTGGACCAATTCCAACCAGACTCCTCTCGGTCAGTCGACCATGCCAAGCTTCTCTCCAATAATCGAAGTTTCTCTTTCATCGTGTTCAGTTTAGCTTCAAGGGAGCAAGCCTTGGCTGTCAAAGTTTAGGATTTATCGCTTCCATGCTTCTTGACCTCCTCGAGCTCTTCATTTAAATAGACTTTTTGGTATTATATTTCATAAATAATTATTTGGATAATTGGTGCAAATGGTCAATTTTGACAGCAGCATCGGCATAATCCTTTTTCGATTTCTTAAGTTCATCCTCGACATTCTCCAATTTTATCTTAAGATGATGAACTTCCCTCCTTAGGCTCTTTATGTGAGCCTTCAAGGGAACACCCTAAGGAATGGAACTGGCTTCGATAGGAGACTATACTTGAAGCATGAAAGTGTCACCACATGGATTTCATAGAAGAAAAACTTATTTACAAAATTGACTTCATTAATCAAAATGTTCTTAATACGGGAAGAAAAAATAAAAAAGAGAGAATACAAAAATAGGAGGTCTCAAACCTCTGAGAGAATAGTAGAAGAGTCCGATACAGCCTCAGTTGGTGTGAGCCCTTCAATAGTGGTAGGAACAGGCGAGGTTAGAGGTGTGGTGGAAGCTAGCTCGATGGGCGTAACATCGATCGCAGTGATAGATGGGTCCGCCGCCTCCTTAGAAGCTCCTTCAAATAAGAAGTCAAGGTCGAGCTACAAGAATTTGTTAGCCACCCATTCCTTGTAGAGCTTGTAACCTTTATTGAAGGCCTCTTAGCCGAACTTGACATTCAGGTCTCTCATCTCAGAGGAGACCTTGAACTCTTCTATCATCCGGGCGATCGCCTTCGAGACCTACCTCGAAATTCACTCCTTTAGTTTAGTGGTCTCAGCTTCGGCTCTTCTCCTCCACTCTTCCTCTAGGCCAAGAGCGGTCCTCAACTCCTCTAATGCCTCTTTCTCCTTGCGGAGTGCCTCCTGAAGAACCTCGACCTCAATGGTTTTTTTCTTCAAGGAGTGATCAACCTCATCTCGCTCCTTAATAAGATGCTCGATCTCAACTTGGTGATCCTCATGAGCCTTTTCTAATTCTGGCCTCAGGTGGTTCAGAGATCTAATGTAGCCCAACAATTGATGGTCGGTCTATTCAAAAACGTATTTATGATGACAAAATGAGTGATGCAGGCAAGGAAATATTGAGAAAGTTAAAAAAAAAAAAAAAAGATGAAGTGACAACCTCAAGAAAGGATTAAAGTGAATCCCAAGCATGTTGGTCGACATCGACATCCATAATCCTAACAATAACTTCAGGTGTAGTGAACCCATCGACAAAACCCCAGACGACTTCACAATTGTTGAAGGGATTCTCCCCCATTTCCTCGTCGAAGCTGTTGGGCTCATTGTGGTGGACCTTTCGTTGGAATTTCCTTACGGCCCTCCTAGTCCTCTTCTTCCCTACCTCTTTCTCCCTTCTGAGGAGAGGCTTTGGGACTTGGGCTTCAGCGGGGGGACTCGATGGCATTGGAGGATCGGCGGCCTTGATAGAGGGTCCAGGCTCGAAAGTAGGTGGAACTTTGACTTTAGGATCAATTTTACGGGCATCCATGGAACTAATTGGAACTGCAAGAATTGGAATATTGACCCACACTTTCTTCAAGCTCTCACAAAATGCCTTTTCTTTTCTCTTATAGGCTGGAAGTCCCCTCATGAGCATTTCAAGCACCTAGGGATCCATTTCTACAGTAGAGAAGATAAAAATATAGTCAAAAAAAATAAGAGAGAGAAGAAAATAATAAAAAGGAGGTTAACCCGCAACTTTAATTATGTACCTATTAGATTCGAGGGGCTGAGGTTGAGGTTAAATAGGATTTGTTCTTTGATTAGCTCGGACACAGGAGGAGTTCAAAAATCCTTAATTTTGCTAACTGATTCCTGATCCTCTTTCTCTAACCCCGAGGCTTGATGGACGAAATTCCTTAGGTTGCCCCATGATGGAAGTCCTAAATCTAAGGTCGAGCAAGAAATAAAAATGAACTTCTCTTTCCAATTATGGATCGAGGAGGGGCACACTTAAGCAATCCCTTCTTATTAAATTGGGACGAGACATACCACCAGTCCTTTGTAGTACGGTGGCACTTAAGGGTAAAGTAAGTTTGAAAAAGCAAAGTAATAGGCCGAACCTCGGTGGATATGTAGAAAGCAAGGGACCAAACAATGAACCTAAAAGAGTTTGGCACTACAGAAGCTAAAGAGATGTCTAGAAAATAGAAAAGAAAAACTATGAAGGCGGGGAGAGGAAGCCGTAATCCAGCATGGAATACCTCCAAATACAAGCAGAATCGATCTGGAGGAGGGGCACAAGCTCGGCCACTTGGTCCAGGAAGTTTCAGCTCATACTCAGCAGGCACCCCATACTGGATCCTGATTAATGGTAGATCTTCAATGGTTAAGGAGCAAGGAATGGTCCCTGGTATGAAGTTTGGCTAGAGTACTATCCTAGATTCATCTTCCATTCTAACCTTTGGATTTTGAGAATTTGGGTTAGGCAAACCCCTAGAACCGCTAGACCAAAAAATCTCGAACGACATCTAGATCAGATTAGATCAAATAAAATCCCCAAAAGAACTCAAGAAAATGGGCGATGAAAACTCAAGGATGAGGAATGGCTATACCCACCTAAAAAAACTTGAAAAAACTTAAAGAATGCAGGCAAGATAGAAATCAAAAGGACAAGGATGAGAGACTGACCTAGAGCAAATCAAAAAACTCGAAAAAGAGGTTGAAAAGATGGAAGATGATCGAGAAAGACGCCAATGGCTGGAGAGGTCACGAGAGAATAGGGACGACGAAGGTGGAACACTTAGAGATGACGGAAGATGGAGAAGGGAGGAGAAGAAAGGGCATGGATGAAGGTAAGAAGCCATAAGAGAAGAAGAGGAGGTTAAAATAGAAAATCAGGGCTATGGGAAGTTATGATTGCGGGACTTCTTCAACCAACTGCAATCCACTACGTGTCCCACTCACATTTGCCGCCTGACAAAACACTAATTGCACCATACATAGAGCTCTATGCTAGATGTCTTCTCGAAGAGGATTACCTATTCAGGTCATTCTGCATTAAAATCCTAGCACCAATTTGGAAAAAGGACAAAAGGTTTCATTCTCCTAAAGTGGGAAGCTGCCAAGGGACTTTAACTTCAATAACTTTTCTGTACTCCCTTCATTCGAAATTCGAACTCGGGAGTAGGATGATAGGTGTTAGGGAGAAAAATAGTCTTCACCAAAGTTCTTGGCCAAGGTCTTTAGCCGTCGGCCTTCATCCGTTAGAATTTACCAATCCCCTTAGCTACAGGATTATACTGCATGACCTCTCAACAACACATGAAAGTTCGGAGGCACGATCCCAAATATTAGGTGGACGAACTCCTTCGATTATGCTCCTTCTGGACAAACTTCCTCCTATCATGCTCCTTTCGGAAGAACTCCTCCAATTGCACTCCTTCCGAACAAACTTTCTCCGATCGTGCTCCTTCCGAACGAACTCCCTCTAGTCACGCTCCTTCCAGATGAACTCCTCCAATTGCACTCCTTACGGATGAACTTCCTTCAGTCGTGCTCCTTTCAAACGAACTTCCTTCAGTCGCACTCCTTCTGGACCAACTCCTCCAGTCACACTTCTTTCAGATGAACTTTCTTCAGTTGCACTCCTTTCGGATGAACTTCCTTCAATCATGCTCCTCCGGACGAACTCCATCCAGATGCTCCTTTCAGGCAGACTCCTCTAATTGCTCTCCTTTCGGGCAAATTCATCTCAATCGGTAGGCAAACTCCTCTCGATCAACTCCTGTCCAGTCAAACTCCTTTCAGTTGCTTAGAAGGACCTTGTCATCCATGCAAGTTCAGCTCTCAATTCAACACAAATCGATCTACATGCAGACAACCTTAGAGGAGTTCGAACTTTCCTAGAATTATTGTGATTTGAAGCCCTTCACCGCCAACATCTATTCCACCTGAATCTCAACTATTAAATCTCAAAAAACTGACACGTCATGATAATGAATACTATCCTTCATAACAAACTTTATGTGGCCCCAAGCAAGCCACCACCAGATGGTTATGGCTGTCACCATCAATTTTTTATATGCTTCATTTATAAAAGAAATCCTCCAAATATATTTTTCTCTAAGCTCTCTTCTCCTTCCCATTACTCTGCCTCTTTATATCCTGAACACTCCATTCCAGTTGGTCGAAGAATTAACTTGAACATCGGAGGATCCTACCGGAGCCACCCACCTCCAGTTTGGACTTTATTTTGTAGGTCTTGTCGGCGGCCTCGCCTCCTTCACTCCAGCTACCTCCGACATCCTCACGAATTTTTGCACCAACAAAAAGTTTAGGATAGAATTTTATGAAGCTTTAACAAATAGATTTTTTAATAATTTTTGCTTTTTGTGAGATGAATTTTAATCTGGCCTTGTTAAAAATAGCTCATTGCTCATTTAATAGTATATTCAATTTTTCGGAGCTATAAGTGAATCTTTTTATAAATTATTTGATTTTTATTAATTCATCATTTAATTTTTGATTCTTATGAGTTAGCAAACTAATTTTTTTAGAAAAATCCTTTCCTTTTCATGAACAAGTTTAGAATATTACCTTTTCAAATCCTTATTTTTCAAGGTTACTTTCCAATATTTAGTCATAAGTTAAAAAAAAGCATCTGGTAATTCATTAAATGTGAAATCTAAAGAGTTTTTAGCATTTACCTCCTTATGATGTGCTATTAAGTAGAGGTTGGCCACTTCTTGTGATTCTTCTTTGAAGCTAGAATCCTCACTATCGCTCCAAGTGGCCTTATCCTCTTCTTCTTGATCTTTTTGAATGATTTTTTAAGAAGAGGACAGTCCATTCTAAAATGGCTGGATTTCTTGCATTCAAAGCAAATTAGCAGCTCCTCCTTTTCTTTCTTCTTTTCTTTACATAGCTCATCTTTGGAGGTCTTCTTCTTAAATCCTTGCTTCTTCTTCCTCATGAACCTTTTGAACTTTCTTGCAATCAAGGCTGAGTCTTCTTCTTCTTCATCGAACTTTTTACTTTCATCATTTTTGGAGGTAGTAGTCTTGAGAGTGATGATTTTTTTTTTTTTTCGATTTCTTCCTCCATATTTTATCTGATGTTTAATTCATGAGTCATTAAAGACCCAACAAGCTCTTCTAATGGTAGCTTTTTGAGATTCTTGGCTTCTTAGATGGCGGTGACTTTCACTTTTCCTACCTTTGAAAGTTATCTAAGAATTTTTTGAACAAGCTCACTATTAATATAAACTTTTTCTAAGCTTTTCAAACCATTGATAACGTTGATAAATCTAATAAATATTTTAAAAATAGATTTATTAGCTTCCATTTTAAATATTCATATTTGTGCATAAGCATATTTATTTTTAACTCTTTTACTTGATTGGTATCCTTATGGGTAACCTCTAACCTATTTTAAATCTTCTTAGTTGATGCATATGTAGAGATTCTATTAAACTCATTATGATCTAGTGCATAATATAGAATATTCATGGCTTTAGCATTTAATTCTATCATTCTCATGTCATGCTCATCCCAATCTTCTTCAGGTTTGAAAATATCATTACCTTCTACTTTAATTATGAGAGTGTGTGGATCTTTGATTATAACTTTTTATAGTTGATAATCAAGTGCTTGAATATAAATATGCATACGTGCTTTCTAATAAGTGTAATTTGTTCAATTGAACAAGGATGGATGGTTGATCGATTATCCTTCGATAAAGGATGCACTCATATAGGTTGTCATTTGATCTTAACTCTTGACTGTTAAATCAAATAAAGTGAGTATTAGACTTTGATACCACTTGTTGTCCAATAAGACAACCCAAGAGAGGAGAGTGAATTGGATTTTTCAAAATTTAAGCAAGTAGTGTGCTATTTTGAAACCTAGTGAAGTATTAAAGTGTGTTGTAGTCTAACGCAACTAAGTATACAAAATTAAAATTATAATGAAAAGCAAGAGATAATAACAATCACAACTATAAAAGGATTTATAGTGGTTTGGTGCTTCTTGCACCTACGTCCACTCTCCAAGATTCAATTGGAAATATCACTATAATCTATCCAAGATTATAGTCGGATAATTTTTTTAGGCTCACTATCTAAAATTTAGTTGATTTTACATCGGTTCACTAACCACAATCAATCACTAAGTCAATCCTTGGCTTACAATCCAGTTCTCAACTTAGATAGGCCTTTTTCTTAGTTTTAAACCCCTATTGAAGCTAGACACAATAAATTAAAGCACAAAGCTCCTTTAATGAGCAAGAATGTCTATGAAGCTTTGGAATCCTTTTTGATGGAAGCTTTTGAGTAGATGAGCTTGTCTTGTTACTGAAAGGAATGCCTTGATTTGATATTTCAAGGAGTTGGGAATGGAATGCTCTCTTTTCAATACTTTTTGAATTTTTTTACTTCACTTTGATTCCTCTCAATGATTAATGTGTCAAGTCACTTCTTCTAGATATTTTGTAGCTCTATTCCAACACTTGATAGGCTGGAGAGAGGTTTTTAATTGTTGAAAATCCAAAATTAGCCATTTGAAGGTGGACTGCACTATTTTGAATATTCTGCAGAAAACTAGTCGTTGGAGCTCAAGTCGACTCATCAATCCCCTCGAGTCCACTCGATGGTCCGGTGAGTCTGCCCCTGAACTTTATCCCAAAAATCATACTCTCTATATTTTTTTGAAACCTCGACTCATGCAACTTGATTCGACTCAATCCCTCTGCTCGAAAATAATTTTTCTTTTGAAAAATCTTCTTTTCTATCACCATTCACTCGAGTCGACTCACGCTTAATCGTGAGTGGACTCGAGGGCATGCTGGCTAAAACTTTTGCATGCTAGATTTTTTTTCTTCCTATTTCAAATTGAGCTAAATAGCCATTTTCAGGGTCAACTCAATGGCTTTCCTGCTGAAAATTCTGACTTTAATCAATTGAATTTCTCTTCAATTTTGATTTTGAAATATCCTCTTTCAGCCTTGCTTTAAATGTGTTTCATACTTCAATGGCTTTCCTACTGAAAATTTTGACTTTAATCAATTGAATTTCTCTTCAATTTTGATTTTGAAATATCCTCTTTCAGCCTTGCTTTAAATGTGTTTCATACTTCAAAAGCTTCCAACTTCTCCTTATTGATTCTCAAATGCATAATTTGGGATTTTCTTTTGATACTCTACAATTCATCCTAAAACATGATTTTAAATAATTCATTAGTCCAAACATATACACAAATATTTTGTTACTCATCAAAATCAATTCTTGGGCTTAACACATTAAAAATCCTTTGAAATCCATGCTTTCGCCTTGGTCATCAAACCCTACATAGTGGACTATCCCTTGGCAAGTGATCCACCCAATTCAGTTGCCATGATCTTTTCTCTAAATCATTAGATCAAGTTCTAGTTAAGAACCAAGCTTTGATACCACTTGTTATCCAGCTAGACAACCCAAGAAGGGAGGTGAAGTAGGTTGTGAAAATTTTTGAACAAATATGTGTAATTTTGCAATATAATTCAAATGAAGTTTAGTGAATGCAAAGTCAAGCAAATGTAAGATAGAGAGAAAAAGAATCACACACAAATACAACAAATTTTTATAGTAGCTCGGTGTACACCAATCACCTACATTCACTTCTTAAGCTATCCCTAGAGAATTCTACTATATTCCAGCAAAATATAGCAAATTTGTTTTAACTAACTCACAAACAACCTAATAGGTTTTACCCAGATCATCCAATAAAAACCATTACAAGCTTTTTCCCTAAGCTCCAAATCCAATTACTTAGTTTGGATCAAACTTTTTTTCAAGTTTCAGTCCCTCCGAAACTTATTATAGAAAATCTAGTAAGAAGGAAATTTACAACACAAGAAAAAAGCTCCTAGATGTGCCGATGGCTATCGTTGATGCTTGTTTGGAGAAAACTTGAATGCTTGATTTTAATGCTCACTCTTTTCTCCTTCAATGCCCTCACAAGAATCAAAAGAAATTGGTTGGAAAGTGATTGAACTCTCTTGAATGTAGTAAATGCTAATTATTGGGCTTCTTTTTCTTTGAAAATGTTGTCTTTCTTTTTCTTTTGGATTTTCTTTTGGTCAAAATTGAATTCCCATCAAGTTTAATCACTTTCGAACCCATTTCTAACTATTTTTGACCATTGGAGATGAAATATAGCCATTGAAAAAAAAATATGAATGAAATAGGACCTCCTACAGAACTAGCCATTTGAACTGTTAGAAACTCAGAAGTCGACTCGTAGTGACCATGAGTCAACTCGGGAAGGTCCAAGAGTTGACTCATACAATTCATGAGTTGGCTCTTCTTCAGATCTTCAAAATTCATCTTTCTATTTCTCCTGAGAGAGTTGGCTCACTAGATGAGGAGTCGACTCGTCTAAGTCTAGGAGTCGACATGCGATGGCCACAAGTCAACCTTGCAGATTGTGCTAAAAAACTACTTGCCAGCATGCCAAACTTGCATACCTATCCTAGAATGTGTCAAAGTCGACTCCTCCTTGTCATGAGTCAACTCGCCATTCTTAAACTTTTCTCATAACATCCATCTCCAAATTTGATTTTTCTTGGTCCAAACTTCTTCTAAGTGATCTCAAAGCTGGTCAAAAGTGTTATTATCCCGCACAATCATCCTCAAAGCAAACTTCAAAGACATTAGATTATTTTTATACTTCAATATTTTGTAATCATCAAAATCATTTCTTAGGGTCAACATTGTGGCATCTTTGGTCTTCGGTTTCTTCTATGCTACCATTCCTTCTCCTCAGTTATCACTCTAAGATGAGCTACTGAATTGCCCCTAGTGATGGCATTGATGAAGCCTGCAATGGTTTGGATCTGGGTCTCCTAATTTTCCTTAGGAGGCATTTGCTCGATCTAGACTTCATCCTAGTTCTACCGCTCCTCAACATATTGTCTGAGTCAGCCACATTGGATGAGTGCCTCAATCTCATCCTTCAGCTATATGCACTCTTTGATGTCATGATCTTAATCTCGATTGGACTAGCAATACTTCTCCACTCTCTCTATAAGATGAGGCCCACATTCTCTTCAATAGTTGTAGCTCTTTCTTGATCTCCATCAAGATTTGAGTCCTCAGAGTACTAGGAGGAGTGTATCTTTCAAACTTTTGAGGTGGATTTTGAGATCAGCATCCTTGAGGCATTGTCCTCAACTGATGTGAGCTTCTTTCTCCTCAATGGCCACTGCATAGAGGCAAATCTTTTGGCTACTTGCTTCAGCTCCTCTTCTTCCCAATCGCATTTCTAGGAGACTGTTCATGGGAGTTCATGGCTTCCTCCACATTAGCATACTTCTCCACCCAAAATAACATCTCAAAGAAGCCTTTGGGGTCCCTCTTCTCTAAAGAGGAGAAAAATGACATTTTTGAAGTCTGCCTATTAGAGCTACCATAGTCATCGACTAATCAAGGTTACACACATCCATTGTGGCCGTGTTAAAAAGACTCACATAATCTTGGAGTGACTTCCCTTCTCTCTACTTAATATTAATGAGAGAGTCTGATCCTTAGTGTTGTCTTTGGCTACCGACAAAGTGTGTAATGAACTACTGGCTAAGCTCTTCAAAGGAATAAATTGAGCCCAACCGAAGACTTGAATACCATAATGGGGCTGCTTTTTGGAGGGTTAAGGGAAAGGCCTTGCATGGTATGGCATCAGAAGCACTATGGAGTAGCATCAGAGCATTGAAGCTCTCTAGATGATCAACTACGCCAACTATCCCATTATAGGATTCCAATTATGGTATTTTGAACCACAGTAGGAGTGAGTCACCATAATCTTCTAACTGAACAATGGGTTTGTATTGAATTTAGACTTGCTAAGTCTGACCCTTAAAGGCCTCAATATGCTACCACATCTCCTAAAACTTTTCCCGATATCATCATGTTAAGCTAGATGATGCTCCAAATGCCATGACAAGGAGCATCCCAAGGTAAAATCTCTACCGAGAGTTGGAGAACGCCTTTGGTGAGCTTGACCAGGACTCTTGAGTTGACCATGACTTGGCTAAGCTCGCTCTAGGCTACTCGGATGAGACGGTCAACTTCATGATGATCGAATTGATAGCAGATCATTGGGAGGCTGATACAGTGGTTGTTGTGCTAACATTGATTGTGACATTCCCTGGACAATTACAGTCAAGGTCTACACCTATTGGATGAGCCAATTGAATTGCTTGGGGTGATGGCAATAGGAGATTTCTATCATGAACAAGATCGTGCAAGGATGTATCAGAGTAGTGGGTGGCATTTAATGCTCCCCTGCACAAAATGTTTGATGCACCCTTATGCAACCTCATGTTTGCAAGCTATCAAACTTCCCTCTTCCAAAAATGGGCAACGACTCTTCCTTTAATGCCAATCTATTGCTGCAAACTCCAGGATGAACTTGAAGTTGGTCTAATAGTGGATGGCTGGGGTCAGCCTAGGTAGCTGAAAATCCTAAAAAGCACCCACAACCAAGTCCACCTACCGAAGATTGTCTAATGGGGGATCCTTCAATAGTCAAGTTAGCCAAAATTCAAGAACAAAGGAAGAGAGAAGTTCGGAGAGAGAGAGAGAGAGGGAGAGATAAGGTTGAGATAGCTTTTGGGTGTGCTTGAGAGGCTTACCTGAGGGTCCCTTGTCCCCATCCATTTATAGGGGGGATTGAAGTTTCCATGAAGATCCCATACGCAAGGTTGAGTCATTGCGGTGATTAATGAATATCGGTAGACATTCTAAGCATGATTGTTAAAATTTTAAAGTAGAAGATATAATATTAAATATTTTAATCTAATTAATATACTTAGGATTAGATCTAAAATACCTATCCTAGGATCTATAACATGATATAGCATGCATAAAAATCTAAAAAATAAAATTCATGCATTAATCAAATCAATGTCTCAAACTAGATCTAACTTTTAGATCTATCTACTAAGGTTCAAAACCATATACCTGATCATTTATAGATGATCTCCACTATTGAAAATTTTCGATATGAAGTTCTAGTAGTTGCTCGTAGCTACACAAGGTGTTCGATTTCTATAGATCATCCACTCAAAGTCATGCACTAATCCGATCTTTTGAGACTACTAGATCGCATGAAAATTGAAGAGAAAGCTTATCTGATTTCTTCTTGTCCTTCAAACCTCTCAAACTTTTCGAAGTTGAAGAAGGATCTTTGGAGCATGTAGGGAAGAAGAAGAAGAATAGAGAAAACTAATTTCCTCTCTAATTTTTCTTTCTTCCAAAAATCCTAGAAGCTAGGGTCAGATCTCTCACCCAAGAGGAGGAAGAACTCCTTTTATTTTCTCATGCCTATTGAAGGCCACCCACCCCACTACCTGATGCCCAAAAATAATGTTTGACCCCTATTAGGGATAAATCCACTTCTACCGAAGTCAATAAGATGTCTAGTCTCAAGGTGACCCCATCCAGTGGTGACTACCATGACCGAACTTTAGTCAGTATTACCGCATAACCCATAAGGCATTGCGGACCTCCCTCAGATGAGCTTGAATAACAAAGATAGCTGAATTCCTCTGCTATAAGCAGCTAACTCCTTCCAGCCATACTATTTCCAGTCAATCTCCTTTCAGTCGAGTTTCTTTCAGTGGACAAATTAGTCATCTTACATCCTGAACATCAATCGAGCAAGCTTAAATAGCAGGGGGACCCCGACATCAATGCAAGTTCAACCCCCAATACATTGCATATCAATCAATGTGTAGATGACCTCGAAGAAGTCCAAACCTCTCCTAGGCTACTAAGAGGCAAAGTTCTTCATTGACTATAATGGTTCCATCCAAACTTCAACTAATAATTTTCAATAAACTAGCACATCGCGATAATGGATACCACCCTCTGTAACAAACTCCACGTGGCCCTGAATGGCCCACTACCAGGTAGTTACGACTATTGCCATTAGTTTATTACAAACTCTGTCTATATAAGAAATCCTCCAGATATATTTTCTCTCTTAGCTCTCCTTCTTTGCCATTACTATACTTTTTTTTCTCTTGAGTACTCCATTCTAGTTGGCTAGAAAACTAACTTGAGTATCAGAGGGTCCTACCAAAGCCACCCACCTTCGATTTGGACTTTGCTTTGCAGGTTTCATTGGCAATCTCATTTGCTCTAGCTCCAGCAAATTTCGATGCTAGTACCATTTTCTCAACCAATAGGATGGGCGCTAGAGAAAAGAATTCTTGAGCCCTTATTCTAAAAAGAGTGCTCAGTCGAGTTGACCCTCTTTCTTTCTTCTTTAATTCTTCATATCTCTTTCTGTTCATCTCTCTTTTCCAATCAAAATGCCACCAAAGAAGATAACGACCCAGCAATCTACTACTTTCATGGCCAGATCTGGCTTAGACCCCTGCTCTGACCCCATCACCGACACCGTAGCCTCCTTCACTAGTAGCCATGGTGGATCTAGAGCAATTCAACCTTCTGGCATAGCAGGTTAGGAGCCTCATAAAAATGGTGCAGACCATGCAACAGCCCCCGACACTAATTTTGCTAGAAAAGTCCCTGTTGGAGCATCAAGAATCAGCACAAAAAAAGCCTACAAAGCTGAGTAGGCCTATAACCCTTATGAAGGGGAAGCAGAGGCGGAGAGCCCCTATTTTGATCATGATTTCTCTCCCAAAGAAACTCTCCCCATCTCCAACCGATGCCCCTTTGAGATCCATGATCGAGATGATGCTCTCGATTGAAAACTCTAGGAGATGAGCTGATGGATCGAAGAGCTCCACCATGTCATCTTGGTCTATGATAATGACATATGCACTAATCCCCCGTTCTCTGCCCAAATTATGAAGAAGCCCATCCTGTCAAACTTCAAGCTTCCTAAATTGAAAAGTTATGATGAAACTTCTAATCTAGTCGACCACCTTGAAACCTTCTGGATCATGATGCTACTCTATGGCACATCTAACGCCATTCTTTGCTGAGCTTTTCCCTTCACTCTAAAGAAAGTAGTAAGGAGTCGGTACTTAGATCTCAAATCAGGTACGATCTTTTCTTTTGACCAGCTGAGCCATGAATTCATAGCTCACTTCATCAGCAGCTATTGCTAGAAAAAAGGTTCAGACTCCCTCATCAACATCAAGCAAAAGAAAGGAGAGTCCATTTAAGCCTATGTCAATCTCTTCAATGCTATTGCCCTGAAAGTCCGAAACATGGACCAATCTGTTGCTATAGCTGTATTGAAGGGTGGTCTCTAGAAGAATGATCTTCTTTTTTCTTAGAAAAGAACTATCTCCAAAACTTTACTCACATGCTGGCTCGGGTCGAGGGCTATGCCCGAGTGAAGGAAGCCTTCCAATTGAAAGATGAAAAAGCCGCAAAATAGTGGTAGGCGAGCAAACTCAGCAAGCTCGTAATTGAAGAAAAGTTGAGTGAAGCTCGACCGTGCTCTCGAACCCCTCCAAAGCACAAACGAGCTCAGACACCCCCTTGAGCTCGTCAGTAAAGGATCTTGGATAGAAGACCATGATGAAACTCCATCCAAAAGATTCCACAACTATCCTTCTCTAAATGCCACAAAGATCCAAGTACTGATGGAAATAAAGGAGCAGCTGCCAAGGCTTAAGAGGTTGCAGAGTCACCCAACCAGATGCAACCCCAACAAGTGCTGCCTCTACCATCGTAGCCACGATCACGATATTGAAGAATGTAATCAGCTTCAGGATGAAATTAAAGCACTGATTAGATGAGGTCGATTGGATCGATTCAGGAGCCAGTCAGAAAGAAGGAAAAATTGACTGAGAGCCCCACCATAACTTGAACCACCTTAGAGGGATGAGTAGCAAGGAGATCACCCTCCACTTGGCATCATCAATACTATTGCTAGGAGACTTTGATGGGGGGAAGCCAGTAGATTGACGGAGCTAGCAAAGAAGTAGCAGACTGAAGAACCTATTGCTTTCACCAAGAAAGTGCTCAAGGGGTACAATTTTCATATAATGACGTGATTATAGTAACTTTAAATATTGTAAATTATGATGTACGCCATATTTTAATTGATAATGAAAATTCTGTTGATGTCTTATTTTATGATACTTTCTCTAAAACATCCATATCTGATAGTAGGATGGATCTAATGAATTTTTCATTAGTTGGATTCACTGGCGACACAGTGCTAGTTGAAGGGATAATAACTTTACAAGTTGTGATGGGTCGGTACCCAAAGCAATACAGAGCTCAAGTTGATTTTTTGGTGGTCAAGACCTCTTCTACCTATAATGCAATCCTCAACCGATCTGGTTTGAAAGCACTCTAGACAATTGTCTCAACTTATTATTTGAAAATAAAGTTTCCAATAGGATCTAAAGTAGGAGAGGTTTGGAGAGACCAAGCTTTGGCTAGGCATTGCTACACCATTGTCCTGTAAGGAGAGAAGAAAGCAGGTCCCTGTCTGGTGGATGGACTTGACACTCGTGATGATTTGACAGAAGAATGGGAGGAGCCCATCGACAATCTTGTAGCAATTTCTTTGAATGATGAAAATGAGGATCATACTGTCCAAATTGGCTCCAACATAAAAGGAGAAGTCAGGAGGCAACTCATCTATTTTTTGCAAAAAAATGCTGATGTTTTTGCCTGGGTACCTACAGATTTACCAGAAATTGATATAGAAGTGGTGGAACATCATCTGGGTGTAGATCTCAAACGTCGGTCAGTAAAGCAAAAAAAGCATAATTTTGCACCAAAGAGATTGAAGGCCATCATGGATGAGGTTGATAAACTGCTTAAAGTAGAGTTCATTCAGGAAGTATCTTATTCGGATTGGATTGCAAACATCGTCCTTATTAAGAAAACTAATGGTAAGTTGAGGATGTGCATAGACTTCACATATTTAAACAAAGCTTGTCTGAAAGACAGCTATTCTTTGCCTAGGATTGACCAACCAGTGGATGCAACATCAGGCTACAAACTTCTCACCTTCATGGATGCCTATTTTAGTTATAATCAAATCCAGATAGTGCCAAAGGATGAAGAGAAGACCACTTTTGTTACTGACCATGATTTTTATTATTACAGGGTCATGTCCTTTGGGCTTAAGAATGCAAACGCAACTTATCAACACCTAGTCAACAAGATTTTTAAGGAGCAGATCGGCCGTAACATGGAGGTCTATGTAGATAATATGCTGGTTAAAAGTCGATCTTCACCAATCACATCACCGACCTTGAAGAAACCTTCAACACCCTTCGAAGGTACAAATTGAAGCTAAATCCTATAAAATGCACTTTCGAGTGACCTTGAGAAAGTTCCTAGGATTTATGGTGTTGGAGCACGACATTGAAGCAAATCCACAGAAGATCAAAGCTATCCAGGAGATGACTGCCCTAAAAATAATAAAAGAAGTTCAACGCCTTATAGGCAAGGTGGTAGCCCTAAACCGTTTCATCTCAAGATGGGCAAAATGATGCATGCCCTTCTTCCAAGTACTAAAATAGCCTAAGAACTTCAACTAGACTCCCGAGTATCAGCAGGCCTTCGAAGAATTGAAGAACTATCTTAGCTCACCTCTGTTACTCACCAAACTTGAACCTGAAGAAGAGTTATTCTTGTACTTAGCAGTATCACCAGCAGCTATTAAAGCCATCCTAGTTAGAGAAGAAGCTAAAGCCCAAAAGTCAATCTATTACATAAGTCAAGTTCTATGAGATGCAGAAACAAGGTATACAAAATTAGAAAAACTGACATATGCCTTGTTGATTGTAGCTAGGAAGATTCGACCTTATTTTCAAGGGCATACAAGTACTTTTCTCACTGATCAACCTATCAAGATAGTCCTACATTGGCCTGATACCTCAAGGAGGATAGCAAAATGGGTGATTGAGCTAACTAAGTTTAATATTAATTTCCAACCTTGGTTGTCCATTAAAGCTCAAATATTGGCCAACTTCATGGTAGAGTGCACCATCCCAAATGCAGCCAAACCTAAGCATCAAGAAATCAATATTCTAGGCTCCCCTGAAGAGAAGGCTGGTCTTCCTAAAGACTTCTGGGCATTATATGTGGATGGTTCATCTAATACTTCTGAAATAGGTGCGAGCTTGATTATCATCAATTCGGAAGAAGTTATAGCGGAGTATGCGTTACGCTTCGACTTTTTTGCTACTAACAATGGAGTGGAATATGAAGCCCTAATTATAGGACTAAGAATAGCCAAAGAATTAGAAGCAAAATATTTGAAAGTTTACAGTGACTCTCAACCGATTGTGGGGTAAGTCAATAGTAATTATGAAGCTCAGAAGAAAAGCATGAAGAAGCACTTGAAAAAAGTAAGAAGCTTGATCTTAGCCTTTAATAGCTTTGATATCTAGTAGATCCCTAGAAAAGAGAATACTAAAGCCGATCTTCTCTTAAAATTGGCAACCTTGGCCCCAAATGAACCATCGAAGGAAGTCTTCTTCAAAGTTTTGCAGCACCCAAGTTCAGAAGAGTCCCAAGCAGTAATGTAGATCAACCATGAGCCCAACTGGATCAACCCCCAGATTTCTTATCTCAAGGATGGAGTTCTTCCAAGAGTTTCCCAAGAAGCTTGAAAACTAGGAAATTAGATCTCTCGCTATGCCTTATATGAGGATAAGCTATACAAGAGGTCGTACTCCCTGCCACTCCTCAAATATCTTCGACCTTTCGAAGCTAGTTACGCCTTAAGGGAAATCCAAGAAGGGATATGTAGAAATCACCTGGGAGACAAATCTTTATCTTACAAACTACTTCAGTAGGGATATTGTTGGCCAACAATGCACTAAGATGCCATAGAATATGTGAGAAAATACGACTATTACCAAAGAAATGCAAATACTCAAAGACAGTCGGCTTCATAGCTCACACCTTTAAATGCTCCATGGCCGTTTGCATAGTAGAGAATGGATATACTTGGGCCTTTTTCCATAGCTTCTGGATAATAAAAGTTACTTTTAATGGTAGTAGATTATTTTACTAAGTGGATTGAGGCCGAACCTCTAGCAAAAATCACTAAAGCTAAAGTGCAAGACTTCGTCTAGAAGTCAATTATTTGTAGGTTTGGCCTACCTCGGACATTAATCATTGATAATGGGTACCAGTTTGTAGGAGCAAAAATCATTGAGTTTTGTGAAGATCTAAATATATCTCATCACTTCACATCAGTAGCTCATCCATAGGCGAATGATGAAGCAGAAGTAACCAACAAAACTTTGCTTCAAGGAATAAAGGGAAGACTCGAGAGGGCAAAAGGCACATGGGTAGATGAACTTTATCAGCTGCTTTGGACTTACAGAACTATCCAAACATTGCCAAATAAAAAAACTCCCTTTGCATTAGCCTTCAGGATGGAGGCAGTTATTCCAATCAAACTTCAGCTTCCTTCAGCATGGGTTGAAACCTTTAGTGAACAAAGCAACTCGCAGGACCTCAGAGCAAATCTTGATCTGTTGGAAGAAAAATGAAAGAAGGCTCAAATCCGAATGGCGGCTTACAAGCAAAGGATAGCTCTACTACAATTCAAGAGTCAGAAATAAGATATTCAAAATAGGAGATTTGGAGCTTCAATGAGTGGATATCATATAATCCCAAAATCAAGAAAAGCTCACCTCAAACTAGGAAGGCCCTTATGAGGTCGTAGAAATCGTTCGACCAGAAACATATTATCTGAAGGAGCTTGGAGGAGTTGCACTACCACTGTCATGAAATTCAAAAAATCTATGAATGTATTATCAATAATTACATCTCAATAAAATTTTCTTACTTTAATATCTTCATCTTTGATGCAAAATTATGCAATGGCAGAGAATTATACAAAATAAAATTGAAGGCCTCCGATTCTTAAACAAGAGGACAAGGGGAGAGGCCCTTCCAATGACCCTTTCATGTCCTAATAACCTTATTATAAACAGGAGGAGAACCTCATCCTAATAAGAGAAAAAGCCAATCCTATCAGAAATAGGAGGAGGACCTCGTCCTGATAAGGGAACAAGGGAAGAGGCCCTTCCAAAGGCCCTTTCATGCCCCAATAATCTTGTTAGGAATAGAAGGAGAACCTCATCCTAACAAGAAAAAAGCCAACCCCATCAAAAATAGGAGGAGGACCTCATCCTGACAGGAAAATAAGAAGAGAAGCTGTTAGGAATAGCGCTCTTTCTACATGGATCAACACGGCCGTTGGTGATCAGCTAAGCAACAAAGAAGAACCTCTCAGAGATTATTATGGAAGCATTTTGATCAAACAATTCAAGGAATAGAGAAGAAGAGAAGAAAAGATTTTTGAGAGAAAAGAGCTTTTATTAAGTATATCTTAGCCTTACTATAATCTTGATCTTTTTTCAGTATATATACTTTACAAAGGGTCAAGCCCAAGCTCATAGAAAAACTCTCCAAACCCAAATAACCCACGTACATAAAAAATAATAACCCACGAAAACCTAGCTGCCCTAGTTTTAGATTGAGCTGGCTAACCTGCAATTGGGTTGGCTCAGTCTCAGACTAAGTTAACCCAATTATGTACAGTGCCTACAATTCCAAAAATATTGCTCTCTATCTTGATTTTCCTCTTAGATCTAACCGACCCAGTCCTGAACTAAGCCAGCCCAATTTCTAACTAAGCCGACTTAGTCTCAGGGTGAGCCGGCTCAATTTTTGAACTTTGCTAGGAGAGTTGATTTCTCTTCTGGCTTGCTTCCATCTTCCCATGACCTATCTTCTCATATTTTCAAGACTTGGGAGTGCCACTTCTGAGCTCACATTCTCCACCTTGGTGCTTCCAAATCCTTGTGAGCTCATATCTTCTCAACAGATCCATCCGCACCACACATCTCTGAAAACTGTCTCTAAGGAATACTTTCATGAGTGCATCAAACTAATTCTCCTTAGTATGGACCATCATCAGTTCCACTTTATCTTCCTCCACTAGCTCTTTGATCTTATGGTACCTCACGTCTATATGCTTTATGTGTATATGATAGACTGAATTCTATGCCAATAGCAGAGCACTCTAACTATCACTGAACAATATAACCTTACTCTGCTCCACCCCCAACTCATCAATCAGCCTCCTAAGCCAAAGGGCTTTATTTGCAGCCTCCGTTATCCTAATGTACTCAGCCTCTATGGTAGACAAGACCGTGATTGGCTGAAGGGTTGATCTCTAAGACACCAATCCACCATATACGTAGAAGAGGTATCTAATAGTAGACCTCCTTGATCAAGATCACCAGCATAATTTGCATCAACAAACCCTTCCAGAGGATCTGAACCTTCACATATCTTCATTGATTGTTCTCCAAATCCTTTTGGCTGCCCACCAAACCACAATCTCTTGTTCCATGCAAATATCTCAATATCCATTTCAATGCTTTCTAATGTTCCTTCCCAGGGTTAGCCATGTATCTACTAACTATACTCACTGCATGTGCTATATCTGGTCTAAGCACACCATAGTGTACATCACACTGCCTACAGTATTTGCACAAGAGACTCATTTTATATACTCTCTCTCCTCTTCTAACTGGGGGCTTTGTAACTTGAAGAGAGATATATGGCTTGATAATGGCGTCTCTATAAGTTTGGCCTTCTCCATTCAAAATCTCTTTAGAACTTTCTGGACATACTTTTCTTATGATAAATGGAGCACTCCTTTGCACCTATCTCTGCAAATCTCCATTCCAAGAATTTTCTCAACTAGATCCAAATCGTTCATCTCAAACTTAGATGATAATGTCCTTTTCAAACTTTTCATAGCATCCATGCTTCTACTGGCTATGAGCATATCATCTGCATACAGTAATAGGTACAGAGCATCCTCCTCATCTACATCCTTGATATAGACACGGCAATCATGTTCACATCTATTGAAACCCAGGCTCATGATAAAGCTATCAAACCTTCGATACTACTGACGAGGAGATTATTTTAAGCCATAGAAAGACTTCCTAAGTAAATACACTTTTTCTTTCTGTCCCATCTCCATGAAACTATCTAGCTATTTCATGTAGATTCTTTCCTCCAAAGTCCCATGAAGGAAGGCTATCTTCACATCCATCTGTTTCAAATTCATGTTATGTTATGCCACCAGTGACAACAAAACTTGAATAGATGTATGACACACCATAGGAGAAAAAATTTCTATGTAGTAAATTTCTTTCCTTTATGAGTATTCCTTTGCTACCAGCCTTGCTTTGAATCTAACTCCACCTTATTCTAAAGGTGCCTCTTTCTTTGTGAACACCCACTTTGAGCTAATAGGTCGAGCATCCTCTGTAAGATCCACCAGCTGCCATGTCTGATTCTTCTTAAATGATTCCATCTCCTTTATCATGATCTGCATCCATGAATCATGATCCGTATCCATGAATCATGATCCTCACTCTTCATGGCCTCTACATAATTCTCTGAATCTCCATTAGTAGTGATGAGTGCATAGGAGATAACCTCATCAATGCCATATCTGATCGACCTTCTAATAGTATGCTGGGGCTTGTGCAATGTCACTTCCACTGGCACATCTTTGTCTGATGTCTGTGGTTGCTCCTGCATATCTGTCTGAACTGCCAGCCCTTCATGCAGATTTTCAATCTAAGACAATACTTTTCTACCTAGCTCCACCTCAATAGGAACACTTCTGTAAGTGGAAGTAACTTGCATGCCATCATTCTCTAACTGGCCACCACTATTCACCTTTGTTTTTCTAGTTATATTTATCCCAAACCTCCTCAAGATGCTTTTCTCATCAAAGATAACATCCCTGCTGATCAATGACTTCTATGCCTGAGAGTCCCACAGAAGGTATCCCTTGATTTCTTGTAGATATCCTATGAATATCATCTTTTGAGATTTTGGGTCCAATTTGTTTCTCTCGATTGCCTCCATATGTGCATATTGCTGTACAACCAAAGACTTTTAAGTGACCAAGCTCCACCTTCTTTCCATGCCAGACCTCTAGAATGCCTCCATTCAGCTTATGATCAAGAGACCTGTTCATAAGAAAATAAGAAAAAGTTAGAGCATCACCCTAAAAGGACATTGGAAGTGATGTCTGCAGCCTCAAACTCCATACCTTCTCGGCCAGTGTTTGGTTCATCCTTTCCACGACACCATTCTACTAGCAAGTCATCTTCACCATGTAACGGCATTTGATGCCATTTTTCTCATAGTACCTCCTGAACTTCAGGCTTGTATACTCTCCTCATTTATCCGATCTTAGATACTTCATCTATCTTCCTGACTCCTTCTCTACCTCAGCTCTCTGGGCTCTGAACCGGGCAAACACCTCTAATTTCTCTCTGATCAGATAAACCCACACCTTTCTTGAAAAATCATCAATGAAAGTAATAAACTATTTTGCCCAACCTCTAGCTGATACAGGAACTGGTCCCCGCACATCCGAGTGCACTAAATCCAGTACTCTCTCACTACGCTTGGTACTTCTGGCAAACTCCATCCTATGTTGTTTGCCGAAGATGCATGGCTTACAAAGATCTATGCCCTCCTTCTTTAAGGCTAGAATCATACCTCTTCTACTTAGTTCAATGAGTCCACGGTCACTCATATGACCCATCCAATAGTTCCATAATTGATATAAAATCTGCTCCTATGCCACTGCTAGCATCTCTGCACTATCATTCACCACTGAGCCTTCCATTTTGTAAAGATTATTGCTCAGTCTTCTACCTTTCATCACCACCAAAGTTTTCTTAAAAATTTTTAGACATTCACTCCCAGCTTGGCTACTAAATGCATAACCCTACTCCTCCAAGTAGTCCAAAGAGATCAAATTCTTTTTCAACTCCAATACATACCTGATGTTTGATAATATTCGAATGATCCCATCGTACATCCTCATCCTGATAGAGCCAACTCCAGCTACTTTGCATAGGTGATCATCTCTAAGGTTGACACTTCCACCATTAACCTTCTGATAGGTAGCAAACCACTCCCGATGAGAAGTATAGTGGTGCGAGCATGCTGAATTCAATATCCATATAGTATCATACTCTATGGATCCATCTGATACAACTAGCAGGTCTTCTCCATTACTCACAGAAGCTGTATCATCTTTCTTACTGGCCTTCTCTTTTTCTGATCTCAAAAGGAGACAATCTCTCCTCAGGTGTCTAGGCTGATGACATTTATAATATTTCAATGTCATCTTCTTCTGATCCTGAGACTTTGACCTATCCATGGATTTTTCTCTTGCCTTTTCCTTTGATCTTTCCTATCTTTCGTTCACAGCCAAGATCTCAGACTTAGGGTCTCCCTTGCAGATCTTTTTTCTTTGCTCATTTGATCTGAGCACACCAACAATCTCTTCATAGTTTAGAATCTTCTTCCTATAAACTAAAGTTGTTATAAGACCATCATACAAACCTGGGAGAGAACATAATAGCAGCAATGCTCGATCCTCCTCGTTGATCTTCATATCCAAACTCATCACCTCAGAATACATTTGATTGAACCTTTGGATATGTGCAATAAGATCTCTACCTTCGGACATCCTCAGACTATATAGCTGTTTCTTTAACCATAGCTTATTGGTCGTATTCTTTTCCATGTATGTGTTCTCCAATCTCTCCCAGAGTCCCTTTGCCATAGTCTCTGTGCAAACCTCAGGCAAAATTTGATCGGCCAAGCACATCCGGATTATGCTAAAAGCAATTTCCTCCAACTCTTTCCAATCCTCAGCACTGATCATTTTCGACCTTTCTTTTGTTAATACCTTATAGATCCTTTGCTAAACCAACAAGTCCTTTACTCTTTGCTACCATAGGATAAAGTTTTCCTTGCCGTCAAACTTCTCAAAATCCACCTTGAATCCATTTGATCCCATGACTTCAAATAAGTCAAGAACAAATCTATAACACCCTTCATGATCACACACACACCAACAAAACTATCCTTCAAAGAAGATCTAACTAGCCTTAGATCATCTTTCCAAATTTTTATATCACCATTCCTCCATGTAAACAATCTCCACCTTAATCTAGAGACAACCACGAAGCAAACTAAAAGTTTTAGGATAAAATCTGGTATAACAGATCCTAGATGTAGTAAATTCTAGGTGTCTTCCTTTCTTCCATGCAACATCGCTTCGATACCAATTATTGGGAATACATGCTCTTCCCACATGGATCGGCATGGCTGCTGGTGATCAGCCAAGCAACAAAAAAGAACCTCTCAGATATTACTGTGGAAGCACGATCAAACAATTCAAGAAATAGAGAAGAAAAAAAAAGATTTTTGAGAGAAAAGAGCTTTTATTAAGTATATCTCAGCCTTACTACAACCTTGACCTATTTTCAGTATATATACTTTACAAAGGATCAAGTCCAAGCTCAGAGAAAAACTCTCTAAATCCAAACAATCTATGTACGTAAAATAATAACCTACAAAAACTGAATCGATCCAATTTCAGACTGAGTCGGCTAACCTACGACTGGGTCGGCTCAGTTTGGATTGAGCTGGCTAACCTACGACTGGGTCGGCTCAGTCCCAAACTAAGCTGACCCAATTATGTACCATGCCTGCAGTCCCAAAAATACTGCTCTCTATCTAGATTTTCCTCTGAGACCTAGCCAACCCAGTCCTAGACTGAGCCAGTCGAGTTTTCAACTTAGCCGGCTTAGTCTCAAGGTAAGCCAGCTCAGTTTCTAAACTTTGCTAGGAGAGTTGATTTCTCTTCCGACTTGCTCCTATCTTTTCATGACTTGTCTTCTCATATTTTCAAGACTTGAGAGTGCCACTTCTGAGCTCACAAAGGCCCTTCCAGTGGTCCTTTCATGCCCTGATGACCTAGTTAGGAATAGGAGGAGAACCTTATCCTAACAAAAAAAATGCCAACCCCATCAGGAACAGGAGAAGGACCTCATCTTGATAGGGTGACTATTGCCTAAGTATGGCTTTCTAAGAGGAGGGTGAATTAGGTATTTCAAATTTAAGCTTGAGATATGAGTAAATTAAACTAGTTATGTGCTTAAATAAAACAAGCAATGTAATGTGTAGTGAACGAAATCAATAGAGTAATAATACAATCGCAAACACAATGATTTTATAGTAATTCAGCGCTAAACTCAGTACCTACATCCACTTCCTAAGTAAACCACTTAGGAATTTAACTATAATCACTAGGCTTGATTACAGTCTGATTATTTTACTTGGGTTCACAATCAAACCTAGTTAATTTTGATCTTGGCTCACCAACCACAATCATATAATGATTGTTTTCCTAGGCTAACAATCAACCTCGATTGATTTTCACTTTGGCTAACTAATCAAACCATACAACGTCCAACTCTAGGCTTGAACTAATCCAAGTTTTTCACTCCAAGAAACTTGAAATAAAGATAAAAAATACAATAAACAAAACAAAAACAAACTCTTTGAAGCTTAAAAGAAAAGAATCTGGGAGCTTGGCTTGTAGGCTTTCTTTTCTATGAGTGCTTAAAAAAAGTAGGAATTGATCTTCAATGGTCATGGCCTGACTTCTTTCTAATTGAGGATGTTGGAAGGATAAGAAAAACTCTACAAAATGCTCCTTTCTTTTCACTATTTAGCTCACACACTTGAAAAACTGAAAAACTGCTTGGAAGCTCTCTCTTATAGGTTCAAAAGTTCTCTTTCTTGTCCCAAGTGTTTTCTTAAGTATCCCAGAGATTTTCCATCATTACAAGTTACTAACATAGGCTTCTGGAAGTGATCTAGTCATTGAAAGATTGAAAATAGCTATTGAAAGACGTATGGAGTGAAAAAGCTGCAAAACTGAAAACTAGCCATTATAAATAGTGGGCTGGCTTAGTTTTTTATTGGATCAGCTCAGTTTTTAGCTGGGTTGGCTTAGTCTCAGAGATTCCAAAACATCTATTTCTATCATCTTCTATTTTTTGAGACTAGGATGGCTATTTTTCTAACTGGATCAGCCTAGTTGTCATTGGATTGGCTCAATCTCCTAGATCATAAAAAATTATGCTTTCTGTCCTTTTTATCTTTTGCTTTCACTAAGACTAGATCGACCCAGTTTTCGTGCCATGTGTTCCAAAGACTATTTGTGATCCTTTTTTCTCTAAATTTTCTTGCAGACTAGACTTATCCTTTTGCCTTAATTTAATCTTCAATTTAACTTCTTGAAAGATATATCCAATCTAAAATATCTTCATAATCTTGAATAATAAATCTTCATTTAGATGAATGTGAATACTTGGAGTTTGTGAGCTCTTGAAATTTACAACTACACAACCTCACAAACAACGTTAGTAATTTAACAATCTATACTCAAATGCTTTTATTATCATCAAAATCAATCTATAGTCAACAATCTCCTCCTTTTTGATGATGATAAAATTTTTTGAGTATAATCTTTTCTTGATATTTTAAAATGATATTTTTATTTAATCTTATCAATTAACTCATGCATCATATTTATTTTATCAATTTACATATCCTCCTCCTAAATATAATAGTCATGTTTAATCTAAGTCAAATTTTGTGTTGCTCCTCCTTACTATGTGCCGAGGTTTCAATTTAGTAATTTGAGTTCTGATTTCTTCCATACTTATAGTTACAATTAAATTTCACTTGCTTGCACATCTTTTATTTAGTTCTTGCTGAAGTAATGTCCATTTAAGTAGTGTGCCAGTGTGCCATTCTTTTCATTTAATTATATTTTTTATTTTCATTTGACACTCTTTTTTTTTCCCTTTTGTCATTATCAAAAGGTATATGGATAACGTAAAGAGAGATTTGATCAAGCATGAAAATCAATTATCACAAGATATTAATTTAACAAATTGAATCAAATAAACCTAATTGCTTTCAAATTGTGCAAAATCTTTTTTCATTTAAGGGTTTAGTAAAGATATCAGCAACTTGATTTTTAGTTAGCACATATTCAAGAAATATATCATTATTTTGAACATGCTCTCTAATAAAGTGATGTCTTACTTCTATATATTTTATTCTTGAATGTAATATAGGATTTTTAGTTAAATTTATGGCACTTGTATTGTCACATTGAATAAAAGTGTTATTATAAGTAATACCATAATCTTCTAGTGGTTGTTTGATCCACAATAGTTGAGCATAACAACTTTTAGCAGCAATGTATTCGACTTCCACCATAGATAACGCTACTGAGTTTTGTTTCTTGCTAAACCAAGAGATCAAATTCACTCCTAAAAATTGACATGTACCACTTGTACTCTTTCTATCTAAGCAACAATTAGCAAAATCTGAATCACTGTAACCAATTAAATCTAATGAAGATTGTTTAGAGTACCATAAACCAATATCTTGAGTATTTATTAAATACTTAATTTTTTTAACTGCTAATATATGTGATTTCTTAGAATTTGATTGATAACGTGCACACATGTATATAGTAAACATTATGTCCAGCCTACTTGTAGTCAAATATAGTAGAGATCCAATCATATCTTGATATAGCTTAGAATCTACTACATTTTCTTTTAGGTCTTGATCAAGCTTGCAACTTATGCTTATGGGGGTGCCACTTTCTTTGACATTCTCCATTCCATTTTTTTTTTACTTTTTCTTGATGTATTTACTTTGATTAATGAAGATCCCCTCATTTGATTGCTTGATTTGGAGTCCAAGAAAAAGGTTGAGCTCTCCCATCATGCTCATCTCGACTCATCTTGCATAAGATTAGCAAACTCTCTACACAAAATCTCATTAGTAGCACCAAATACAATATCATCAACATATAATTGAATAGTTAATAGATCACTTGATTTTTTTTAATAATAGTATTTTATCTACATTACCTCTTTTAAAATCATTGTCTAACAAGAACTTACTCAATCTATCATACCAAGTCCTAGGTGTTTGTTTTAATCCATATAGTGCTTTCTTAAGTTTATGTACATGATTAGGTAGATCTTGACTTTCAAAGCTTGGAGGTTGTTCTACATAAACTTATTCTTCAATTAAACCATTTAAAAATGCACTCTTCACATTCATTTGAAAAAAATTAAAATTCATGAAGCATGCAAATGCTAAGAGCAATCTAATAGCTTCAAGTCTAGCTATGGGTACAAAGGACTCATCAAAATCAATATCCTCTTCTTGATTGTATTCTTATGTAGCCAATCTAGCTTTGTTTCTAATTACATTATCCTTCTCATCTAATTTATTTCTAAAGACCCATTTAGTACCAATTACAAGAAAATTTTTAGGTCGTTCAACTAATTTTCAAATTTTATTTCTTTCACATTGATTTAATTCTTTTTGCATTGCTAATATCCAATTTAGATTCTTTATAGCTTAAATTATACTTTTAGATTCTAAATGAGATACAAATACAATATGATTCATAGCTTTCCTAAGAGATGATCTAGTTTTAACTCCATGAGATGGATCACCTATTATTAATTTTTTAAGATGATTATAATCATACCTCCATTCCTTTGGTAGGTTGAATGTACCTCGATCATCTTGAGATTGTGGTAGCTTTTCTTCAACTTCTTGCTCTTTATCTTCTTTTTCTTGAGAGAGAGTATCTTCATGTGATATATCTTTTAATTTGTTTTCAAGAATTTCTACATCCACATCAAGCTGAATTTCTCTTGTCTTAAGAGAGTTCATTTCATCAAAAATAATATGCATGAATTCTTTCATAATCAATATTTTTTTTATTAAATATTCTATATACTCTACTATGTAACGAGTATCCTTCTTTCATCTAATTTTACATCAATTTTTTTTAATTTATCTTTATTATTTATTAAAATAAAATATTTACATCCAAAAATTTTAAAGTATGAAATATTTGGCTTCTTTTCTTTATAGAGTTCATATGGAGTCTTCTTCAAGATTAGTTTAATTAAAGCTCTATTTAGCATATAGAATGTGGTATTAATAGTTTTCATCCAAAAATATTTTGAAATATTGCTTTCACAAAGCATGGTTCGTGCTATTTCAATCAATATTCTATTCTTTTTTTTTACCATCCCATTTTGTTGGGATATTCTAGATGCTGAAAAGTTATGATTGATTTTATTTTTAAAATAAAAATATTAAAATTTATGATTTTCAAATTTCATGCCATGATCACCTCTTATATATAAAATATTATATTTTTTTTCTCTTATTATTTTGTTAAATAGATCAACAAACATATTAAAAGCATTATCTTTATGTAATAAAAATAAAACCTATGTATATCTTGAAAAATCATCTATTATAACAAAGCCATATCTTTTTCCTCCAAGACTAGTAATTGAAATAGGTCCAAACAAATCCATATGGAGCAATTCTAGAAGCCTAATGGTTGAGACAACATTTTTGAATTTGAAAGAAGATTTTTTTTGTTTACCAAGTTGTCATGCTTTGTAAATTTTATCTTTTCCAGAATTTAATTTAGGTAATCTCTTTACTAAATTAAGTTTAATTAATCTTACTAGTGAGTCCATACTTACATGACCTAATCTATTATGTCAAATCCAACTTGATTCATTTAGTTTAGCATTCATAGCAATAAGATACTCAATATTTTCATTTTTAAGTTCATTAAGATCAACAATGTAAACATTTTCATGTCTTTTTTCTATGAATTTAATACTTTCATCTAAAGAGCTAGTTACAATGCAATGAGATGATTTAAATGAAACATTAAAGCCTTTATTATAAAGTTGGCTTATGCTAAGTAAGTTATGCATTAATCCTTCAACATATAAAATATTTTTTATGCTAGTAAAGGGTGTTATCAAAATATTACCAAGATCAATGACTTTTTTTTTACCATTATCTCCAAATGTCACAATACCTCCATCTTTAGCTTCAAGAGAGATAAATTATAATTTATCTTTTATCATGTGCCTCGAGCATCTACTATCAAGGTATCACCTTCTTTTAGCTCTTACGGATGCCAAGCATACCTACACAAGTTATCAAGCAAACTTAGATACCCAAGCTAACTTGAGTCCTTTAGGGTTAGCACAAATGGTTCCTTTTGGAATCTAAACATGTTTTACTTTTGTTTTGCTTGAATTAAAGGTTTTATATTCAATAAATTAATGTCCAATTTTATTGCATTTATAACATGTAATTCTTCTATCATAATTTTGAGATTTTGCATATATATTTTTTAATGACTTTTGCTTTCTTGATGTATCATATTCTATACCAATTTTATCAAGAACCATCTTTTGATTTTCAATTATTATTTGCAGACTTTTAGAGCTTAGCATATATCTATCTACTATGGATCTTAATCTTACTACTTTATCTTATAAAGATATAATCTTTTCATTTGATTCATTTAGATTAGTTTATAAATTCTTCATTTTTTTTTTTTATTTGAGTTTTATCTTTGCTTAAGGATTGATTCTCTTTCTTTAGTTTCTTATTCTTACATAATAGCTTCTTAAAGTCATTAACTAGGTCATTGAAAGTATCATATAATTTTTCGTAAGTAAAATCTAAAATTAAAGTATTATCATTTACCTCATCATCATTATGTGCCATAAGACAAAGGATTGCCTTTTCTTCTCTTTGATATTCTTCCTCACTTGAAGTAGAGTTCTCATCATCGCTTCATGTGGCTTTGTATGCTTTCTTTTTTAATTTCTTGGAGCTTTTCTTCAACATTGAACAATCCATCTAGAAGTGTCTGGACTTTTTGCACTCATAGCAAATAGGTGGTTGTTCTTTCTCTTTTTCTTTTTCTTTCTCTTTGCTATCTTCTCTTTTGTTAAACTTTTTCTTATGTTCAAATCTCTTTCTTCTTCTCATTAATTTCTTGAATCTTCTTGCTATCATGGCCATCTCCTCATCATTTTCCAAACTCTCTTCAAAATCACTTTCTTTCTCATGGATGGTAGTAGCTTTAAGTGCAATGCTCTTCTTTTTCTTTACTTTCTCTTCTCTTTCTTGGTTCATGTTCAGCTTGTAGGTCATAAGTGACCCAATTAATTCCTTCAATGCTAGAGCATTTAAGTCTTTCGCCTCTTGAATGATAGTCACCTTTGGCTTCTAATTCTTTGGCAAAGATCTAAGAATTTTATGCATAACATCACTGTTAGCATAATTTCTTCTAAGACTTTTCAAATCATTCAAAATATCAATGAACCTAGTAAATATTTCAATGATGATTTCATACGATTCCATTTTAAATAACTCATACTTATGCACCAACATGTTTATCTTAGACTCCTTGACTTGATTAGTATCCTCATGGGTAACTTCAATTCTAATTTTTTTGGCTAATGAACATGTTGATATTCTATTAAATTCATTAGCATTCAAAGCATAATATAAGACATTCATTGCTTTGATGTTAAGTTAAGCTTTCTTCTTGTCATGTTCATTCCAATTCTTTTCAGATTTTGGGATGGACACTCCATCAATAATAATTATTGGTGTGTGAGGGCCTAACATTATAACATTCCACATGTCATAGTCTTGTACTTGGATAAATATCCTCATTTATGCTTTGCAATATGTATAATTTATTCCATTAAATAATGAAGGTCTTTTGGATGATTGCCCCTCAATCAATGGAGCCCCAATTAGGGTTGCCATGGGATCTTTAGCTCTTTGATAGCTTGATCAACAATTAATACTAGAGCACCTACTCTGATACCACTTATTGCTCAAGTATGGCTTTCCAAGTGAGAGAATGAATTGGATATTTCAAATTTAAGCTTGAGATATGAGCAAATTAAACTAATCATATGCTTAAATAAAATAAGCAATATAATGTATAGTAAGTAAAATCAATAGAATAATAACACACAATCACAAATACAATAATTTTATAATGGTTCGGTGTCAAACTCAACACCTACGTCCACTTTCTAAGTAAACCACTTAGGAATTCAACTATAATCACTAGTCTTGATTATAGTTTGATTATTTTACTTGGGTTCATAATTCAACCTAGTTGGTTTTGACCTTGGCTCACCAACCACAACTATACAATGATTATTTTTTTGGACTAACAATCAATCTTGATTGATTTTTACTTTGGCTCAGCAATCAAACCATATAATGTCCAACTCTAGGCTTGGACTAATCCAAGTTTCTCATCTCAAGAAACTTAAAATAAAGATAAAAATATAATAAATAAAATAAAAATAAACTCTTTGAAGCTTAAGAGAAGAAAATCTGGGAGCTTGGCTTGTAGGATTGATTTTTTCTCTTTGACTATTTGAAAGAAGTAGAAATTGATCTTCAATGGTGATGGCCTGATTTTTCTCTAATTAAGGATGTTAGAAGGATAAAAAAAACTCTAAGAAACACTCCTTTCTTTTCACTATTTGGCTCACACACTTGAAAAACTAAAAATCTACTTGAAAGCTCTCTCTTGTAGGTTCAAAAATTCTCTTTCTCATCCCAAGTATTTTGTTAAATATCCTAGAGGTTTCCATCATTGCAAGTCACTAACATAGGCTTCTGAAAGTGATCTAGCCATTGAAAGATCAAAAATAGCCATTGAAAGATGTGTAGAGTGAAAAAGCAGCGAAACTGAAAACTAGTCGTTACAGACATTGGGCCGACTCAATTTTTAACTGGGTCGGCTCAATCCAAACTAGGTCAGCTCAGTTTTTAGCTAGATTGGCTCAGTCTTAGAGAACTCAAATTATCTATTTCTGTCATCTTCTATTTTTTGAGACTGGAACAACTACTTTTCTTATTGGATCGGCTCAGTCCCTTGGGTCATGAAAAATTTTACTTTTTGTCCTTTCTATCTTTTGCTTCCACTGAGACTAGGTTGGCCCAGTTTAAGACTAGATCAGTTTAATTTACGTACCATGCATGCCAAAGATTATTTATGACTCTTTTTTCTCCAAATTTCTTTGCAAGCTAGACTTATCCTTTTGCCTTGATTTAATCTTTATTTTAACTTCTTGAAAGATGCATCTAATCTAAAATATCTTCTCTAAAATTTTGAATAATAAATCTTCATTTAGATGAATGAGAATACTTAAAGTTTGTGAGCTCTTGAAATTTACAACTACACAACCTCACAAATAATGTTAGTAATTTAATAGTCTATACTCAAATGCTTTTGTTATCATCAAAATCAATCTAGGTCAATAGTGACAAGGGGAGAGAAAATGGCCCTTTCATGCCATAATAACCTTGTTAGGAATAGGAGGAGAACCTCATCCTAACAAGAAAAAAAGCCAATCCTATCAGGAATAAAAGGAGGACCTCGTCCTGATAGGGAGACAAGGAGAGAGGCCCTTCCAATGATTCTTTCATGTTCTAATGATCTAGTTAGAAATAGGATGAGAACCTCATCCTAACAAGAAAAAAGTCAATCCCATCAGGAACAGGAGGAGGATCTCATCCTGATAGGAAGAACAGGAGAGAGGCCCTTTCAACAGCCCTTTTATGCCCTAATTACCTTATTAGAAATAGGAGAAGAACCTCATCCTAATAATGATAAGAGCCAACTATGTCAGAAATAGGAGGAGAACCTCGTCCTGACGTGAATGAAAGCTACATAGAAAGAAGATTTTGTCCAAGCAATAGCTATAATTGATTGCACGAGAATCAAAAGATCTTGCATTATTAGAGATTGAAAGCTTTTAATTTCAAGAAATGAATGATATGAAGGACAAGGGCATAAGGCGTGACAACCATTGTTTATAAATGAGGGAGAAATATATCAACATTAGCAAACAAAGAAGAAGAAAAGAAAGTAATAATCATGAAGCAAGGAACTCCACGCAAAAATAGCTAGAAGAAATATCCTTTCATTAAGATCAAAAGAGTTCATTACATAGGATGTCAAGTCTGATTACAAAAAAAAAAAGTAGAGAGAAGAACAGCCAAAGTCTCAATCAGTATTAGCCTTCGGATTGCTAGCACTAGCCAATATCGGGGATAACTTCTAGTCCTTAACCTTTTCTTCGAGCTCTCGTCGAGCTGTTAGGCTTTCACTCAATAATTTCTTATGCCTTCGAGAGTCATCTTCAACTTCTCTTAGCCTCCTTCTTAGTATGGCTGACTCCACCTCCGCATCTTTCACAGCATCTTGTTGATAGACCATTTTCACGTACCTTCAACTCTCGCAACTCTATTTGGCTATTTCTGTATAAGGTAGCAAGCTCTCTAAAGAACTCTACAAGGATAGGACCTCCCTTGAGTCCCTATTAGAGCCAACTTGAGCTCTTTCAAACAATTATCGTTGAAGTTGAGTGATCTCATTATCGGCCCTTTGAAGCTTTCCCTTAAGGTCAGCAAATTGACCGCACCAATTATGTCTATATTCGTTATGAGAGTCCTCAGTTGCTTGTAGTTGACTTTGGAGTTCGAAGAACTTCTTTGTCCAATCTCAGCCATATTCTTTCTAACTGATGGACCATGCTAAACTTCCTTTAAGTACCTGAATCCTCTCTTGTGCAGCCTTCAACTCGGCTTTTAGAGAGCTTATCTTGGCTGTTAGGATCCATGTCTTATCATTGCAAAGCTTCTTCACTCATGCTAATTCCTCTATTAGATGGCACTTCTTATTGATATAGTCCATGGCATCCTTTTTATGGACTTGTCGAAGGCGAGTGATTTCAATGGTGGCTTTTGAGTAGTACTTCTTCAACTTTTGAAGCCCATCCTCTACTTTCTTCAATTTTTTCTTAGTTTAGTGAACCTCCCTCTTCAGGTTCTTAATGATAGATCTCAAAGTAAGGCCTTACGGTAATGGTGTGGCATCGACAGGAGGAGGTGAATCATAACTATCTTCGCTAGGAGATTCTAAAAAATAAGCACACTATAGCACAAATATAAAAGAAAATTTATTTTCATTAATTCAAAATATTCAAGTACAAGAAGAAAAAATAAAAAAAAAGATACAACAAAAAGAGGTCTTAGACCTCTGGAGGAATGGTGGAGGAGTTCAGCATGACTTCAGTTGGTGCAGGCTCTTCAATGGTGGAGGGAGCATATATGACAAAAGGAGCAGTAGAAGAAGGATCACTGACAAAAGCTCAGTGATCGGGCAAGAAGGTCCTACCTCATAATCAGAAGCTCCTTCATCTAAGTAGTTGAGGTTGAGCTTGGGGAACCTATCGGTTACTTTCTTCTAGCAAAGCTCATATCCCTTGATGAAGGACAGCTGGACGAACTCCACCTTTATGCTCTTCATCTCTGAGGTGGCTTTGAACTCCTCTATCATCTGGACCTTGGCCTTCGAAATCCACCCCAAGGTCAATCATTCCTTCTCCGCCATCTCGACCTTGATCTCCTTCCTCTTTTCGATCTCCAAAGCCAACTCCGCCTCCATTTTAGCTGAAGTTTGTTTGGCAACTTGGACTATTTCTTGAAGACCCTTGACCTTGGTCGTTATCTTCTCAAGAAGATGCTCGACCTTAGCTTTCTCTTCAAGAAGGCGGCAGACTTCAGCTTGATGATCTTCCTGAATCCTCACCGCTTTTGATCTTAGGAGGTTCATCATCTTGATATTGGCAATCAGTTAGTGCCCCATCTGCAAAAATGACCAAGTAAATTATAGTAATGAAGAAGCACACATGGACAAACCAACAAAAGAATGAAAGGAAGAGAGATGAATTGACTCACCTCGAGGAAGGATCCAAGAGAATCCTAGATGTGCTGCTTGAAGTCGGCATCAACGATTCAGTCTATGACCTCGGGCAGAGTGCACCCATCGATTGACTTCTTGATAATACCTCAATTATTGAAGGGGTTCTCCTCCGAAACCTCATCAGAATCATTGGAGCTCCTAGAGCTGGTCTTGCATCGGACCTTTACACTGGCCGACTTCTTCTTCCTCTTCTTCTTCTTCTTTTTTGCTTCCTCCTCCCTCTCCATGGGGGGCTCAGAAGTTTGGACTTCAATCAGAGAGTTCATGGAGGTCAGAGGTGCTGCAACCTCGATGGTAGTGATAGTAGTAGGGGCATCAGCAGCAGCATCAACGGGCACAACAGAGCTGAAGGAGTCGACCTTCGCTATTGTGGAAGGTTCACTGATCGTGGTGTCCTTCCTTTTGTAAGCTCGGAGTCTTTTGGAAGGATGCTGAAGCTCGTCCGCATCCATTTCTATGATAAGAAAAATTCATAATTAGACAAAAGGATGAAAAAGAAACTCATGAAATTCATAAATATACCTACTGAGTTGAGAGGGCTTAAACCAAAGTTGAACAAGATCTGATCCTTTATTAGCTCGGACGGAGCAGGAGTCCGGTAATTTCTAATCTTGCTAACCAATTCTTGATCCTCTTTCTCTAGTCCCGAAGCTCGACGAACCAAATTTCTTAGATGTCCCTAGGGAGGAAGTCCTAAATCTAAGGATGGGCAGGAAATGTAAAAGAGCTTCCCCTTCAAGTTGTAAATGAAAGAAGGGGCATCTTTAAGTAATCCCTTCTTGTCAAACTGAGGGGATAGGTACCATCAATCTTTGACAGTGGGATGACGTTTGAAATTAAAATAATTATAGAATAGAGAAATAGTAGGTCAGACCTCGACCATGATGCATAAAGAAAGAAATTATATAATGAACCTAAATGAGTTCAGCATCATGGAGGCAAAGGCGATATTCAAGAACCTAAAGAGAGTTACAATGAAAGAAGGAATTGAAAGTCAAAGTCCAGCATGGAGAACCTCGATATACATGCAAAAATGACCCAGGGGTAGAGAGCAAGCTTGGCCACTTAGTCTGGGGAGTTCAAGCTCATATTCTAGGGGTATCCCATACTAAATCCATATCAAGGAAAGGTCTACAGGACGAAGTGCACAAGAGATGATGTTAAGGGCGAAAGGAGGATGAGATGCTTCAATGGGCTCAATTTTCTTATGGATTGGATCCATCGGGCTTAGATGGGCCAGACTCCCTGAACAAGTTGACCAAGATTCCTTAGTAGACATACGGATCAAACTAAATTTGAAAAATACCCCCAAAAATTAAGAAAAATATGAGATGAAATCTCTTTGAAGAAACTGAAAGGCTAAGAAATAAAAAACATTGAAATAATTGGAAGGAGGTTTTGAAACTAACCTAGATCGATGGTGAAGAGAAAGGAGATGACCGGCATGATGAAAATCAGATAGAAAAGTGCCTTAACCAGTGGAAACAATGAAAAGAAATCAAAGCTCTTGAATGGGAAGAAGGTGGAAATTGGGCAAGGAAGAAGAAGACTCAGACAAAATGAAGTCCTGGAGGAAGAAGAGGGGCTTAAATATCTAAGAGGAGCCCGAGACAGTTATGATCGTAGGTACACTCCGCTCGATCTTCATTTGATGCATGTCCCACTCATCATGATAAAGGAGAAATGGCTGATAGAACCTCGATTGCATCGTAGCTTGGGCAAAACTTTGATGGGAGTTTCAAAAATGTCTTTTGGAGTCACCTTATATTAAAGAAGCTTCGATGCCAATATAGATAATGCCAAAACTTTCCATTCCATAAATGCAGGAAGTCAGAAAAGAACTTTGGCAATTATATTTTTTTTACTCCCTTCTTTCAAAATTCGAACTCGAGAGTAGGAAGATTATTGTTGGGGATAAACCCATTCCTGCCAAAGTTGGCAAGATGTCTAGTCTTAAGGTGACCCCATCTAGTGTTGACTACCATGATCGAACATTAGCTAGTATTACTGCATAACCCATAAGGCATTGCGGACCTCACCCAGACGAGCTTGAATAACAAAGGCAGCCGAATTCCTCCGCTATAAGTAGTTAACTCCTTCTAGCCGAACTCCTTCTAATCGAACTCCTTCCAACCAAACTCCTACCAGTCGAACTCCTTCCAACTAAACTCCTTCTAGTCAATCTCTTTTCAGTCAAATTTCTTTCAGTGGACAAGTTAGCCGCCTTATATCCTGAACATCAATCGAGCAAGCTTAAATAGCAGGAGGACTCCAGCATCGATGCAAGTTCAACCCCCAATATAGTGGATATCAGTCAACATGCAGATGGCCTTGAAAGAGTCCGAACCTCTCCTAAGCTAATGAGAGGCAAAGTTCTTTACTGACTATAACGGTTCCACCCATACTTCAACTATTAATTTTCAACAAACTGGCACATCATGACGATGGACACCATCCTCTGTAACAAACTCCATGTGGCCCCGAATGGCCCACATCAGGCAGTTATGACTATCATTAGTTTGTTACAAGATCCGCTTATATAAGAAATCCTCCAAATATATTTTTTCTCTAAGCTCTCCTTCTCCTCCATTACTCTGTTCTTTTTTTTCTTGAGTACTCCAGTCCAATTGATCAGAAAACTGACTTGAGCATCAGAGGATCCTGCTGGAGCCACCCACCTCTAGTTTGGACTTTGCTTTGCTGGTTTCATTGGCGATCTCATCTGCTCTAGCTCCAGCAAATTCCAGCACTAGCATCATTTTCTACACCAACAACCACTTCTTTTACTTCATAGAAAACACAATGGGATTGGCGCACAAAATCATAAGGGTTTTATAAATGAAAAACACTAGTCTAGATTAGATAGGATAAGTCTAGATTTTGGTTTAGACTTAAACTTCTTTAAATCCAAAGCTCATCAAACCAAAAACCATCCCTATCCATCAGGAAAAAATGGCTGAACAAGGGCTTGGGCATGGGGAATTAATGAGAAGAACTTTCATTTTATCGCACAAAATCAAAGTCCTTCTGCAGATGGTGAACCAAGGTGGATAAGGAGATAAGTTAGGGTTTAATTTTAAAACTCTATTGAATCAGACTTAAACTAATTTAAACCTTATCCAAATGGGGCGACAATAAGTGTTTGGGCATGGAGAATACTCAAGCAAATCTAATATTTGTGTGGAGAAAAAATATGAAGAGAAATATGGTGGAGATGTGGCGCATGAAAGTAGTCCAATTTATTTGGACTCTTCAATGTTTCAATTAGGTCTTAATCCAAAATGCATTTAGCTAGACTCGAAAGATCAGCTAATCTCATCTAATTTGATGTCTAATCTTGTCAATTGAATCCTAATCAAATTAAAATTTGATTAAGCCCAAGTCCTGATCAAATTAGAAACCAATCTTTTTTAGCGATTAGGTTATTTTATAACCTAATCAAGTTAAACCAAATTAATCCAATTCAATTAGATTTGATCCAAACTTTATTGCTCAATCAAATTGAGCTAATTAGTAATCTTATTGCTGACTAATCCTTCAATGACAAAGTTTCAATCCAGAGAGATTTTTGATCATAGAGTTTTAGTTTTGTAGAACTCTCGATCACAGAGTCTCAGTCCAATGGGACTCTCGATCATAAAGTTTCAGTCCAATAGGACTCTCAATTAGCTACATGATCAGACAAGTACTTTGTTTGAGTGTGATTCCATAAATTCAAACCTAAGCCGGTAGCACAGAAATAAATTTTTGTACCAATCGAAGTGACCATCTAGCAATGATATCTAATATTCGGATAGGCCAAATATATGCGAAGCAATATTCAGAATCTACTAGAATATAGTTACCATAAAATTCATCTCTTTAACCTCCGTGCTCAAGATGACTTAGAATTTAAACTGTCATTCCTTATCAGTATATCTATAATGTGCCTCTACCTAATCAGTCTTGTGACTCCTCCCAAGGACTGCCCAGACCAAAGCTTTGCTAAATTAAAAACACAATATAACACATCTCCTGAAACCAAGAGTGGTCAATTCAATCTTGACTCCCACACTGACTCCTCAAGTACTTGACTATATCTAAAAATATTTCATTACTAAATTAGAAATTCAGGTAGTCCGGCACCAAAGTACTGTGAGTTACTTAGAAGTCATCGTGATGATCTTAGATCGAAGGAATAGTTATACCCATATCCCTTTAGAGCAAGTATTGATAGTAGATTGCTCCAGAGTTGGTCACATTTAATGTAGATGTACTTCTATATTTTACCTACATGCCATACCAGCATCTTCATACTTCTTGGTTAAGAGGACAACCAACTTATATGGCACATGATGATCTATATTTGATATTTCTATCGTTCTATTAATAGCATATCGTTTGGTCACAAACAAGTTTTAAAAACTAAATGATAAATCCTTCTTTATCAATTTAAAATAGTTTTAGAAACTTTATCATGATATAAAAATTTGTTGAAAAATATATATAATTTATGATAAAAAAGCTAAATAATATTTTATTAATTATTAATTTATATATATATAAATAAGTATAATCATCAATAAGTTGACAATCGATTTTGAGATGCAATTCTCAATAATAATGATCACATGGTTTGAGATAGCATTGATAGCTGGCAATGCTATTCAAGTGATTCCTTGCTTTATCTACACGATATTGGCAATCTTGGGCACAAAAGGCACCAAAGATCTTGGGCCAGTGCAGTCGCCGCTCTAGGTCATTGGTGTCTGAGCCGAAAAAGTTAGCAAGATCCAAAGTCAGTTCACTTTAGCAACGGCTGAGGTCACACCATATTAGTACACATGTCAGAGCCATATACTTAGGGGGCAGCATGACAAAACAAATGTTGCTTCAGCCTCAATAGTCGAATTGGCTTCAAGAGTTCGTTTGGTCTGGTAATTGAAGACTCATGCATGAATTATGAGTGAGATAGTTTTTAGTTAGGCATCCATATCCATGAATGGTTCATTTGATATAGAAGTGGAAATACATATAAGTATTAATAGAATATAATAAAGTTCACATGATGGTTACAATTTCACATCAAGAGATGTGCAAGAAAATGTAAAGTTAAAAAGGTCATGCTATTTCATTACTTTCTACTAAATACAATTGCAAGCATGATACAAGGCTAGTACTCATAAGATGCTCAATTCACTCTTGACCTAAGCTTATTGCATATCATCATCAATTGCAACAAAGATAGATCAAATGAGTGAGCCTAGGACTTATGTATGAATCCAATCGATAGAAGCAGCACTATAGAGAGGTCCACCTAAACTAGCTTGAAGAAGTTAAAAGGAACATGATCAGCCAAAGGCTGGTTAAAAAATGTTGACTAGCCAATTTGGAGGCTTTGAACCAAACAACAAGCCATTAGTGATGATATTCCAATTTGACAAAGCAACCCATTTACAAGGATGTTCCAAATTCATTATGATTTTCTAATTTAGATGATCAATCAGAAATCAGTGAATCAAAATGAACAGATTACTCTCGCCAATACTCAATGCTACTCACCAAGATGAGTGAAAAGAGATTCAAGGGGGGCATGTCTGGGCATCAAAGAGAAGGACATGATACCTATTTATAGAAGAAGCATACTTTACCATAAGATCAATCTATAAGATCAATCTAAATCCATATTAATGCAGACAATAATACTGGATCTCTACAGATATGGGAGACGCTTTGAATAACATATAGGCCATTCCAATTTGTGGGATTATTCCACAAAGAAAGATAAGTGGCTGAAACAAAGAGTTTAAAGGAATTGGAAAAGATGCGAGTAGTTTATGAGGGTGGAAATAATGCTTCAGCCAGAGGCAGCAATTGGCCAACCAATTGGAACCATGATTGTACAAATTATGTTCCGTAGATATTGAGAAGATGGTGATAGATACCTGATCATCCTCTTGATCATTGGTTAACGAGATATGAGGGTACAATTTGCACAATCTCAATAATTCAGAAAGAAGAGTCATACGGACTAGGTTGGATGAAATCAAATACCTTGCCCTAGTGCAACACTACACCCTTGGCCCTGGTGTAGTGCTACACTCTACCTTAGCCTAGTATTATCCCTATACAGTTCCATCTCCTTCAAATGGTAGTCTAATGGAGGCAAAATTCTTGAAGATCAAGTGACTCGATCCGCACTACTCTCTATCCTTCCGTTCATATCTTTCTGACTAATTAATGCCGGTAGTGTACCCATGTATTCTTATCCAAACAAGCTTGGTGGTGCACACTCTCTACCTCAATCGATCAAGTCTCTTGGCTCACCCAGAGTGGGATGGAAAGAGTGTCAACACCCTCTTCTGCATCTTCTCACAACAATTTAGTAGGATTAGGGCATAGATGGTTTTGATATTATACCCCCAAATTCATTGATCACACATCATTTGCATGATTTGGACCCTAATATGATCAATCATTTGAGGTATAGGGGATATTGGGCCTCAGGATCCAATTGTATCTTTAAGAAATAGAACTAATGTGGACTTCATTATTGTATGAGCACAAAGCCATGAATATTGGAATGTTTGTGCACATCAAAGCCACTAATGCAGAATAGGACCATTTGAAGGTGAAATAGGACGAAAATTATCTTTACAGAAAATAATTACATTTCAAAATAATTTTCTAATTGTTCAAGAAGCCCAGCTTGAACAGCAAATAGCAGAGAGAGAAATGGAGGGTCCCATGATTTCAATGCGTCATCCATTGAAGTCCAAAACCACCAATTGAAAGCCATGGAAAGGATGACATCGAATGGTGGGACCCAAATAAAATAAAATGAGGCAACTCTTCTCGACTCATCATCTATGGAAGTCCACCACGACCATTGAAAGTAACGGAGAGGAAGACTACGAATGGAGGGACAATATTCTCCCTATCTTTTACAATAATCGAGAGCATCATGTTCAAGAAGGAAAATAGGGAGAAAAAGAGAGGCGGATCACAAAGCTAGAGACTTCTCGTTAGACGGATAGGTGGGGAAGGACATATTTTTTACTTTGGGATTTGCTTGGATTGTTGGGGAAGGGCATATTTTTTACTTTGGGATTTGCTTGGATTGTTGGGCCTAACATCTCATGAAATTCATGATCTAACCACCGTAAGTATTAAATTATAGATAGGATTAGGACTCTGTTTATAACCATCCAGAACTATCTTTTACGTAGGCCAGCCTGAATTTCATAGGAAAAAAAAAATTGCTATTTCATAATAAATCTTCATTGAGAAGAGGGTTGCCAACTAGCTAAATCATGATCGATTGACATGTTTTTAATCATTATTTCAGGCCTGTTATACTAGATTTAATAATTATTGATAACTTGGCAGTATTTCCTAAATTTTCTTATTCCAAAACAAGAAATAATCTATCAATACCTCACAACTTTGAAATTCCATTTTTCTTATTACATCTAGGTCCAATGACCCCAAAGAAAAACAAAGAGCAAGCTAGGTTACTCCAGCAGCATCCACGTTAACCCTTGAAATGCTTTTGTAGGAACACAAACTTACATATTTTGTTGCATGGTAAGGACTTATTTAATCAACATAAACTTTCACATGATGTTGGGCTGATGAAGGCAATTTATTTGTAATTATCTTAGACCAAATTCATGTAATATGGGATGGACCAGTTCATATAAAAAGATAGTTATGAATTGCTGCAAAGATAGATTTGGTTCAACTTATAATTCAATATTTTTTATCATTATGCTGATCATTTAAATTCTATGGAATTTTAGGCCAATCAATCTAAAACCCTTAAGTACGATGGGATGGGATAGGAGCCGGAAGCCAAAGGTGCACTGACCACTAAAGTACAGGTCAAAAAAAAAAAATACCGGTCAACAAAGGTTTTCTATTAAAGGACTGGAAGTTACATTACACAAAATTATAACCAGCATCCAACGTACATGGATCGAAACAATGCAGAATCCTCGAAAATTAACTTTCGGCCTCTTGCTGTTCCTTACGTCCTTGAGTTTTTAGGGGCACAGAAACCAGACTAGATTGAATAATATCCTCCTACACAATCCACCAGTTCTACTTGCACCACCAACTTCATTGCCCACGACAATCCTAACCATGACTTACGTCATGCAAAGACAATCTTTGCCAACTGATGAGCAGTAGCGTGTGCGAGACCGTTCCGAGATGCTCGAGTATGCTGCAAACCTCCGGTGGTGATACAGGTATCATCGGGTGCAACAGGAGCCTTTTCCATCAAAATCACTCTCTCGTTAAGTTTGATGTAATGCAAAGCACTCACCTCTGGAAAGTGAAAAGGCACCCGACCCAACACCACCCGGACATAAGGATATCACCAGGGCCTACCTAATCAGACTAAACTTAAGAATCGCCATCTACATTGTGGTCTTCGATCCTCTCCCATTTAACGCAATAAATTAAACCATTTCCAGAATTCTAGTCACAATCAGCATTTAGACATCTCCATAAACCCTAACAAGCATAGAAGCTGCTCAAATGTGCTGGAAATGTCGACCCTCCATCACAGAAGAATATTGCAGAGATAATCGACGCGCTGGTTCTGCTCTGATCCGCACATCAATCCGTGTGATAAAGAAGTCAACTGATTCCAGCAAATAGCTATTAAGTGGATTCTCGAAGCATCACAAAAGCATGGCTTACTTTTGAACTAAGCCATGACGACAAGGGAAGACCAAAAACACGTCTATATATCATGTTCTTGTTTGCACCCATGCAGCTTTTTTCCAAAAGCAGAGTCATCGTCCATAATATATATTGCCAAGAGGAAAAAATTTAGAGAGGTGAAGGAAGAGAAAGAACAAAAGCATACACGCTTATATAACTTGAATACGATTTTCTTTACTATAGTATCTATTGGTATGGTTATCTCCTACTAGATACGTGGCACCATCAAGACAATCGCCATCTCAGATAATAGGCAATCAACAAGATTGATGTTAGGTCAGTAAAATACCGATCTGAAGGTCAGAATATTAGCCAGAATCAGATTGAATAAGTGATCAGGTTCAGATCGATAAAAAATTGATCTCGATGAATCCCAGATCAGTTTGACACTGTCCTCTATGACATTCAAAACAAATCTCAATAGAAATCAGTAACAAACCGACCTCAACTTGACTTTACACCACCAGACCAGTATTTTGTTATTCTGAAAGATAGTAGCCGTCGAGCTTCGCAGGAGATTGGGTTTGCATCGACCTCATCGATAGTGATAGCAGCTTGTCAAAATGACGTCTAATATATAAAATCGGTAAAATACCGATGTAGTCAAGTACAGCAAAATTAGCTCATATTGAGATTGGTAAATCGTTGACCTCATCATACTGACCAAATTAGTGATTTACCGACATCGACATGTTCTGACTACCAACTAAGCATCCACTGTGCTCCAATTAAATTTTGACCCTCCTCTAACTGTACTCCTATTAATCGCCAGCAAGGCCAATGACCAACAGCTATAATACAGCTGGTCATAACAAACTAACGACCTAATAATTTTTTTTTAAAGCCTAAGCAGATCTCTCTATAAATAGGGAATGGGGTACCCCTTTAGGGTAAGCACAAGTTCACAGAGTCAAAATTCTATTAAAATTGGCTCTCGACTTCCCCACTGAAGGAAGATCAAACCTTTCTCCACTCAAACTTTTTCATTCTGCCTTTCAAATCTTTCACTTCTACTATTTGTTGACAATGCTTCAGCTGATTTAAACATCAAAGGATCCTAAATCTGAGGGTACTCCATCGATTCTTGGATTTTTCTTGTAGACTGGCCCGTGATCTACGTCAAATCAACTCAATCGGCTCTCCAACATAAATTTTTTCGACCATCTGAAACCCTGCTGCAACAAGTTGGTGCTAGAGGAAGGGCGTCGCCCAAGATTTTAGTGGAAAATGATCAAGAAAGTGCAAAATCTGGCTCAATCTTCTCCAAGAGCCCCTCCAAAGATGGTCCAGTCTCATCCTCCAGCTATGATCGATCCACAGTAGTTCAATCTTTTGATACAGCAAGTCCAGGTCCTCACCGACGTCGTGTAGTAGCTTTAGCAAACAATGGAGCAATGACAAAAATTTATCCCCCAGGAGACTATGTCATGAATTAGCCATCCTTTAACTCTCTAACAACCCGTCGGGGGCATCTTCTTGATCAAGAAGATCACTCCTATGAAGTAGAATCAACTCCCTATAGTAGGAAGCCACTGCGAGAAGTGGATTTTGAGCAGAAGCTTCAAGATCTTGAAAAGAGACTGAAGGAGGTGCAGCTCAACAAGCCCTCCTAGAGTAAGAAGGACTTCCACCTCACCTCCCCCTTCTCTACTAAAATCCTAAATAAATCGGTCCTATCCTAGTCCAAGATGCCTACTTTGGAGCCATTCGATGGCTCCACTGACCCCATGATCATCTTGAGGGGTATAGAGATATTATGAGGCTCCAAGGTGCATCTGATGCCCTCCTTTGCATGGCCTTCCCCATCATCCTCAAGAAATCTGCAAGGGTATAATTTTCTGGACTCCATCCTAGGTCCATTTCTTCCTTTGACGAGTTGAGTAGGCCCTTTATTACCTATTTTGGGAGCAACCGTCTCTACTTGAAGCACTTGACAGCTTGTTCTCCATGGTGCAGCAAGAAGGCAAGTTTCTTCGAGAATACATGGCCTATTTCAACGCGGCTATTCTCGAGGTTAAAGATTTCAATGAGTCCATCACCATGTCTGCCTTAAAGTGGGGACTCAGGAGCTACCGTCTGACCTTCTTCCTTAACAAGAACTTTTCAGAGAATTATGAGGCAATGCTGGATTGGATCCGGAAGTATGCCCACACTGAGGAGGAGGAAAAGCTAAATAAAAACGAGAAGAAAAAGGATAAAGAGAGAAAGAAGTGACCCCACGAGGAAGAATGCGAGAATTAGGGGAGCAACAGTGAACCACCTCGAAAAAATTCGAGATCCCAAAGTCTTTCCCAAAAATTTGACAGCTATGCTTCTCTGTCAGCCCCTAAATGTAGATTCTAATGGAGATAGAGAATCAAGGATATTTTCACCACCCTATTCCCATGAAAGCTCCTATAGATAAAAGGAGCAAGAGAAAATACTATCGCTTTCATCGGGATCATGGGCACGACACTGAGGAATGCCGTCAACTTAGAAATGAGATTAAGGCATTAATCCACCGAGACTACCTGGACAAGTACATTTGAGAATGGGCGAATCAAGCCCTGGAGCCATGCCAGAAACCTGAAGATGCAGCTAAGCACAACTGACCCACTACGGGAGTCATCAATATGATCTCACGAAGCAGTGGACCTTAAGGAGCATCTAGAAGTCCTTCTCCCAAGAGACTGTGCATTGAAAATATTATTTTTTTATTTGATGATGATGCCCAAGGGATCCAGATCCTCCACAATGATACTGTCATCATTTTCATGATGATAGCAAATTATGATGTAAAAAAAATTTTAGTAGATAATGGAAGCTCAGCAGACATGTTGTTCTATGATGCTCTCCCAAAAATGAATGTGCTTGACAATCTGAAATAGGTTGACTGTCCTTTAATTGGATTTTCTAATGATTCTATAGCAGTTGAAGAAGAAATAATGTTGCCAGTAACTATTGAAAAAGAACCATATTAGTCGACAATATGGCTCACGTTCCTAATTGTCAAAATCCCGTCTACTTATAATACCATACTTGGCTGACCTGGGCTCAATGCCCTTAGAGCAATAGTCTCAACTTATCAACTATTAGTCTAGTTGTCGATCAGGCTGGGCATCAGGAAAATGCATGGAGATCAGATGATGGCCCGACAGTGCTTCCTTATAGCATCTAAAATGAAGGAACAGGCCAGAAATCCACTAATAGAAACATCCAACCTAGATATCGAAATGGAGGTCGGCGAAATCCAAGGTGAGTTAGTGGAACCCCTCATCATTGTTTCTCTAGAAAGAGATCCAGAAAGAACCATTTAGATATGAGCTCGACTAAATACCGACCTTAGAAAATAAATTGATTTCCCTCCATCGGCGAAATGCTGATGTTTTTGTATGGTCAGTCTCGAAAATGCCCGAGATCCCCACTGACATCATCATGCATAAATTGAACATTGATTCAAAATATAAGCTCGTGAAGCAAAAGAAGAGAACCTTTGCCCTAGAAAGGCAAAGGACTATAGATGAGAAGGTCCACAAACTTTTGAAGACAGGATTCATCAGAGAAGCATAATATCTAAATTAGATAGTTAATGTCATGATGGTTAAGAAGGCAAGCAAAAAATGGATGATCTGCATCAATTTTACTGACCTCAACAAGGCCTACCCAAAGGATAGCTTTTCTCTATTGAAAATCGATCAACTGGTTGATGCAATATCAAGGCACAAGCTGCTAAGCTTCATGGATGCCTTCTTTGGCTACAATCAAATTAGGATGGCCTCTGAAGATGAAAAAAATATGGTATTCATTACCGACAAAGGTTTGTATTGTTATAAAATGATGACTTTTAGTTTAAAAAATGTAGGTGCCACATACTAGTGCCTAGTGAATAAGATCTTCAAGCATCAAATCGTCTGCAATATAGAAGTTTACGTTGATGACATGCTGGTCAAAAGTATAGAAGCAAATCGGCATATTACTGATTTGAAAGAAGCCTTTAAAGAACTCCATAAATACCAAATGAAACTCAATCCCAATAAATGTGCTTTCGGAGTTACAACTAGAAAATTTCTTGATTTTCTCATGATCTAGAGAGGAATAGAAGCCAATCCCAAGAAGATTCAAGCACTACTTGAAATGAAATCTCCTAACTCTATAAAAGAAGTACAATGGCTTACTGGACAAGTGGCATCACTCAACAAATTTATATCCAAGTTAGCCAAAAGGTACCTCTCATTCTTCAAAACTTTGAAGCAAATCAAAGATTTTGAATGGACAGAGGAGTGTCAACATGCCTTTGACAAGCTTATGGCATATCTTAGTACAGCCCCACTACTATCAAAGCCTGTCGAAGGTGAGGATATTCATATATCACCTAATGCTGTCAACTCGATTTTAGTCTGAGATGATGCAGGGATACATAGGCCTATCTATTATATTAATTAATTATTGTGAGATGCGGAGTCCCGATACTCCAGAACTAAAAAGATAATTTACTCTCTAGTCACCATCGCCAAACAACTCCGACTATATTTTCAGGCTCATTCTATCATTGCCTTGACAGAACAACCATTGAGATAAGTCCTTCAATGACCTAACGCTTTTGACCAGTTGGCCAAATGGGCCATTGAACTTAGCAAGTTTGATATCCATTACCAGCCTAAGCATTTTATGAAAGCTCAGGTGCTGGCTGATTTTATAGTAGAATATTTAATATCTGAGAAAAAAATCTCAAAAATTTTGGAAGAAGTCGTTGAAGGACCTTATTGACTTCTACATGTGGATGGGACATCCAATGCCTAAGAAAGTGGAGCTGGCTTAATTTTAGCCAGTCCTAAGGGAGCAATTACTGAACATGCACTTAGATTAAATTTCAAAACCTCGAACAATGGAGTTGAGTATGAAGCCCTCATTATGGTACTCAGAATCACCAAAAAGCTCAATATTAAGAGGCTCAAGGTTTTTACAGACTTCCAGCTTATCATTAAATAGGTATGAGATTGTTATGAAACCAAAGATTCTATTATGTCTCAATATTTACGTCATATGAAGAAATTATCCAAAAGTTTTTCTGATCTTGAAATTATTCAAATACCAAGATTAAAAAATGCCCGAGCTAATGCACTTTCATATTTCACAACATCGGGATATTCCGACCTTAATCAAAAGGCATTCATTGAAATTCTTGAAAAATTCAGCACAGAGGTCCAAATGATTGCTCAACTGGATCATGAACCGAGCTAGATGGATCCAATAATGAATTACTTGAGCAAAGAAATACTATCTAATGATCCTATAAATACCAAAAAAAATCAAGAGGCAAGCTCCCTGATATGTCATCCTAGATGAAAAACTTTATAAAAGGTTATTTTCTATTTTATTACTTCTGTGCCTAATGAAGAAAATCGCATAGAATTTTAGCATGCTTTTCAAAATATTTTTCAAAATTATTATAGAGAAAGTATTAGGTTAATATAAAATTAATCTATGCATCCATTGATCAAATCAAAAAATCCTACTTAGGATCTAGACATGCTAATATGTAATTTAAAATTTAAATACGATCAATCAGCAAATCATATTTATTAACCAATTCGAGTTCAGAACTTGATACCTATGCATAGGTAGCTATTCTCCATGATCTAAATCCACCAAAATATGCTATGGTATTGCACTATAGCTGCACACTTGTCCGACCTCTATGGTTGGTCCACACGGAGCTCTTGGTCCTGACCAGCTCTACCAGAGTGCTAGCTCCTTGTTGAGGCTTTTGATGACTGATCTCGATCGATCCAATCGATCATCTTCTTTCTGATCTTTTTGATACTCTAAAAAATCAAACATATGCTTTGGAGAATGATGAATGAAGTTTCAAATTTGGTGATGATCCGATACTCACAGCACTCGATCTCTCCACCCAAACCTAGAGTCCCAACTCTAGGATTTCACACACCTAAAAAACTTTGACACCCGAAAATTCTCTCACACTCTTTCTATTTGGAATTTTCTCATGAAACAAATTTTCATGAATAGAGGGACTCTCCCTTTACCTATGCCCACCGCAAAATAATTTTTAGATGAATGACCAAAGAGAAAAAAATAAAAGAAGAAGTGTGTGCATAAGAAAGTTGGCGTAGGATACCCTTAGACTTTTCCATGCCTAGAACTTGCACCCCACTCAATATTTTCTCTCTCTAAGAATCCCTTCTTGCCACTTTCAGATGCCTCATGCATATCCACATATGCTCAAAAAAATTCCTTCTTAAAAAGAGCAACCACAACATGGAAAATACGCTTGGAATGGGATAAGGCTTGGAGAATGAACTTGTTTCAACCTCTCATTCAAATTCAAATTTAAATGAATCCTTATCCACTTCCAATCTCCACTTTCAGGTGGGTGACAAGCAGAAAGACTCTCCTTCTATGCCCACTCTAAAAAGTTTCCACGAAAAAAATATCTCGTAACATTTTATGGGGCATGGAGAAAAGGATAAGGAAAAGAAGTGGTTACAGCAAAACTAGTTGAATTCAAAATTCAAATAGGTTTGAACTGGTCCAACACTTGAACCAGATCAAAGAGAGATAAGAGAGGGTGCAAACACCCTCTTCTATGTGAGAAATACTCACGTAGAAATTATAGATGGGGCATAGAAAATGTCAAAGATTGTAGGCACATGGGAGAGTATGAATTCAAATCTCATTTGACTTGGTTCAAATTGGTTTTCACTAAACTAATGAATATAGACCCAATTAGACTAGGTCAAACCTAACTAAATTAGGCTTAACCTAATGCAATAAAATTATAATCAAATTAAAAATTAATTAGGTCCAGCCCCTGATCAAATCAGGGTCAAATCTCTCATAGCGATTAGGTCATCTCATGACTTGATCGGGTCAAACTCAATCGAATCAAATTCAATCAGACTTGAATGAATCCTCATCGCTTAATCAAATTGCTTATTAATCCTTCAATAAATATAGAGTTCCAATTGGATGGATGTCTGGGCAACAAAGTTCCATCAACATGAAACTCTTAAAGAGTTCCAAACCAGTGGGAGTCATAAATCCAGTGTCCCAAACGAATGAAACTCGCGATCGTAGAGTCTCAGACCAGTAGAACTCTTGATCAGAGAGTCTCAGACAAGTAGAACTTTTGAGTTTCAATCTGGTGGGATTCATAAAGATAGAGTTTCAGTCTAGTAGGACTCCTGATCATAGAGTTTTAGTCCAGTGGGACTCCTATTGACTATAGAGTTTCAAACCACTATGACTCTTAATCAACCATCAGATCAAGTAGGAACTCCTATTATGTGTGACCCCATAGGTTCGAATCTTAATCTAGTAACATAAAAATTAATTTTCTATACCAATTAATGTGATCATCTAGTAATGGTACCCGACGTTCGGATAGGTCGAAAAATCGCAATGCAATAATGACGAACCTGTGGCATATGGTTGAAGAAAATAGTGCAGGATTTGCTATGATACTTTTAAAAAATATTTTAAAAATAGCAATAATATAGTAAAAAATAATTAATTTAATTAATTATCTATTGATCATATCAGATTATTTAACCGTACACATTAGGATCTAAGCATAATATGCATGCATACATCAATAGATCTAAAAATAAAACTATGTAATAAACTATTTACTACATCTACATGTTCAGAACATAATACCTTTTCATGGATAGTCGATCACTATAATCTGAGTCCACTAGATAATTCTCTAATATCACATTATAGTCACACATGTATCTGGCCTCTACGATTGATCCACACGGAGCTCTTGATCCCGATCAACCCCATTGGAGTGCTAGCTCCTCGTCGAAGCCTTTGATGGCTGACCACGATCAATCTGATCAATCATATATTTTTTGATTTTTTAAATATTTTAAAAAGTTAAAACATAAATATTGAAAGATGATGAAGATGTGTTTCAAATTTGATGGTGATTCGATGCTCACAGCACTCGATCTCTCCATCCGAACCTAGATTCCCAAATCTAAGATTTTACTCCGTCCAAAAAACCTGACACACTAAAAATCTTATCATGCCCTCTTTGTGTAAATTTTTTCTATGAAATAAGTTTTTAGAGAAAGATAACTTTGAAATCTATAATTCCTATTTATATCATATCTAAAAATAGGATATCCTTAGAGGTAAAAATCATAAGAGAAGAGAGGCATAAAAGAAAAGAAAAGTGCTGCAGGATCCTATTCACCTTCACTCCAAGTTTCTTTTTGCCTAGAACTGATGCTTAAATACTCTAAAATTTTTATCATGTAATTATAACCCCTTCTCCTACATGCACAAAAATTCTCATAATTTATTGATGTGAATACCATGAGAAAACTGGATGGAAAATGATAAGAGTGGAGTGGTTGAGAGGTTTTAACCACTCAATTTCAAAAATCAAATGAGCCTTTTATCCTTATCCAACGCCCCATCCCTTATGTTTAACATGTAGAAGAACTCTCTTTCTACATGCATATTTTTGTTTCTCAAAAAATATTTGTCAAACAAAAGGGAGGGCATGGGAAGCAGAGTGGAATAGTCCAAAATGATGGGCGCATGAGAGAATTTGAATTCAAACTTTATTTGACTTGGTCCTAATTGGTTTCAACCAAACTAATTAATCAAGATCCAATTAAATCAAGTTAAATCAAATCAAATTAGGCTTAGCCTAATCCAATAAAATTCTAATCAAATTAAAAATTAATTAGATCTACGTCCGGATCAAATCAGGGTCAAAACTTCCATAGCGATTAGGTCATCTCATGACCTGATCGGATCAAATCCAATCGAATCAAATTCAATCTGACTTGATCGAATCCTCATCGCTCAATCAAATTGAGCTAATCAGTAATCAAATTATTAATTAATCCTCTAAAAAATATTTAAGTCCAAATCAAATGGGTTACTGGGCAACAGAGTCCTATCAATATGAAACTCTTGAAGAGTCCTAAATCAGTGAAACTCTTGAACCCAGTATCCCAAATGAATTGAACTCACGATCATAGAGTCCCAGACTAGTGAAACTCTTGATCAGAGAGTCTCAGATGAGTGAGACTCAGAGTTTCAGTCTAGTAGGACTCTTGGTCACAAAGTTTCAGTCTTGTGGGACTCTTGACCATAATTTTCAAGATTACTAGGACTCATGATCAGAGAGTCCCATACAAATAGGACTCAGAGTCCCAGTCCAGTAAGACTCTTGGTCACAGAGTCTCAGTCTAGTGAAACTCTTTGACCATAGAGTCTTAGACTAATGGGACTCTTGATCAGAGAGTCCCAGATAAGTTGGACTCAAAGTCCCAATCGAGTAGGACTCATGGTTATAGAGTCCTAGTCCAGTGGGACTCTTGACCATAGATTTCCAAACCAATGGGACTCTTGATCAGCCATCAGATTAGATAGAAATTTTTAATGTGTATGACCCCACAGGTCCTAACCTAAGCCAATAGCACAGAAACCAATTTCTATACTAATCGAAGTAACTATCTAGCAATGGTACTCAACATTCGGATAGGTCGAATAATCGCAATCACAACATTCAGAACCTATACGAATATGGTTATCGTTTAATTCATCCCTATGATCTCTATGTAATAGATGACTCAAGGTTAGACTGTCAACCCTAAAAAATACATTCATGTCATGTCTCAAAGCAATTAGTCCCATGACTCCTCACTAAGACTACCCTGGCTAAGGTTTTGCTAAATTGAAATACAATTGAACACAGCTCCTAAAATTAGGAGTGGTCAATCTCATCTTGATACACGCACCGACTCCACAAGTACTTGATTGTGCCCAAAAATCTTCCATCATTGAATTAGAAATTTAGATAGTCCAGCACCAAAACATAGTGAGTTGCTTGAAAGTCACCATGGTGATCTCAGATCGGAGGGATATTTATACCCATATTCCATCGAAGCTAATCTTGACAAGAGAAAAGCCCTGAAGTTAGTCACGTTTAGTATAGATGTACCCATATATCCCACTTATATGCTATATCAATATCTCAACACTCCTTGGTTATGAGGACAACCAACCTATATGACACATAATGATCTATACTTGATAAATGTTATCATCCTAAGTAACAATATTTTATTTGATCATGAACTATTTTAGGACTAAATGACAAATCCTCATTTACCAAATTTAGATAGTCCTAAGAACTTCATCACAATATAGGAGTTCACTAGAAGACAATAGAATTTATGATGAAAAATGCCAAAATAATTTTTATTAATTTATAATTCATATATAATTATAAATATATGATCCAATCATCAATAGACTGATGATTGGCTTTGAAATACATTCCCAACAATCTTGCACTTGGACTAAAGCCAATCGGTGCAGTATCTAATACCTATCTTCGACGTAAAGTCAGCAAACTCCTTCACCGTAATAGCTTTAGTGAATGGGTCGGTCAGATTCTTCTTTTCATCAATCTTCTGAAGATTGACGTCATCTTGATCCAAATCTCTCGGACAAGATAGTAGCAATGTAGAATATGCTTCGTTCGTTGGTGTGCCTTTGGTTCCTTTGCCTGAGCAATGGCTCCTGAGCTGTCGTAATAGAGCAGAACTAGACCATCAAGGGAGGGTGCTACTCCGAGCTTGGTGATGAATTTTCTTAGCCATACCTCTTCTTTGGCAGCATTTGATGCAGCGACATACTCCACCTCACAAACTGAATCAATCACAATGTGCTGCTTGAATCTCTTCCAATAGACGGCCCCATCATTAAGGATAAATATGTACCCGACACACTCTTGCTATCATCATGATCGGACTGAAAACTAGAGTCTGTGAACCCCACAAGTTTTAAGTCCGCTTCATCATATACAAGCCTTTGATCCTTAGTATTTTTTAAATACTTTAGGATGGTTTTAATAACCTTCTAGTGATTCTTCCCTTGATTAGATTGGTATCTATATTCACTACACCTAGTGAGTATGCTACATCTGATCGCATACATGTCATGGCGTACATTATAGAATTCACTGCTGAAGTATATGGTATTCTATTCATACGCTCTCTATTTAGAGATGTTGTTGGACAATCCCTCTTTGAAATAAAAATTTCATGGTATATCGATAGATAGTTTTTCTTAGAATTTTCCATGCTGAACTATTTCAGCACAGTATTAATGTATGTGGACTGGGACAATTTAAGCAACCTTTCTGATCTATTTCTATAGATCTTCATCCCTAGAATGAAGGAAGCTTCTCCTAGATCTTTCATGGAGAACTGTGATGATAGCCAAATCTTTATTTCTTATAATGCAGGGATATCATTTCTAATTAAGAGAATGTCATCCATATACCATACTAGGAATACTATTGCTGGACCATTAGCCCATTTGTATATGCAGGGTTCTTCTTCGTTCTTAACGAAGCCATAAATTTTGATTGTTCTATCAAATCATATGTTCTATCTCTGAGATGCCTACTTTAGTCCATAAATGAACCTCTAAAGCTTACACACCTTAGACTCATCTATGAACGTGAAACTTTTAGATCGTATCATGTATACCTCTTCATCCAACTCTCCATTCAAGAAAGCTATTTTCACATCCATTTGCCAAATTTCATAGTCCAGATGGGCAGCTATGGCAAGCATTATCCAAATGAATTTGAGTATTACCATAGGAGAGAACATCTCATCATAGTCAATACCATAACATTGACAATACTCCTTGACAATCAAATAGGCTTTATAGGTCTCCACCTTTCCGTCTGTACCTCTTTTCCTTTTGAAGACCCACTTACATCCTATCGATTTTATCCCATTGAATGGGTCAACCAATGTCCATACATCATTGACCTTCATGGATTCCATCTCAGATTTCATGGCCTCAGGCCATTTCTCAGAGTTAGATCTCTGCATTGCATCCATATAGATGATTGAGTTCTAATCGTTCTCATCGAGTTCAATAGGATCTCTATCCCAGACTAGAAAACTACAGTATCTATCCGATTGACATGGTACTCTACTAGATCTCCTTAAGGATGCTTCTACAATGGATTTTGGGTCTGATCTAATCAGATCCAACTCAGGTTCAATAACTTGTGTCTATTCTTTTACCTATCATACTTCATCAAGTTTGACCTTGGAAGTATTAGTTCCTTCACCAAGGAACTTCTTTTCTAAAAAGACTGCCTTAAGGCTGACAAACACTTTTTGCTCATCAACAAGGTAGAAGTGGTATCCTTTGATTTTTTTTAGATAATCTATAAAACTACACTTATCAAACCTAGGTCCAAGCTTGTCTGTTATCAAATATTTGATGTAGGCCAGACACCCCCAAATCCTAAGGTGTGAAAGCATTGGCTTACACCTTGTCCATATTTCATTTGGTGTTTTATTAACAGATTTACCTAGAATCCTATTTAGAATGTAACAAACTGACTCGAGCGCATATCTTCATAGGAAGATCGACAAACTAGCAAACCCCATCATGCATCGAACCATGTCCAACAAGGTCCAATTTCTACTTTCAAACACACTATTATGTTGTGGTGTTCCAGGAGGGGTCCATTGGGAGAGAATTTCGTTCTTTCCAAGATATGTCAGAAACTTATTAAAAAGGTACTCACCCCCTCGATCAGATCGAAGAGTTTTAAAACTCTTCTTAGTTTGCTTTTCTACCTCATTTCGAAATAGTTTGAACATTTCAAACGACTCTGACTTATGCTTCATTAAATAGACATACCCATACCTTAATAGGTCATCTGTGAAGGTGATGAAGTAGAAATATCCACCTCTAGCACTTGAGCTCATGGGTCCACATACATCTGAATGTACTAAACTCAAGAGTTCAGTGGCTCATTCATCTTTTTTAGTAAAAGGTTACTTGATCATCTTGCCAAGAAGATTGGACTCACAGGTCGAAAGTGACTCACAATCACTAACCTCAAGAATTCCTTCTTGAGCTAACCTATTAATTCTATTCTTATTAATATGACCTAGCCTACAATGCCAAAGGTAGACATCAGACACATCACTAATTCTAGGGTGTTTATTGGAAGATTGAACCATGTTAATAGGCATAGAAAGTAAATAAATTTTATTATTTAATTATCCAATCAAAATTATAACACCATTCAAAATGACATTACAAAATTTTTTTTATTGATATTTCAAAACCATTCATGGTCAAAAGGCCTACAGAAATGACATTCAATAAGAAAGTTGGACAATAATAACATTCATTAAGAATAACTTTATTTGAATTAATTACAAGGTTCATGATTCCTAAAGCTAGAATTGAAACTTGTCTTTCATCTCCAATGTTTAGGAACCTCTCATTTTGATCAAATCTTCTACTGACCTGCATGCCCTGCATAGAATTACAAATATGATAAGGGCTTCCAGTATCTAATACCCAAGTAGTAGAATCAAATAAGAAAAAATTGCAAGATGTTATCATATAATTACCTTGCCCAGCAACCACTTGCTTCTTCCTTGGCCTGTTCGGATCTAGGAAGGCAATGCATAGAGGATAATTCCTCTTCTAGTACCCTTGCTTCTTGCAGAAGAAGCACTTTGCCTAGCTCTGGTCAGGCTTGTGCTTCTTGGTCCGATCCTGTGCAGTCGTCCTAGCATGCAGCCGCACTTTCTTATTTTGCTTCTTTTTATTCTTCTTCCCTTTCTTAAAGGGTCATTGACCAGAAGAAGACCCTCCCACTACATTCATCATCTCTTTGTGGAGTTGGTGATCCTTCTCAAAATTCTACAGCAACCCCAACAAGCCGTGGTAGTTCACTACAAACTTTGTCATTCTAAAATGAGTTAGAAAGGGGAGGAAGAACTTGGGCAAAGAATTAAGGATTGCATCCTTATCGAGCTGCTCGTGCAGGGAAAAGCCCAACTTGCTAAGATGCTTAATCATCTTGATCATGTACAATACATGATCGGTGACTGAGGCCCCATCGCTCATCCGAGCATTGAAAATGGCACAACTTATTTTATACTTTTCAATATCGTTTGGCATACCAAAAGAGTCATTTAATATTTGAAACATCTCCTATGGCTAGGTGTTTTCAAACTTGTGGCTAAACTTGTCATTCATTGCCACCAGCATTATACATCGAATGATGGTGCGGTCATTAAGCCACTTCAGATAAGTATCTTGGACCACTTCCCTAGTGTTCGGGGCTGGCTCCTCAGGTGCTCAATCTATTATCACATAAAAGATCTGCTAATGCTCCAGGATGATTTTTAACTTATGATACCAGCTATCGTAGTTGGGTCCCATTAATTTGTCATGGTCTAACAATGATCGGAGCGATAGGTTAGTGGCCATGTTTGCACAAAAAGAGAAACCAAATCTAATTAGTATATGAATTATTAATCCTAAAGACTTGGACTTCAGTCTAAAGATCCTCCCACTATTTTATATGAATTGGTAGTCTCTACCTCCAATTCAAGGAATTACTCTAATTTCTTAGTGGATACTAGAATCCACATAGACTATACATAAGCCCAACTTTGGTTGGTCAACCCATGTGCACCTATGGATAGATTCAAAATTAATTATTTCTTTAAACAACTTCTAGTAACATTGATTTTGCCCCATAGACCTAATCAGTAGGCTTTGCCTCCACTGAAAAAAGGTTTGGTTAGGTCCAACCATTAACATGACTACATTTGATCTTATCTAACCAATAAATGATCAAGCCCAACTTTGGTCGGCCAATCTAACCACCATCAGAAAAACTTAACCAAATTATCATTTTATAAATGATAATTTTATTAGTCAATATTCACCAGACCTTTGGGCCTTCAATGATCATTATACTAATGACCCATTATCACTCAACTTAATGGGAGGCTATAATTTAGTTATCTATATAACTATTTCATTTTTAAGGATCTAATAATTTTAGAGAATTTAGTTAACCAATTTAAAAAAATTTAGTGAGCCAATTTCGATCCTCCCACTGACTTCACCAAGTCGGAAAAGAATCTAATCTAAGTTGGCATTAGGAGCACCTAAATCAGTTAGACTGATTTACCTAATAGACATGGGTGATCCTGAATCACCAAGTGATCTAATCAAAATCTAACTCACCAGGATGGACAGATAAGCGAGATCAATGGAAGGGATATGCCATTAACTCATCAAAAATTGAATCAGTGCGAGTAGCTTCCAATTAAAAATCACTGGTCAAACTATCAAACTTACCTTAGACACCATCCAGTTCATTAGTTTTAATTTGACCAATCTAGTAATTTTGGATTCGACCGCGTAGCCTTGAATCAAGTCTATTTGGTCCTTGTTAAAAGCATGGACTTGACCAACTACAACTATTGTAATTGAGTCTATAGAGTCCTTGACCTAATCTAAATTAATATTTAATTAGATTTGATCAATTACTCTAAATTAGTTCATATTTTAACTAATCTTAGCTCTAACCCAATTTATGAACCTAATTCAGCTAACTCAATAACCCATAAGTTTATGATTAATGACTTAGAGTCTTAATTCACAATTCTAGATACTAAATCATTATATTTAATTTTTAATTAAGTTTATGGGCTAAGAATTAGGATTTGATATTTTAAAAATATTTTTAATTTTGAAAGGTTCTTTACAATTTAGCATTATTTCACCAATTGAGTCGACTCATTTTAAAATTAAATCATCTCAATTCATAAACAACACTAGTTGTAGGATTTAATTTGAAACTATGTACACTACATAATCATGAAATCATGAATAAACTTTATCAAATTATGCATTCATGATCATAAATTAGATTAAAGTCTAATATAATTAAATTATAAAAATATTAGATCAAATCTAGTAATTTTATGATTAATGATATAGATCAGCAACATACTAGGACAATCTTTTCACTATAGGAGGTAAATCCTGCAGCAGGAGAACTTGCAGTCTATATAATCTAGATTTTAATTTTTTAAATCTAATTATTCTAATTATAAGATTAATATTTAAATTAAATTTAAATTATTAATTAAAATATGCAAGCATATCATGTTTAAAGAACCTTGCTCTAATACCAATTGAATAAAATAGTGTAGGGTTTGCCATGCTACTTTCAAAAAATATTTCAAAAATAGTAATGAAGTAGTAGAAAATAATTAATTAAATTAATTATCTACTAATCATATTAGATTATTTAATCCTATATATTAGAATCTAAACATAATATGCATGCATACATCAATAGATCTAAAAATAAAATTATGTAATAAATTATTTTCTATATCTACGTGTTCAGAATAATACCTTTTCGTGGATAGTCGATCACCATAATCTAAATCTACCTAATAATGCTCTAGTATCACATCATAGCCGCACACATGTCTAGCATCTATGGTTGATCCACATAGAGCTCTTGATCCCGATCAGTCCCACTAGAGTGCTAGCTCTTCGTCGGAGCCTTTGATGATTGATCATGATCGATCAGATTGATTATATATTTTTTAATTTCTTAAATATTCTAAAAAATTACAATATAAATATTGGAGGATGATGAAGATGTGTTTCAAATTTGGTGGCAATCCGATGCTCACAGCACTCGAACTCTCCATCCGAACCAAGATTCCTAAATCTAGGATTTCACTCGGCCCAAAAATTCTGATACACTAAAAATCTTATCACGCCCTCTTTGAGTGGATTTTATCTATAAAATAAGTTTTCATAGAAAGATAATTTCTAGATCTATAATATCTATTTAGATCATATTTAAAAATAGGATATCCTTAGACATAAAAATCATAAGAGAAGAGAGGCATAAAGGAAAAGAAAAGTGCTATAGGATCCTATTCACCTTCACTCTAAGATTTGTTTTGCTCAGAACTGATGCCCAAACACTCTAAAATTTTTGTCACATAATTCTAACCCCTTCTCCTATAGGAACAAAAATTCTCATAATTTTTTGACATAAATACTATGGTAAAACTGCATGAAAAATGATAAGGATCAAGTGGTTGAGAGGTTTTAACCACTCACTTGATTTCAAAAATCAAATGAGCCTCTTATCCTTATCCAAAGCCCCCTCCCTTGTGTTTAACATATAGAAGGACTTTCTTTCTATATGCATATTTTTATTTCTCAAAAAATATTTAATAAACAAAAGGGAGGGCATGGGAAGCAGAGTGGAAATGTCAAAAATGGTGGGCGCATGGGAGAATTTGAATTTAAACTTCATTTGACTTGGTCCTAATTGGTTTCAACCAAACCAGTTAATATAGATCCAATTAAATTAGATTAAACTCAACTAAATTAGGTTTAGCCTAATCTAATAAAATTTTAATCAAATTAAAAATTAATTAGATCTACATCCTGATCAAATTAGTGTCAAAACTTCCATAGCGATTAGGTCATCTCATGACCTGATTTGGTCAAATCCAATCGAATCAAATTCAATCAAACTTAATCAAATCCTGATCGCTCAATCAAATTGAGCTAATTAGAAATCAAATTGCTAATTTATCCTCCAAAAAATATCTGAGTCCAAATCAAATAGGTTACTGGGCAACAGAGTCCTATCAACATGAAACTCTTGAAGAGTCCTAAATCAGTGGAACTCTTGAACCCAGTGTCCTAAACGAATCAAACTCATGATCATAAAGTCCTATACTAGTGAAATTCTTGATTAGAGAGTCTCAGATAAGTAGGACTTAGAGTTCTAGTCCAATAAGACTCTTGGTCATAGAGTCTCAATCTAGTGGAACTCTTAACCGTAGTATCCTAGATTATTTGGACTCATGATCAGAGAGTCCCAAACAAGTAGAACTCAAAGTTCTAGTCCAGTAGGACTCTTGGTCATAGAGTTCTAGTCTAGTGGGACTCATTGACCATAGAGTCCTAGATCAATAGGACTCTTGATCAGAGAGTTCCAAACAAGTTGGACTCAGAGTCCCAATCCAGTAGGACTCTTGATCACAGAGTCTTAGTACAGTAGGACTCTTGACCATAGAGTTTTAGACCAATGAAACTCTTGATCAGCCATCAGATCAGATAGAAACTCCTAATGTGTGTGATCCCACAGGTCCAAACCTAAGCCAGTAGCATAGAAACTAATTTCTATACTAATCAAAGTGACCATCTAACAATGGTACTCGACGTCCGGATAGGTCGAATAATCGCAATCGCAACATTCGGAACCTATGTGAATATAGTTACCATATAATTCATCCCTATGACCTCTATATAATAGATGACTCAGGGTTAGACTGTCAATCCTAAAAAATACATTCATATCGTGTCTCAAAGTAATTAGTTCCGTGACTCCTCACTAAGACTACCTTGGCTAAGATTTTGCTAAATTAAAATATAATTGAACACAGCTTCTGAAATCATGAGTGGTCAATCCTATCTTGATACACGCATCGACTCCATAAGTACTTAACTATGCCCAAAAATTTTTCATTACTGAATTAAAAATTTAGATAGTCCGGCACCAATACATAGTGAGTTACTTGAAAGTCACCATGGTGATCTCAGGTTGGAGGGACATTTATACCCATATTCCATCGAAGCTAATCTTGATAGGAGAAAAACCCTAGAGTTGATCACGTTTAGTGCAGATGTATCCATACATCTCACTTGCATGCCATATCAATGTCTCAACACTCCTTGGTTATGAGGACAACCAACCTATATGACACACAACGACCTACACTTGATAAATATTGACATCCTAAGTAACAACGTATTGTTTGATCGTGAACTATTTAAGAACTAAATGATACATCCTCCTTTGCCAAATTTAGATAGTCCTAAGGACTTCATCATAATATAGGAGTTCATTAGAAGACAACAAAATTTATGATGAAAAATGCTAAAATAATTTTTATTAATTTATAATTCATATACAATTATAAATATATGGTCCAACCGTCAATAGACTGACGATTGGCTTTGGAACACATTTTCAATAATAATTATCGTATAATTCATTCTCTTAACCTTGATGCTCAAATGATGATCTAGAATTTACTGCCAATCCTAAAATTCATCCATAGTGTATTTCAAAATTCAGTATCCATCAAATGGACCACCTCGACCGAGGGTTTGTTAAATTAAAATACAATGATGCACTTACTCCAACACTTGAAGGGGTCAATCCCATCTTGACTCATGCACCAATTTTATAAGTACTTGATTGCACCCAGTAGCCTTCCATCATTGAATTAAAAATTTAGATAGTCTGGTACCTAAGTGCAGTGAGTTACTTGCAAGTCACCATGGTGATCTCAGGTCTAAGGAACACTTATACCCATATCCTTTACGAGCAATTCTTGATAGTAGAGAGCTCCGCAGTTGGATCACGTTCAGTAAAATGTACCCATATACTTCACCTGCATGTCATAACAGTATCTCCATACTTCTTAGTTAAGAGGTCAACCAATACTTATGGCATACAATAACCTACACTTGATACGTTATCATCCTAGGTAACAATGAATCATTTGGTCATAAACTGGTTTAAGGACTAAACGATAAATCCTCCTTTGTCGAGTCTAAATGGTTCTTAGGACTTCATCATAGAAGAGTTCATTACAGGAAGATGCACAAGAGTGATGAAATGCCCAAATAATAATTTTATTTATTTAAAATTTAAGTATAAATTATATTCAGCTCAACCATCTACAAACTAGATGATTGATTTTAGGATACATTTTTCAACAACTCTCACTTAGACTAAAGCCACTTAGAATAGTATCAAATACCCATCTTCCATTTGTAATTGTTGAACTCTTTAATTTTGAAGGCTTTTGTAAAGGGATCAGCTACGTTCTCCTTTCCATCAATCTTCTAAAGCTCGATGTTACCTTATTTCATGATCTCTCATACAAGGTGATAGCATCGTAGAATATGTTTGGTGCGTTGATGTGCCTTTGGCTCCTTCACTTGAGCTATGGCTTTAGTACTGTCACAGTATAGCAAAATCAAACCATCCAAAGAGGGTGCCACTCCCAGCTCACTGATGAACTTTTGTAGCCATACAGCTTTCTTCATAGCATTGGATGCCATGACATACTCCTCCTCGCACATAAAATCAACCATAGTGTGCTGCTTGGAGCTTTTTCAGTAGATCGCTCCACCATTCAGGATAAATACATAACCTGACACTCTTACTATCATTATGATCTGACTGAAAACTAGAATTAGTATATCCTATAAGTTTCAAGTCAGTATTTCCATAGATGAGCCACTTGTCCTTGGTATTTCTCAAATACTTTAGGATTATCTTCACAACCTTTCAGTGATTCTCACTTGGATCAGACTGGTATCTACTCACTATCCCTAGTGAGTATGCCATGTCCGATCTTGTATACATCATGGCGTATATAATAGAACCCACTATCAAAGCATATGGTGTTCTGCTCATATGCTTTCTCTCTTGAGGAGTTGTCAGACAATCTCTCTTCAAGAGAAAAATTTCATGATCAATCAGGAGATAACCCTTCTTGGAATTCTCCATGCTGAACCTCTTTAGTATGGTATCAATGTATGTGGACTGGGACAATCCAAGCAACTTTTTAGATCTATCCCTATAGATCTTCATCCTTAGGATGTAGAATACTTCTCCCAAGTCCTTCATAGAAAATTATGATGACAGCCAAATCTTTATTTTCTATAAAGCAGGGATATCATTTTCGATCAAGAGAATATCATTGACATATAGTATAAGAAATACAATTATAGAACCATTAGCCCATTTATACATGCAAGGTTTCTCTCCATTCTTAAGGAAGTCATACGTTCTGATCACCTTATCAAAATGCATATTCCAACTCTGAGATGCCTACTTCAATTCATAGATGGATCTATGAAGCCTACACATCTTGAACTTGTTTGTGAATGTGAACCCCTCAGGCTATATCATATAGACCTCTTCATCTAGCTCTCCATTAAGAAAAGCCATCTTTACATCTATTTGTCAGATCTCATAGTCTAGGTATGCTACTATCGCAAGCATAATCTGAACGAACTTGAGCATTGCTATTGAAGAGAACATCTCGTCATAGTCAATACCATAATGCTAAAGATATCCCTTGGCAACCAGATGGGTCTTATAGATCTCCATCTTTCTATCCGCATCCCTTTTTCTTTTAAAAATCTACTTACATCTAATGGATTTTATCCCTTCAAGTGGATCAATCAGTGTCCATACACTATTGACCTTCATGAACTTAATTTTGGACTTCATGGCTTCTAACCACTTATCAAAGTCAGGCCTCTACATGGCATCCATGTAGGTGATCAGATTCTCATCGTTTTCATCGAGTTCAATAGGATCACCATCCCAGACCAAAAAATCATAATATCTGTCTGGTTGATGCGATACTCTATCGGATCTTTTTAAAGGTGCCTCAACAATGGGTCCTAGGTTTGATCTTATGAAATCCAGTTCTACAGGTTCACTAGAATATGTTGATTCTTCCAACTTTCGAACTTCACCAAGCTCAACATTAGAGATAGTTGTTCCTTCCATAAGAATTTTTTTTTCTAAAAAGACTGTCCTATTACTAACGAACACCTTTTGTTCTTCAGTAAAGTAGAAGTAATAACCCCTAATTTTGTTGGAGTACCCTATGAACAAGCATTTATTGGATCTAGGTCCAAGCTTTTTTGGATGCAAATATTTTACATTAGCCGAACATCCCCAAATCCTAAAGTGAGAGAGTGTTGGCTTACGTCCAGTCCATATTTCATATGGAGTCTTTGCAATAGACTTGCTCGAAATAGCATTCAGAACATAACAAGCAGTCTCTAATGCATAGCCCTAAAAAAAATTCACAGACTCGTAAAGCCCATCATGGACCGAACCATATCCAACAAGGTTCGATTTCTTCTTTCGAATACACCATTATGTTGTGGTGTTCCAGGAGGGGTCCATTGTAAGAGAATCCCATTCTCTCCTAGATATGTCAGAAATTCATTAGAAAGGTATTCACCTCCTTGATTAGATTAAAGAGTTTAATACTCTTCTCAAGTTATTTTTCTATCTTATTTCAATATCGTTTGAATATTTCAAATGAATTGAATTTATTCTTCATAAGATAGATGTATCCATACCTAGATAGATTATTAGTAAATATAATGAAGTAGTAATATCCATCTCTAGCACATATGTTCATAGGTCTACATACATCAGTATGTATTATATCTAGAAGCTTAGTGGCCCGTTTACCTTTTCCAATAAAAGATGATTCGATCATCTTACCAAGAAGGCAAGATTCATAGATTTTCAATGATTCACAATCATCGATGTCAACAATATGCTCCTTGACTAACCTATTAATCCTATTCTTTTTTATATGACCTAGCCGATAGTGCCAAAGATAGGCATTGGAGATATAATCTAATTTTGGACGTTTATTAGACGTGTACATTATACTAATAGAATATGATAAAACATAAATATCATTTCTTAATTATCCTTGCATTACTATAATACTATTCACAATGATATCATAATAACTTTTTTTTTTATTGATAAACAATAACTATCCTGGGCCAAAAGTTCAATAGATATTATATTCATCATAAAAGATGGACAATAGTGATAATCACTTAAAATAATATTATTATTTTTGAAAAATAGCTCAAGAGTTTTCAATGCTAGGACTGAAACTTTACTTTCATCCCCAACATTAAGGAATCTGTCATCATTCTCAAACTTTCTACCAATTTGAAGTCTATGCAATGAATTGCATATAAGAGTCGAACTTCAGGTATCTAATATCCAAGTAGATGTATGACGTATGGAGAAATTGTAAGGTATTATCATATAACAGCCTTGATTAGCAATCACTTGCTGATTTCTTCTGTTCAGTCTATTTGGATCAAGAGGATAATTTTTCTTCAAGTCTGTTTGATTAGGGTCAATACTAGACTTCTCATATTTAGGTCCTAAATACTTATCACTATCCAATAGTAAATGGAGCGAACTTACACTAGCCATTCTATTTATCTGAAAGAAAAATATGAAACCTTATTAGTACTTGAATTAATTAATCCTAAAGCTTTGTACTTTAGTCTAAAGGTTCTTTCACTATTTTTAATGAATTGATAGCCTCTACCTTCAATTTAAGAAATTATGCTAACTCTTTAGTGGATACTGAAATCCACATAGACTATAGACGGGCTCGAGGTAGGCTCTGGCCAACCCGTATGCAAGTAAAGATAGGTTCAAAATCAATTATTTCTCCAAATAATTTTTAGTATTTAGGTTTTGCCCTAGAAGCTAATTTAGTAGGCTTTGGCCTCCACTAAAAAAGTTTAGTTAGGTCCAACCATTAACATGATTGAGTTCGATACATCAAATCAATGATGATCAGGCTCGAGGTAGGCTCTGGCCAACCTAATCACCATTAAGAGAGTGTGACCTAATCATCATATGATGGACATTAATTTCAATATCCAGATGAACACTAGGTATTAGGCACCTCCAATGTTTACCCAAAAAATTGGACTCATTACTATTCATCTTAATAGGAGGGTATGACTCAATTATTTTCATAACTTAGTCATTTTAAGAATCTAATAATTTAGAGGATTTAAGTTACTTATGATTTAGGGATAGAAAGAACACAGATCAATTGCTCCTACTAACTTCACCAAGTCAATAGATTAGGACTAGGATCAATTTAGGTCCATGGATACCTAATTCAGTCTTACTGATTGAAATCAATCAAATTGATTCCTAGTAATATGGGTCAACACGAGTCATCAAGTGATCAATCAATTTCTAATTGACCATATCGATGAGGTAAGTGAGATCAGTGGAAGGGATATGCCATTAATTCATCAAAGATCAAATCAGTGTGAGTAGCTCCTAATTAAAAATCATTGATCTAAACTACCAAACTTATCTTAGATACCAACCGATTAATTAGGTTTAATCTGATCAACCTAGCAATTTCGAGCTATACTACTTAGCCATGAATCAAGTCCATCATGATCTTTGTTAAAGACATGTACTCATTCAACTACAACTATTAAAGATGAGTCTAGAGTGTCTTTGACCTAATCTAATTCAACACTTGGTTAGATTTGATCAATTACTCTAGATTAATCTATTCTTTAACTAACCTTAGATTTAATCCAATTAATAGACCTAATTCATCTAATCCTTTAGCCCACAGTCTTATGACTATGTCTTAGAATCTTTAATTCATAATTCTAGATTCTATAAATAATACTTAACATTTTTAATTAGAATTTGGGTTGATGGATTGGAGTTTGATATTTTAAAAATAATTTTAAATTTTGAAAGATTTTATTTTTTATTTTTTAAATGGATCGACTTGTTTTAGAAATAGGTCAGCTCATTTCTCAAACAGCAACCTATTGCTAGTTTTAAATAGAAAATCAAGCATAATGAAAATTAAATCATGAATTATCTTTTAGATCTAATCTAAACACATTCATGTTTAACTTTCTAATTAAAATAATTTCAATCATAAAAAGAATTCTTTCACTATTTATCTTAATGAATGAGTTCACGGTGGCACCCCAACCGCCATAAGGGATCTCTACTGAATGGAAGGAGAAGGCCTTTAAACCATACTTATCCTTTATGACTAGATGGCTTGGTGGCTCATTCATCCTTGATTACTAAGTTATCTAGATCTAACATATCATATATGAAAGCATTTAAATTTTCTAATTGACATATTAGAACATGTCAAGCAATCCTTGCTCTGATTCCATTGAAGAAAATCATGCAGGATTTTAGCATGCTTTTCAAAACATTTTTAAAAAATTATTACAATGAAAGCATTAGATTAATCTAAAATTAACCTATGCATGCATTGATCAAATCAAAAAATCCTACTTAGGATCTAGATATGCTAATATGTAATTTAAAATTTATATGCGATTGATCAATAAATCATATTTATTGATCGATTTGAGTTCATAACTCGATATCTATGCATGGGTAGCTGATCTCCATGATCTGAATCCACCAAAATATGCTATGGCATCACACTACAACTGCACACTTATTTGGCCTCTATGGTTGATCCACAAGGAGCTCCTGATCTCGACCAGCTTCACTAGAGTGCTAGATCCTTACCGAGGCCTTCGATGACTGATCTCGATCGATCCCATCAATCACCTTCTTTCTGATCTCCTAGATACTCTAGAAAATCAAAATATATTCATCATAGGATGATGAAGTGGAGTTTTAAATTTGGTGGCAATCTAATGCTCATAGCACTCGATCTCTCCACCCAAACCTAGAGTCCCAACTCTAGGGTTTCACACATCTAAAAATTTTGATGCCTGAAAATGCTCTCACGCTCTTACTCTTTGAAATTTTCTCATGAAATAAATTTTCATGAATAGAGGGACTCTCCCTTTACCTATGCCCACCCTCAAAATAATTTTCAGATGAGCGACCAAAGAGAAAAGAAAAACAAAAATGTATGCAAGAGAAAGTTAGCATAGGATATCCTTGGACTTTTCCATACCTAGAACTTGCACCCCACTCAATTTTCTCTCTCTCTAAGAAACCCTTCTTACCACTTTTAGATATCTCATGCATATCCATGCATGCCCAAAAAAATTTCTTCTTAAAAAGAGTGACCACAACATGGAAAATACACGTGGAAGGGGACCAGGCTTGAAGGTTGAACTTGTTTCAACCTCTCATTCAAATTCAAATTTAAATGAATCCTTATCCACTTCCAATCTCTACTTTCAGGTGGGTGACAAGTAGAAGGACTCTCCTTCTACGCCCACTCTAAAAAAGTTTCATGAAAAAGAAATCTCATAACATTTTATGGGGCGCAGAGAAAAGGATAAGGAAGAGAGGTGGTTCCAAAAAAACTAATTGAATTAAAAATTCAACTAGGTTTGAATTGGTCCAACGCTTGGACCAGGTCAAAGAGAGACAAGAGAGGGCACAAACACCCTCTTCTATGTGAGAAATACTCATGTAGAAATTAGAGATGGGGCATGGAAAAAGTCAAAGATGGTAGGCACATGGGAGAGTATGAATTCAAATCTCATGTAACTTGGTCCAAATTGGTTTCCACTAAACAAATTAATATAGACCCAATTAGACTAGATCAAATCTAACTAAATTAGGCTTAACCTAATCTAATAAAATATTAATAAAATTAAAAATTAGTTAGGTCCAGCTCCTGATCAAATCAGGATCAAATCTCCCATAGTGATTAGGTCATCTCATGACCTGATCAAATCAAACTCAATCAAATCAAATTCAATCAGACTTGATCGAATCTTTATCGCTCAATCAAATTAAGCTAATTAGTAATTAAATTACTAATTAATCCTCCAATAAACATAAAGTCCCAATTAGGTGGGTGTTTGGATAGTAGAGTTCCATCAATATGAAACTTTTGAAAAGTCCCAAACCAGTGGGACTCTTGAACTCAGTATTCGAAATGAATGAAACTCATGATCATGAGTCTCAGACTAGTACAATTCTTGATTAAGAAGTTTCAAACAAGTTGGACTCTGAGTTCTAGTCTAGTGGGACCTATAAAGGTAGAGTTTCAGTCCAGTGAGACTTCTAGCATAGAGTTTCAATCTAGTGGGACTCTTGACCACAGAGTTTTAGATCATTGAGACTCTTGATCAGCCATCTGATTAGGTAGAATCTTCTATTATGTGTGACTCCATAGGTTAGAATCCTAAGCCAATAGAATAGAAATCAATTTTCTGTATCAATCGATGTAACCATTTAGTAATGGTACCCGATGTTAGGATAGGTCAAAAAATCATTATGCAACAATGATGACCCTGTGGCATACGGTTACCATATAATTTATCCCCTTGACCGCAATGCTCAAAAGATGATCTAGGATTTACTGCCAACCATAAAATTCATTCATAGTGTATTTCAAAATTTTGTGTCCATCACATGGAACACCACAGTCAAGGATTTGCTAAATTGAAATACAGTGATGCACTTGCTCCAACACTTGGAGGGGTCAATTCTATCTTGACTCATGCACTGACTTCACAAATACTTGACTACACCAAATAGCATTCCATCACTGAATTAAAAATTCAGATAGTCCGGTACCTAAGTGCAGTGAGTTGCTTGCAAGTCACCATAGTGATCTCAGGTCTAAGAAACACTTATACCCATATCCTTCATGAGCAACTCTTGATAGTAGAGAGCTCCGTAGTTGGGTCACGTTCAGTGAAATGTATCCCTACACTTTACCTCCATGATATAACAGTAGCTATATACTTCTTGGTTAAGAGGACAATCAACACTTATGGCACACAATGACTTACACTCGATACATTGTCATCCTAGGTAATAACGAATCATTTAGTCACAATCCAGTTTAAGGACTAAATGATAAATCCTCGTTTGTTGAGTCTAAATAGTCCTTAGGACTTCATTATAGAAGAGTTCATTACAGGAAGATGCACAAGAGTGATGAAATGCCAAAATAATAATTTTATTTATTTAAAATTTAAGTATAAATTATATTCAACTCAACCATCTACATCCAAGATGATTGACTTTAGGATACATTTTCCAACACCTGAGGCCCTTAGAGGTTGATTATGCCCTTCGAGAAGTTCATGAGGGAATTGATGGTAATCACCTGAGGGACAGATCCTTGACATACAAAGTAATCCACCAAGGCTATTATTGGTCGACCATATAAAAGAAAGCAACTGATCTTATTAATAAGTGTAACCAATATCAAAGGTATGCCAATATTCAGTACCCACCAGCTATAGAACTCATCTCTATTACAGCTCCTTGACCTTTTGCCATTTGGGGGATGGATATCCTGGGGCCCCTCCCCATGATAATAGGATAAAAAAAAAATTTGATGGTTGCTATCGACTATTTTACCAAATCGATAGAAGCGGAACCACTGGAATAAATTACGGAGAAAGGAATGCAGGATTTCATCTAGAAGTCAATCATCAACCATTTTGACCTTTCTCGAGTGATCATTATCAATCATGGAAAGCAGTTCGATAATATGAAATTTAGAGAATTCTATTTCGAGCTACACATCAATCATAGACTCAATTCAGTGGGACATTCACAATCTAATGGAGAAGCCAAAGTTACAAATCGAATAATTCTCTAAGGTCTGAAAACTAGGCTCTCTATAACCAAAGGTCTCTAGATTGATAAATGATACAATGTTCTCTGGGCTTATAGAACCACTCTTAGATGATCAACTAGAGAAACATCCTTTAAACTCATGTTTGGAGCAAAGGTTGTAATACCTATGGAAATTAGCCTTCCAACATCGAGAGTAGAGAATTTTCATGAAGAGAGTAATTTAGATCGGTTGAGAACCAACCTAGATCGACTAGAAGAAATCAAAGAAATATGTAAATTTGGATGGCAACTTATAAACAAAAAGTGTCCAGATACTACAATACTAGGGTGAAGCCAAAAATTTTTCAAAGAGATGATCTAGTCCTTCGTCGGGCAGAAGTTTCAAAACCTTTGGAGCAAGAAATACTCACTCTAAATTGGGAAGGTTCATATCGAGTTACTGAGGTAATCCGACCTGAAGCCTATAGAATTGAAAACCTAGATGGTTCAAGCATTCCTAGAACATGGAATGTAGAAAATCTCAAAGTGTACTACCAATGAATTTTGAATAAAGGCTTTGTAAATTTTATCTTATTAAAGATCTCTCTGAAATATTTAAATTCTTTCGATCACCTCGGCAAAAGATCGATCTTCAGTTTGGATGGGCCCTGATGGGCACAGGAGATAAGATCTCCATGATTCTCAAAGATCAATTTTTAGATCGGTAGAGCCTCGGTGGGTACAAAAGATAAGATCTTCATGATTCTCAAAGATCGATCTTTGGATCGGTAGAGCCCCGATGGGCATAGAAAATAAGTTCTTTATCTTTTTCAAAAATCAATCTCTAGATCGATGTTATTATGGATTTTAGTCTATTACCGATCCTTGAATTGATGTTATTATAGATCTGTTTATTATCGATCTTGGGATCGATGTTATTATGGACTTCAGTCTATCATTGATCTTCAAATTGATGTTATTACGAACACCCACTACTTACCAATCCATGGATCCATGTTGGATTTCTATTACCAATCTTGGAGTTGGTGTGATATTGGACTCCTGTCTAATACCGATCTCTATATCAATGTTGTCTAACTATTCCACGCAACTACATCAAGATTTTACCAAAATGGAATCAGTTATTATTACTTGGAAAATTTCTAAGTAAAGAGGCATTACAGTTAATTATCATAGATTTGACAAAGCCGATGTCAAGCATAGTTTTTGGAAAATAGAATTTCATTTCATTAAACAAAAATTTTACAAAAGTTCAAATTGGGCTAATACAAAGAGAAAAATACAAAAATAGAAAGACGAAGACAAAATTAGGCATTCACCTGAGGAGCTTCGGTAGGAGCCACAACTACTGGGTCATCCTCCAGTGAGATAACTTCAGTAGAGGCTAGGATTTTTACTAGAATAGAAGCTGGGGCTTCGGTGGTGGTTGAAGGCTCCACCTTGGGAGTGATCAGATTAGCAGGCACCTTTAGGATAGACTGGGGCACTTCTGCAGCAGAACCCACCTTTGATGTCGGTCGGGCTTCCATCTCCAAAACTAGGGCAAGACCAGCTTCTTGAGTAATGCTGCTTAGATCTAAGTTGGGAAAAAAATTTTCAACTAGACCCTTGAAGTTGTTGAAGCCACTATCAAAGGCCTTCTTTGATGCTTCGATAACCTCCTTGGCAAAACTTTCGAAAGACTTATACTCCTCCACAGCATGGTTGGCAGCACCCTTTTAGTATTCCAGATCTCTCTAGTTGATCGGGAGTGCCTTGTTCCAGGTTGCCAGTATTTCATCTTAAGAAGTCACCTTCCCCTCCAGCTCCTTTTATTTTCATCTCCAATTTAGGAATCCTAGAGACCTCCCACTATAGCTCTAGCAGCTTGTCTTCTTTTTCATTAACCTTCCTTTAAAGGTCTAGCAGAGACTTATTCTTCTCTACTATGTCAATTAGCTTCTCTTGGAGCTGCTTCTTCAGCCCGATGGCAAGTTTCTCTTCTTTTGCAGCTTTTTTCTCTAATGCTTTCTGACAGTCCTTGGTAGACTACAAGACCTCCTCCAACGACTTTTTATTCTCACCAAGCTGACTGATGTGCTCAGCGAATAGTCTAAAGAAGGAGATAGACTAGCAAAGGAAAAGAAAAAGAAAAATATTAGCCTAGTGTAAAATCAATGTTGAAATAGCTAGGTCAGTAGAAAACCGACTTCAAAAGGAAAAAAAGAGAAGAGAAAAGAAAAGATAGAAAGAGAGAGAAAGAAAACTTGCTTACATCAAGAAGATAGCTGAAACCTTGATTCAGCAATTCATCCGACCCCATGTCCCTTCTCCAAGCATGCAGATTATGTTGCAGCATCATGACGTAGAGAAGATTCTTGCCAAGAGTCGAGGTATCCCAAATGGAAGCTTGAGATATATCAATCCAGTTGATGGAGGTTGATGGCAGATCAACAAGCGAGGCTTTCGGCCCTCCGAAGGGCAAAGACTGGTGGGCCAAGATCAATGTCAGTGCAGTTGGTGGACTAGGCTTCGACATTGTAGCTATAGGGGCCAAGACCAATGTCAGTGCAGTCGGTGAAAAATACCACCAGCCTTTCTCAGTAGGGTATTTTCTCAAAATAAAAAGAGCCATAAAAAGAGAAGTCCTATGGCTAATGACAACAAAACTATAGCAGATGATGAAAACTAAAATAATCCTAATAGCATTGGGGCTTACCTAGGTCGACTGGAGGCCATGATAATCTAATACATTGCAAATAAAAGGATGCAAAGAAAAGCGCAATCCAGATCGAAGGGACTCATCATAGAAGGCCATACAACCTTTAGAAGGCCGTATAACCCGGTTAGAGGGACTAGGGGTTATAAGCTAAAAGCTGTCAGGGATAAAATATTTCTTCTTGATCTTCACCAGGTCAGCATCTATCAAAATGGAGGACTCAATGCTGGGACCGAAATAGTCCAAGAACCCTCTTACTTGAGATTCTAAATCATTATCACCAGAAACACTAGCCTCACTGACACCTTGAGATGGATTATCCACTTCAATGGTGAGAAGGAGCTGGGTTGACTAGATATCATGGCCTCTCGGGAGGGATTCCCTCCTCTCACCGCCACCAGGAGAAGTACTCTCTTGAGAAGACATGGAAGAAAGAAAAAAGGGGGGGCAAAGGAGATGAGAAGAAAGATTCAAAGAGAAAGAAGCAGAGAAAGCCAAAGGAAGGGAATCTTAAGAAACAAAAATCCTAAGGGAGGAAGGAGGATCCTACCAAGAAGGGAAAGAAAACCTTCTTCGCTACTTTTGGTGACTCTTCCCAAGCTCCAACAACCATCGAAATCATCCTCTTCTCTGGTTGAATATTCGAGAATCATCCTCTTCTTGGCTAAATGTTCCAAAGCTTCCTTCACAGCAAAACCATCACTCCAAGTAAAGGATAGTAAAAATGAGAACAGAATAGACAAGTATCCAATATATAAGAGAAAGCAATGGCTCAGATCAACCTGTTCAATGTTGGATTTCAACCACTTGTCAATTATCTAAGAAAATTATAGAAAAGATATTTTGGTGCACTGATCCAGATCATGCCATGTGGGTCTATGCTGCATGGTGGCTCAACCGGCTCCTGGATGAGTGCCACATGCCCCATGTGTTAGATGTGTGCCTTAGAAGCCAGATTGGCTGTTACTTATAATACACTTCTAAGAATAATTTTATAATTTTAACTATAATTAATAAATAGATTATTTTTTTATCATAGTGTATATTTAAAAGTGTTTGTGATACATTCTTTGAGTCAACGGTAATGATAATTTATATTTTCAAGAGTTAAAAATTTAAGATATGAATTTTCATAATTAACTCATAAACTGCTCCTAACCGTAGGATCATCATGAGGATGGTGATCGATCCAAAAGATTGGTGTACGATCATTTTCTTAGGATAGACGTGTCTTGAGTCTATGGTGTGGAGACATCGGAGCAAGAGTACAGATACTTGTTAGAGAACAAGGGCACTAAGCATGACCATCTCGAGTAGTCATAAAGAAGTCTACCTTCTCGTCGATAACTGACTCGATGCTGTAGTGATGTGCATGGTTCTTTGATCTAAGGTGCATCGATAGTTCACCTTGAGGGTGTTATAGTTTGACTATATTATAACTTAGTCTCCTAGCCATTCAGAACCCTAAGGTATATGTTTGCTATAACATATTCATTATAGAAATTGGATTGCACCAATAAGGAGATCTATCTATCTTGGTAGATGAGGAGTAGCTCCATGATAATCATGAGATTGAGTTCTTAAGCTCATGGCCATGATAGAGTGATGATGATAGAAAGAGTTTCTATTAGAATTTTATATTGGACTCGAATCGAATGATTAATTCATATAACGGACATTGGGTTTGACGAGTTCACCTAATCCTATCAAGGCTCAAGATAGAAGAACCCAATCACATAGGTAACTGCACCAAGAGATTTATTTTTAGTTTTGATGGATTGCCACCATATACTTCTAAGTGTCACTGGTGGATTTTGGAAGTAATTAGAATGATTTTGATGATTAATCATTCTAATTGTATGAATCAAAAAAGTTTCGATCCATCGAAAGGTATTTTGATGATGTTGATGATGGAGATCATGATATATCTCATTACCATACAAAATTGAATCTAATTGGATCACACAAATAAGGGTTTGGATCTAGATGTCATCAATTGAGCTAATCCAGTTTGATTGATTTGGATTAGATCCAATCAGGTTCAAGGTAATTGTGCTAGCACACGATTAAGCCTGACTTTCTTCTTCTAAAATCTTTCTGATTTATCACAACCAAGTTAAATTTGATTTAAATTATTTTTATATTTTGAATAGATTTATTTTCATCTAACTGAAATAAGTCTAGGTCAGATTAATTATAGAAATTAAATCCATTCATAGTCAAATTGGACTAGGGTCAAAAGTTGACCTATTTGAGAGAATTAAGGGTCACTTGATCAAATGCTTATAGAAAATTTTTCAGAAGTTATTTTGATCTTATTTTTAGATATGTTATAGAGTATGAATTATACATTAGGTGTACTAAATTTTATAATTTTTGGAGATTTCTAGACTGAGTTATGATAGAGTTTGATTTGGATCAAACTCTTGAGGGAAGAATCCTAGGCGCAATGGACTCTTCCTTATCTACTCATGCCACCATCTTCCAGATTGATTTTTGGCATCAAAATCAAATGGGATCTAGGTATTTTTATGGAGATCAAATGGGATCTGATAGATTATGGGGGCAATTAGATTAATTTTGATGATCAATCATTCTAATTATATGAATCAGAAAAGTTTTGATCCATCGAAAGGTGTTTCGATGATGTCGATGATGGAGATTATGACATATCACATTACCATACAGAATTGAACTTAACTAGATCATACAAATAAGAGTTTGGATTTGGATGTCATCAATTGAGCTAATCTAGTTTGATTGATTTGGATTAGATCCAATCAGGTTCAAGATAATCGTGCTAGCACACGATTGAGCCTGACTTTCTCCTTCTGAATTTTTTTTGATTTATCGCAACCAAGTCAAATTTGATTTGAATCATTCTTATATTTTGAATAGGTTTACTTTTATCTAACTAAAAGAAGTTCAGATTAAATTAATTATATAAATTAAATTCATTCATAGTCAAATTGGATTAGGGTCAAAAGTTGACCTATTTGAGAGAATTAAGGGTCACCTAATTAGATACTTCTGAAAACTTTTTTAAAAATTATCTTGATCTAATTTTTAGTTATATGATATAGCACTAATTATACATTGGGTGTACCAAATTTTGTTATTTTTGGAGGTATCTAGACTATGTTATGATAGAGTTTGATTTGGATCAAACTCTTGATAGAAGAGTCCTAGGTGTAGTGGACTCTTCCTTATCTACTCATGCCACCACCTTCCAGATTGATTTTTGAAGTCAAAATTAGATGAGATCTATGGACTTTCATAGAGATCAATTCTAGGACTCCCAATGGTCCAAAAAATGAGGATTTTGGTCAAAGAGGGACTCTAACTTGGCGCTATGCTTTTGTATAAGAACCCTTGCGCTAAGGCTCTTCATGTAGAAATATTTTTTCATACCCAAAGGCTATCATTCTAGATATTGCACACCCCCTCTATCCTCTCTCTCCCTCTCTTCTACATGCCTAAAAAGTTAGGCACAAATTTGAGAAGAAGATTCAATCAAATTTATGAAGAGTTCAGCATTTATGCGATGGTGTTCGTGCGACGGACATGCTGCCTTCAAAAATTTTTTGAAGGACTTTCAGATCAAATTCAGATCTGATCTTTGGAAGAAAAATTTATGAGGAGAATACATTCAGATTCTTTTCAAGTGGATACTAGTAGAGGCTAGGTGCATGCGTGGCTCCTTCCAGAACCTCAGAAAATATCAGGATCATCGTAGGATAATCGGATTACCCAAGCAATGTATGAAATTTAATTTAATTTATTTTTTATTTTAATTTTTAATATTAGATTACCATGATTAGATCTAAGAACTCTTAAATTTGATTGAATTATTTAAAAAAAAATTTTAAAAAATTTATCTCAGATCTAATCAGATTTGCACGATCCTACGGCAAAAAGTATGATTTTTTCTTCAACTAGTATCAGAGCTGTGTTAGCAATTCTTCAGATCTATCTTAAATTTAATTTTTTTTATTTATAATATAATATTAAAATATTTTAGATATCATATTAGATATGATTAATTTTAAAATTAAAAAATTAAAAATTAAATAATTTAGATCTAATATGTAAAAGATGCATGACTAGATAAGGTATAGAATAGTTCTATGTGTAGTCTAGTATGATCATGTATTTATTTTGATTAAATATAATTTTAGATTTATTTAATTTTTATTTTTTTAATATTATAATTATTATAATCAGATTTAAAAATAAAAAATAAAATTTTTAATTTTTTATTTATTCATATGAGATATGAAAGATGCATGCTTAGACTAGTCATAGAATTATTCTATAAGATATCTAGAATAGTTTTATTTTTGATATGATCAAATTTAAAATTTTATTTTTTAGATTTAATATGTGATATTTTAGATTCAAAAGTATGCATATTGATTATACATGAGATGTATGCAAGACACATATTAATTAGATCTTTTAATATGTGATATATGATCTAACTAGTTTTGTAGTAAAAAATTATATTTTTAGTTATGAAGTTTTTCATGACTGTCCGATCATAAGAATAAAGTTGGATTTAAAGGCTCTCTCCTCCCATTCGATGAGGTATTCTTATGGCGTATAGGGGTGCTGCACGTTCGTCCTTAATAAAAAATCAAAACTTATTTTTCTGCAAAATCCTAGATCCTGAAACTCTATGACTTTTATTACATATTTTATTCATGAACCTAAAACTTAATTAAGAATTAAGATTATAAAATTAATTAGATCTAAAAATTATGAATTTTTAGATCTAAGATATATTCATAAAATTGGGTTCAGACTTGGGTAGCTCAATTAGGTCTAGCGGTTGATCAAACCGAATCAAGAGTTGGTTAGGTGGGATCAAAGAAAGCTTAGATTTGATCAGCCTAATAGGATTAAGTCTGGATCAAGATCGAATTACATTGAGATGTGACTCGATCAAGTCAAGACCTAATTTGGCTCCATGGTTCGAGCCTGGATTGTAGGCTAACCTAATTAGTTTTGATTCGATAATTTGGTATCTAAGGTAAGTCTGATAGATATGATCGACTAGTTTTTAATTGAAAGCTACTCGACCTGAATGCATTCTTGTCGAGTTAATAGCATATCCCTTCCACCAATCTCACTTATCTGGCCATTTATGTCGACCTAATTCTGATTTGAGGTGGCTAACAATTTGAGCCATCCCATGCCACTAGATTAGTCATAATTATTATGACTAAATCAAGTCAAATTTAAAGAGACTTAAATTAAATCTTTCTAAGAAAATATTAAGTCTAAGGTCTTCCACCATTGTAGATGTGCGTGCCCTTTCCAAGGTTGATTGTTCTCGGTAAGATATAGTGATTCAGTTGCATCAAAAAGATGCAACCATATCTATTAGGCATTGGATGCTACAGGAGGATGGATTGGGCTCAATATTTTGAATATAGTGAGGGACCCAATCAGGAATCCAATCTATGCAAATGGTGGATCTGACTTAACTAAGGAGTGGATCAATATTTTAGACATGATGAGATTTATGAACTAAAGATCTGGTTAGGATACACCATGATTAAAAGATTATTGGACAAGAGTTGTCCACTCATCGGTTGATCCATCATCAATAACTATTAGGTGAGGTGGTGAGTCAGTTGGTGGGACCGCACCACCCACTAGAAATCAATAATCGCGGAGATTTTCGCATCTCTGCCAAGGGAGTGTAGGAATCTGAGTAAATAGTGGGAGCCTAATTTATTTAAAAATAAAATCTCTAAATAAATTGGTTAAGTTTAATTACAAAATCTAACTAGAAACTTTGACTCTCTATAGAAAAATATATGGATCCAACCCACTAGCCCATATTCTGAACACCCATAAACTGACCAGACCCAAGTATAAGGATTGGCTCCAGAACTTCAAAATTATTTTGAATTTTAAGAAGTTGACTTATGTGTTGGAACAGGATCCTCCCATCTTACTAGCTCGTCCATCCATTGATCAGAGAGTGTCTCTCAAGAAGTGAAGGGATGAAGTTAACAAAGCCAGGTATTACATATTGGGCTCGATGTCTGATGAGCTCCAGTGCCAACATGAAGATATTAAGACTAGCTGCCAAATGTTGGCTCACCCACAAGAGTTGTTTGGTGAACAGAGTCGTGCAGCCAAATATCAAGTCACTAAAAGACTGTTTAAGGCTCAAATACGTGATGGACAGTCGATCCAAGATTATTATCTGATGATGATCAAGAACATAGAAGAGCTTGAGAAGCTCAGTATCAAGTTAGATCAGGATCTATAGACTGACATAATTCTGTAGCCCTTGACTGATGCATATAGATAGTTCATCATAAACTACCATATGCATAAACTTTAGAATACCTTGGCTAAGCTCATGAATATGCTGGTTACTGCTGAGCTTTCTATGAAAGGTTTCAAAAGCTCAGTACTTACTGTGGAGTGGACTTCTTCTAAGAGAAAGTCTATGAAAAAGTAGAAGATGGATGGTGGAAAGAAGAAGAAGATAGAGCCGAAGAAGAAGGCTGCTGATAAAGAAAAATATTTTTATTGCAATACTGATGGCCATTGGAAGCGAAACTGCCCTCTTTACCTGGCAAGCCTGAAGAACAAGAAGGAGGCAGGTCCTTCTGGAGGTATGCTCATTATAGAATCTAATCTTACAATTTTTTCTACATCCAGTTGAATGCTTGACTTTGGTTCTAGTACTTACTTGTGTACTTCTATGCAGGATCTTGAGGGTAGCAGGAGGCTAAGGGATGGTGAGATGATCCTATGCGTCAAAAATGGTGCAAGAGTTACTACTATGATCGTGGAAACCTATCCTCTACGATTACCGTCAGAATTAGACTTAGTAATTAGGGACTATTTTTATGTGCCAACAACAAGCAGGATTTGATTTCTATTTCATGTTTAGCATAGGAAGGCTATGTAATTAGTTAAGGACCATTGTAATATTCTTTATGAAAGAAATAAAATTGCAAGTGGTTTTCTTATAAATGGTCTCTATCAGTTACATATTAATATTTCTATTTTTAATATCGAGTAAAATATAAATGCCATAGAATCAAAGTGACCTAGGGATAGTCTAAATGAAGGTATCTTTGGCACCTTAGGCTAGGTCATATAGCTGAAGATAGGGTTAATAAATTAGAGAAATCCAGACTATTGAGTTCATTGACTTTTGAGTCATATTTGATTTGTGAATCATGCCTTTATGAAAAAATGACCAAGCTCCCTTTTATGGGACATGGGGAAAGGGCCATAGACTTGCTTGCCCTAGTACATACTGATGTATGCGGTCTATTTGATATGCCAGTCAGGGATAATTACATCTACTTCATCACCTTTACCAATGATTTATCTCGATATGGGTATGTATATTTGATGTGACATAAGTTTGAAGCTTTTGAAAAGTTCAAGAAATTCAGACTCAAAGTAGAAAACAAACAGGAAAACCCATTAAGGTTCTTCGATCAAATTAAGGAGGCGAATATCTTAGTCAAAAATTCTTAGACTATCTTAAAGATAATAGCATAGTCTCTCAATGGACTCCACCTGGAATGCCTCAACTCAATGAGATTTTAGAATGGAGAAATCGAACCCTATTAGATATTTCGATCCATGATAAGCTTCATAGACCTTCCTGAATTTCTTTGGACATATAGTCTGTTGACCGCTATATATCTACTGAATAGGATTCCATTTAAAACCATTCTTGCCACACCATATGAGATATGGCATCGTAAGAAACCAAGTCTGAGTCATCTCAAAATTTGGAATTGTCTGACCCATATTAAGAGATAACAGATGGATAAATTAGAGTCTAGGTCTTTTAGAGCTTGATTTATTGGATATCCTAAAGAGTCATTAGGATATTTTTTCTATCTCTCAAAAGATCATAATGTGATTGTCAGTCGACATGCCATCTTTCTTAAAAAATAGTTTATTCAAGATGGTGGTATCAAAAGACAAATTAGACTCAAGGAGAAAGTCTCATAAGAGCCACGAGCCAAGAAACCTATGGAACCCAATCAGATTGAGCCAGTCCAATCACTACCTCGTCCATCTCATAGATCAGAAAGAATTTTCCATCCTCTTGAAAGGTACTTAGGTACTATTTTAGAGGACGTAGAGAAAATATTTCTCATAGGAAAAGAGGTTCATGGTGATGATCCTAAAACCTATGACGAGGTAATATCAGATATCGACTCCAAGAAATGGTTAAAGGCAATAAAGTCAGAGATTGACTCAACATACTCGAACCAAGTCTGGACCTTGGTAGATCCACCTAAAGGTATAATACCTATTGGGTGTAAATGGATCTTCAAGAGAAAGATAGGTGCTGATGGAAATCTAGAGACATTCAAAGCAAGGCTTGTAGCAAAAGGATATAGTCAGCATGAAGGCATTGACTATCAGAATACTTTTTCGTTAGTAGTCATGCTCAAATTCATCCGCATATTGCTTACTGTTGTAGTCTATTTCGATTATAAAATATGGCAGATGAATGTGAAAACAACATTCTTAAATGGATATCTTGAGAAAGATATCTATATGAAATAGCTGCTGGGTTTCACATTTAGTGATACTGATTATAAGATTTGCAAGCTGCAAAGATCCATATATGGACTTAAGCAAGCATCTCAGAGCTGGAATGCTCATTTCAAAGATGTGATCAAATCATTTGGATTCATCAAGAATGAGAAGGAGCCTTGTGTTTTCAAAAAGATCAGTGGGAGTGCTGTTGTCTTTCTCGTACTGTACGTGGATGATATCCTCTTAATTAGAAATGATATTTCCATGTTGACTACATTCAAAATGTGGTTGTCTAAGAAATTTTTCATGAAAAACCTAGGAGAGGTATCCTTTATTCTAGAAATTAAGGTCTATAAAGATAGACCAAATAGGATGGTAGATCTCTCATAGAAGATGTACATAGAGGAGGTGCTAAAGAGGTTTAGCATGGAAAACTCTAAGAAGGGATTGGTGCCTTTTAGACATGGCATTCATCTCTCTAAGAATATGTGTCCCAACACACCTAAGGAGATTGAATGCATGAGTAAGATCCCTTATGCTTCAGCAATAGGGAGCCTCATGTATGCCATGCTATGTACACAACCTGATATTGCCCATGCTATGAGAACCACGAGCAGGTATCAGTCGAATCCAAATGAAAAGCATTGGACTTTTGTGAAATGTATCTTTAAGTATTTGAGAAGGACTAAGGATATGTTTCTAGTCTTTGGTAATGGAGAACTCTAGGTCCAGGGGTATATTGACTCAAATTTTATGTCTGATATAGATGATCAAAAGTCGACATCTGAAAGTCTGTTTAATTATAATGATGGTGCTGTTAGCTGAAAAAGTTTCAAGCAAATGGTGATAGCAAATTCCACCATGGAAGTACAGTACATCGCTGCATCGAAAGCTGTAAAGAAGATGTTCTGGTACAAAAAGTTTATCGCAGAGCTCAGAGTGATGCCATCAGATGCCGTCCTCTGTACTATGATAATAATGTTGCCATAGCCCTAGCTAAGGAGCCGAGGTCTCATTAGAAATTCAAGTACATTGAGCGGCGATACCATCTTATCCGCGATTACCTCAAGAAGGGATACGTCGAGATCAAGAGAGTCAACACTGTAGATAATATAGCTGATCCGCTAAAAGAGCCATTAAGCTAGCAGAAGATCAAAACCCATCTTGAGAAGATGGGACTTAGATTTGTAGCCAATTTGGCTTTAAGTCAAGTGGGTGTTTATTAGATGCGTGTCCTAGAAGCCAGATTGGCTGTCACTTGTAATACACTTCTAAGGATAATTTTATAATTTTCACTATAAATTAATAAATGGGTTATTTTTCTATCACAGTGTGTTTTTAAAAGTGTCTATGATATATTCTTTGAGTTAATGGTAATGACAATTCATATTTTCAAGAGTTGAAAATTTGAGACATAAATTTTCATATTTAACTTATAAACTGCTCTTGATTGTAGGATCATCATGAGAATGATGATTAATCCAAAAGATTAATGTACGATCACTTTCTTAGGATAGACGTATCTTGAGTCTATGGTGTGGAGACACCAGAGTGAGAGTATAGGTACCTATTAGAGAATGAGAGCACTAAGCGTGACCATCTTGAGTAGTCATAAGGAAGTCTACCTTCTCGTCGATGACTGACTTGATGCTACAGTATTGTGTATGGTTCTTTGACCTGAAGTGCATCGGTAGTTCACCTTGAGGGTGTTATAGTTTGACTACATCATAACTTGATCTTCTAGCCATTTGGAATCCTGAGGTGTATGTTGGCTATAGCATATTCATTATAGAAATTGGATTGCACCAATAAAGAGATCTATCTACCTCGGTAGATGAGGAGTAGCCCTATGATAATCATGAGATTGAGTTTTTAAGCCCATGGACATGGCAGAGTGAAGATGATAGAAAGAGTTTCTATTAGGATTTCATATTGGACTCGAATCGAATGATTAATTCATATGACAAACATTAGGTTTGACGAGTTCACCTTAACCCTAATCCTATCGGGGCTCAAGATAGAAGAATCCAATCACATAGGTAACTACATTGAGAGGTTCATTTTTAGCTCTGATGGGTTGCCACCATATACTTCTATGTGTCATTGGTGGATTTTAGAAGCAATTAGAATGATTTTGATGATTAATCATTTTAATTGTATGAATCAAAAAAGTTTCAATCCATCGAAAGGTGTTTCGATGATGTTGATGATGGAGATCATAATATATCTAATTACCATATAGAATTGAACCTAACTGGATCACATAAATAAGGGTTTAGATCTAGATGTCATCAATTGAGCTAATCCAGTTTGATTGATTTGGATTAGATCCAATCAGGTTTAAGGTAATCGTGTTAGCACACGATTGAGCCTAACTTTCTTCTTCTAAAATCTTTCTGATTTATCACAACCAAGTCAAATTTGATTTAACTCATTCTTATATTTTGAATAGGTTTATTTTCATCTAACTAGAATAAGTCTAGGTCAGATTAATTATAGAAATTAAATCCATTCATAGTCAAATTAGACTAGGGTCAAAAGTTGACCTATTTGAGAGAATTAAGGATCACTTGATCAGATGCCTATAGAAAATTTTTTAGACATTATTTTGATCTTATTTTTAGATATGTGATAGAGCACGAATTATACATTAGGTATACCAAATTTCATAATTTTTGGAGGTTTCTAGACTGAGTTATGATAGAGTTTGATTTGGATCAAACTCTTGAGAGAAGAATCCTAGACAAAGTGGACTCTTCCTTATCTACTCATGCCACCATCTTCCAGATCGATTTTTAGCATCAAAATCAAATGGGATCTGGGGATTTTTATGGAGATCAAGTCTAGGGTTCCCAATGGTCAAAATAATGAGGATCTTGGTCAAAGAGGGACTCTAACTTGGTGCTTTACTTTTGTATAAGAACCCTTGAACTAAGTCTCTTCACGTAGAAATATTTTTTCATATCCAAAGGCTGCCATTCTAGATATCTCACACCCATCTATCCTCTCTCTCCCTCTCTTCTATAATCCTAAAAGGTTAGGCACAAATCTGAGAAGAAGATCCAATCAAATTTATGAAGAGTTCAGCTTCTACGCGACGGTATTCGTGAGACGGACATGTTGCCTTCAAAAATTTTTTGAAGAACTTTCAGATCAGATTTAGATCTGATCTTTGGAGAAAATATTTGTGAGGAGAAGACGTCCAGATCCTTCTTGAGTGGATACCAGTAGAGTCCAAGCATATATATGGCTCCTTCCAAAACCTCAAAAAACATCATGATCATCGCAGGATAATCAGATTATCCAAACAAGGTATGAAATTAAATCTAATTTAATTTTTATTTTAATTTTCAATATCAGATCACCATGATTAGATTTGAGAACTCTTAGATCTAATTGGATCATTTAGAAATTTTTTTAAAAAAATTATCTTAGATTTGATTAGATCTGCACGATCCTGCGGCAGAAAATAGGATTTTTCCTTCACCACGTCGCCTGGCTTATAGTGGTGCTGCCAATGATAGTCTCACTCTCTCCTATGCTTCGTTAAATACCAGGGTATGGTGATTGCAGTGAATGAGATGGCTTATATATCTTTTTGAATCATAAAAAAAATCAAGTCTGGCAACTACATGGCATGATCCTTGATACAATGAATGACCTTTGAGATAACTTTCCATACTTGTCACCAAAGGAGTTCCGCTCCAAGTCTGAAAAGTGGGGGACAACTATTGGTACAGTCATCCCCTGCTAGACATGTGGCACCATCAAGGGAATCGCCATCTTAGATAATAGACGATCAACAAGATTGATGGTAGGTCGGTAAAATACTGACCTGGAGGCCAGAATATTAGCCAGCATCAGATTGACCAAGTGATCAGGTTCAGATCGATAAAAAATCAATCTTGATGAATTTCAGATCAGTCTGATGCCATCCTTTATGACATTCAAAATAAATCTCAACAGAAGCCGATAACAAACCAATCTCAACTTGACTTCACACCACCATACCAGTATTTTGTTGTCCTGAAGGATAGCAGCCGTCGAGCTCCATGGAAGATCGGGTTTGCACCGACCTCATCGATAGTGATTAGCAGCTTATCAAAATGACGTTTGATATATAAAATCGGTAAAATACCAATGTAGTCAAGTATAGCAAAGTCAGCTCATATTGAGATCGGTAAATCGTTAACCTCATCATACAGACTAGATCGGTGATTTACCGATCTCGACATATTTCGATTGCCAACTAAGCGTCCACTGCACTCCAATTAAATTTTGACCCTCCTTCAGCTATACTCTGGCTAATCGCCGGCAAGGCTAACGGCCAACAGCTGCAATATAACTGGCCATAACAAACTAACGGCCTAACAAACTTTTCTTAAAGCCTAAGCAAACCTCTCTATAAATAGGGAGAGGGATATCCCTCCAAGGTAAGCACAAGTTTATAGAGTCGAAATTTTGTTGAAATTGGCTCTCGACTTTCCTACTGAAGGAAGATCAAATCTTTCTCCACTCAAACTTTCTCATTCTACCTTTCAAATCTTTCATTTCCACTATCTGTTGATAAGGCTTCAGCTGACTTAAGCATCAGAGGATCTTAAATCGGAGGGTATCCCATTGGTTCTTAGACTTTTCTTGTAGGCTGACCCGTGATCCACGTCGAACCAGCTCAATCGACTCTCCAATGGAATTTCCTCGACCGTCTGAAGCCCTATTGCAACAGTACCAATCTAGTTTCTCTTTCTAGGAAAATCATCTAGAATTTAGATATGTAAATCAATTAACTCCAAATCTGATGGTTTATGCTCACAAGAACCAAACCAACCTCTCTAATTTGTGCACCTTCAGCAATGGCAAGATCTAACAAAATTTAAGCAAAAATAAATAAATAAGTAAAATAAAAAAAATAAATTAAAAACTGATTTTAAATACCAATTCCAAATCTGATGCCCTCCAAATGTTCCAGCATCAGTACAGCCCGGCAATAAGTACCAAAACTGGTAGCGTTAAAAATAATGAAAAACCATTGACCAGTGTGATCGATATGGTACATCAGTATGCACCAACACGGAATACAAATCAGCACGACCAGTACATATTGGTATTGATGGTTTTAACATCCTAGCACACCTGTATTGGCATTGATTTTGTATCCATCTATTAAGGGATGGCAATTCAGTACCATCCCATTCCGACAGTTTTCGAATCCATTGCCAAAAATTCTAGATTACGTTATTTTATGCAAGCATATGATGCTAGACTGGTGTCGATGTGTTGGTCAGAAAGGTTAGATTGTACAATTGTGCAAGCAACACTACAATCTGCCTTCTGTATAAAAATCAGGTAAAAGTGATTCCAAAATGAGCTTCAGAGGAAACCAAAACCACATATCAGACCCAGCTTACAGTCAAGCAGTTATATAAAGAGAGATCTATGTTACAACTTACAAGTACATCCAAGCCAGCAGCATTGAGCACCAGTCCTTGAGACCAGACCAAAATACAAAAAATATTCCCAGATTGTTATCCACAGCTCAACCAAAATTGCAACAATATAGCCCAAATGCAACCAGAAAAAAACAAATAAGGCATAAAAATAAAGAAAGTATAAGATCGAACAGCTAACCAGCTTCTCGGGGCCCGGAGAGGCCAGCCAGCCTCCACACCAGAAAATTAGCACCACCAATGGAAACAACAGATGATTGTTACCTCTTTCCTCCAAAATATTTGGCCATGTAATGGCAATAAAAGCAAGTTTCCTTTCAATGCAATATCTGCCAGAGCATCTAAGAATCATCCACTGAAATTCTCGTCCTACATTTTCCTATGTTTGTCTCGTCTGACTCTCACGAACTTGCGGCCAGACTTGTCACCGCCACCACTTCCCAAAGAAAAGCTTCCTCCAGCAGCAAACTCTAGATTGCCAGCCACTTGAAATGGAGAGGGGTTCTGCGGAATGGAATTATTCTGCTGGCCGCCAATTTGAAAGACTGATGTTCCACCAGATGGAGCAGCTGGAGAACTGAACATAAAACTTGGTGTCGCAGTTAAATTTGTTTGTTGACCAAATGTTGGAACCACAGGAGCAGAAGCCTGGTTGGTGTCATCAGTCATGATATCCTCAACATTCATCCAATCATTTCCAGCAGATCCTGAACTGAAACTGACCGCTGGGTTTTGTACTCCAGAAGGCGAGGGAGAGGTGGATGTAGCAGTTTCAGCTGAAGTGAATGAGAATGCTGGCCTAGATGATGTGTCAAATCAAAAAGGAGAACTAGCTGAAGAGCAGGCGGACAATCCAAATGAAAATCCTGTGGATAGCAAGGGTGTGATGGATCCAAAAGTGGAACCAAAAATGGATGATGTTGATGGCTGAGAACTGGAATTGAATATATTTGCAGCTGTTGATGCAAAGGAAGAGCTGCTGCCAGAGCCAGAAGAAGAACCAGCACCAGTGGAGAAAGGGAAACCAGAAGCTGAACCAAAAGGTGTCACTGGAGCAAATGAAGTGCTGCCACCAGAGCTGGAAGAAGAAATGGTACCAGAGGAAAAAGAAACGCCAGAATTTGTACCAAAAGGTGCTGTTGATGCAAAGAACACACCGCTTGAAGAACTGACACTGGTGGAAAATGAAAAGATGGAACTTGTACCAAAAGATTTGGTAGCAGGAATTGCAGACCCAAATAGTAAGCTAGCCAAACTTGAAGAGGAAGAGCCAGTCAGCCCAAATACCGGCTGGGAGGTAAAGGAATCAAACTGACTTGGGGAGCTTGGTGAAAAATTTGAAACCCCACTTCCAGATTGAATTGCCTGGGTATTAAAATCCACCTGTGGCACCAAAAGCGGAAGGCAAAGTCTGAGAACTGTTATTAGAGTAGGACAACTTCTCACTGCTAGAGTTTGCTGAAGCCGTGGTTGGAAAAAACCCATTGTCCATAGAGACCGAAGATGTCGATAGAGACAAGGAACCACTGCTTGTGCTTGAAAATAATTGTGACTCTAGCAAAACAGAGGAACTACTGCTTGTTCCCATGCTTGAAAATACAGATGATGTTGCTGAAGCAGAATTGTTGCTTCCTGTGCTTGAGAACGCAACTGCTGATTCAAGAGTGATGGAGCTGCTTATGCCAAAAGACGATGCCTTAATAGACTTTCCTTCCAAATCTTTAGAATCAGATTGGTTTGAACATGGTGTAACCAAGGTGGAAGCACCTGTAGAGGCACTAGAGCCTAACTGGAATGACGGCACCACGGAACATACAGTGGTTGCAGATGAGATAGTAGGACTACCAGAACTGGTGCTAGTGACAATGCTGGTGGAGAAAACTGAGGTCACCGGACTATCAGGGAACGACATGGCTGGGGCAGCAGAAATCATCGAGGCTAAAGACAGTGAACCATTGCTTAGCATTGGTGTTGCAGACGCTCCAAAAGCAAACAGGGCTGGCCTAGTTGAACTAGACAGCTGTGAGGAAGCAGCATTTCCAAATGATTGGAACACATCTCCCGTATTCTGATTGCCTTCTTTATCTGAATTCGAACCATCTGGAAGAGTTGATGTAGCATCGTTGCTATGAAACACATGAAGAACTGAAAGTCAGAAGTTCAAGAAATTCTGACAAGTGCATCAACGAAATGAGGTTGCCAGCAAATTTATAAAGCCACATCAAATGCCATTAACGCACTACCGTTTCAGATTTTCACTCTGAAAGATATAGCAACTGGAGGGTTGAAATTGAAAAAAGGTGATTCTGATAGATAATAACATTTTCAGACAGACAATGTCTAGTTCCTAGAACTTTGACAGATCATCAATGGCAAAAATGAACATAAGATGGTAACATTGAGAATACAGAGATTTTGTTCCTACATATATAGAAGAACACCAAAGTAAATGGTGAAAGCATGATGCTTTTCAGAGAAAAACAAACACTAGACCAACAAAGTTTGAGAAAATTGAGACAAAGGGGGTACAAGATCCTTGCATGCCAATGTATAACATTCTCCAGAAACATGATACAACATCTAACTGCATATTATTGCAGAAAAAGCCTTAAGTATTGTTGGGGATAAAATTGCTCCCACCGAAGTCTAGTAGGATATCCGATCTCGGTATGACTTCACCAAGAGTCGTGACTGAAGGAACCAGATGTAGGGTTTCATGGGTAGATTTTGAAACTTTTTCAAGATCATGTAGTGGAAGACTTAAATAAATCAAATATTTACTTAAATAAATAAGAAAACACCCTAGATCTAAAATTCATTACATGATCAAGATATGATATTAAATTAGAAATTAAAAATACAAAGGAAAGATTAACAAGTTGATCTCATCAACATACTACAATACTACATCTAATGTAGCTATAGAATAACATATTAGATCTAATACCTAAGCAAGTTAGATGTTCTAACTTGTTGATCCGGGCATGAGAATGAAGTCACGAGCCGCATACGTGTTCGGCCTCTAGGAGTCGTCTACACGAGCCTACGAACATGATCTAAGATCCTGATGTAGGAAATCAGCACAGTATGTCGGTACTATACTGATCTCTCTTCGACGATCGATTCGATGCTTTCATCTTTGAGATCTGGACTCTTCAAAATATCAGAAGAAAAAGAAGAGATTTCAGATCTGAGACTCTCTTAAAAAAATCTCGAAAGGAGGAGAAGAGAAAATCAAAACAGCCCTAGAAGAAGACCCTCTTCTTCTTTTCTTTTCTCTCACCTAGATATCTAGTTTGGTGTCTATAGAACCCAAAGCCCAAGGACCCTCTCCCTTTGATTTTTGCACACCCGGAAACTCTCCTAAAGGTCTATGTTCCACAAAAGAATCAGGCCAAAATTCATCCTAAATTTATAGAAAAAGAAGAGTCCTTGTCTAGGTCAAAAACTATACAAGGAAGACTAGTTTTGGCAAGAGGTTGGGGCGCCCAACTCTTGGGCGTGGCGCCCCTCCACTAATTTTTTTGGTGAATCTAGCAAGAATACATGCACAAAAAGAGCCTTTCTCATGTGGAATAAGAGAGAAAATAATAGGGAGAGGGGGCGGCACCTATTGGGAAGAGTTCAGGTTTGTTAGGATTCTATCTCATAGAATCCAAAATCAAAACAAACTTCTACTTTGACTTAGTCCTCCACCTAATAACCATATGAGAAAGAAAGGGAGAGAGGAGGCATGCGTGAAGATCAGGGAGAGATGTTTTGTCGCACAAAATAAAGAGAGAAAGAGGATGTGGGACATGGAGGGTTAAGGTGGCGCAAGGTAGAATCCTAGTCTCACTAGGATTCCATCTATGACTTGGTCAAAAACCAAATTAAATCAAAACCAAGTCAACCAAATTAAATTAGGTTCTAACCCAATTAAGAATTTAATTAAATTAGATAAAATCAAATTTAATTTTAATTTAATTTTTTTAATCAAATTAGAAAATTGGGTTGATCCAAGTTTTAGTTGAACTTGGACTAGTTTTTTCTTGCACTTGGCTTATCCAATAAGCCAATTGGACTTGATCCAATTAGGTTCAAACCAAATCTAATTAAATCATATTTAATTAGACTTAATCTCAGCCCTCTAGCTTAATCAAATTAAGCTAATTAGCAATCTAATTGCTAATCAACCCTTCTGCAATGCTTTTACTAGGTTAAACATCAATCATATTGTTGTTTAATCCTAGAATGATTCTCAATCGTTGATCAACCATCTGATCAGATCATGAGCACTAATGACCTCATAGGTTTGAATCTAAGTCAATAGCATAGGAATAGATTGCTGTACGAATCGAAGTAACCATCTAGCAATAATATCCGACGACTAGATAGGTCGAATGTGTGGAACAACATCCTTAGAACCCATGCGGATATAGTTTCCATATAATTCATCCTCTTAACCAAAATGCTCGTAGGACATCTCAAAGTTCAACTATCAACTTTGATCAGGTTGTCCATATTGTATTTTAAAATATCAAATCCATCTGATGGATTATCCTGATCAAGGTTTTGCTATATTGAAATATAGTGATACATTATTCTCCAACTCTTGGAGTGGTCAATTCCATCTTGATCACACACCGACTTCGTAAGTACTTCACTGTGCTCAGAAGCCTTCCATTACTAAATTAGAAATTTAGTTAGTCCGATACCAAAGCACAGTGAGTTGCTTGCAAGTCACTGAGATGATCTCAGATCTAAGGAATACTTATATCTATATCCTATCAGAGACATTCTCGATAGTAGAATGCTCTGGAGTTGGTCACGTTCAATGATAATGTATCCATTCATCTCACCTGTATGCTATACCAGTGTCTCCACGCTCCTTGGTTAAGAGGACAACCAACCCATATGGCATACAGCGACCTATGCTTGATAGATACCATCATCCTAATTAATAGCTTATCATTTGCTCGTGAATAAATTTAAGAACTAATCGATAAATCCTCTCTTTATTGAAGTTAAATAGTCCTAAGGACTTCATCATAATAATGATGTTTATTAAAAGATGAATACTTTGTGATGAAAAATATCAAAAATATATTTTATTTATTAATGAATCAATTATAGATATAATGTAGCTCAACCGTCAACAGGTGACGATTGATTTTGAGACACATTTTTCAACTACTCCCACTTGTCCTAAAGCCACTTGGCATAGTATCTAATATCCATCTTCGACTTGTGGTTGCCAAACTCCTTAATCTCTAGGGCTTTAGTGAAGGAGTCGGCTAGATTTTTCTTTTTGTCGATCTTCTGAAGGTCGACGTCACCTCTATCCACGATCTTTCGAATCAGGTGGAAGCATCATAGAATGTGCTTTGTTCGCTGGTGTGCCTTCAATTTTTTCTTCTGAGCAATGGCACCAGTGCTATCATAGTAGAGCAGGACCGGACCATCAAGGAAGGATGCTACTCCAAGCTTAATGATAAATTTTCTTAGCCACATAGCTTTCCTCACGACGTCTGATGCTACGATGTACTCTGCTTCACAAATAAAGTCTACCATAGTATTCTACTTGGAACTCTTTCAGTAGATGGCTCCACTATTTAGAGTAAAAATATATCCCGATACGCTTCTGCTATCATCATAGTTAGATTGAAAGCTGAAGTCTGTAAACCCCACAAGTTTCAAATTTGACTCGTCATAAACCAACCATTAGTCCTTAGTATTTCTCAAATACTTAAGGATGATTTTAACCACTTTCTAGTGGTTTTCTCCATGGTCAAACTGGTATTTACTCACTACTCCTAGTGAGTTGCCTCATTTGGTCTCATACATGTCATGGCATACATGATAGATCCCACTATCGAAGCATATGGGACTTTACTCATACGCTCTCTCACTTTAGGAGTTGTCGGACAATCTTTTTTAGAGAGAGAAATTTCATGGCCTATCAAGAGATAGCCCTTTTGAAATTCTCCATGCTAAACCTCTTCAGCACAGTATCTATATATGTGGACTGGGATAATCTAAGCATCCTTTTAGATCTATCCCTATAGATCTTCATCCCTAGGATGTAGGATGCTTCACCCAAGTCCTTCATAGAGAACTGTGATGACAATCAGACTTTTATTTTCTACAGTGAGGAAATGTTATTCTCGATTAAGAGATTATCATCCACATACAAGATAAGGAATACTACTGCTGGACCATTTATCCATTTGTAAATGCAAGATTCTTCTCCATTCTTAATGAAGCCATATGTTTTGAACACTTTATCAAAATGCATGTTCCAACTTCGAGATGCCTGCTTTAGTCCATAAATGAATCTCTAAAGTCTGCACACCTTGGACTCATCTATGGATGTGAACCCCTCAGGTTATATCATATACACCTCTTCAATCAACTCTCCATTCAGAAAAGCTGTCTTCATATCTATCTATCAGATCTCATTGTCTAGATGGGCAGCAAATCATAAACATAATCCAAATGAATTTGAGCATTGCCTTAGGAGAAAATATCTCATCATAGTCAATACTATAGCATTGACGATACCCTTTGGTAACCAGATAGGCTTTATAGGTCTCCACCTTTCCATCTGCGCCCTTTTTTCTTTCGAAAATTCATTTACACCTAATGGGTTTAACCCCTTCGGGGGGGGTCAACCAATGTCCATACATCATTGACCTTCATGGACTTCATTTTGAATTTCATGGCCTCAAGCCATTTCTCGAAATCAGATCTCTGCATAGCATCCATATAGGTGATCGGATTCTCATCATTCTCATCGAGTTCGATGGGATCACCATCTTGGACCAAGAAATCATAATATCTATCAAGATGATGTAGTACTCTACTAGATCGCCTTAAAAGTATATTGGATTTTGGATCTAATCTAATCAAATCTGACTCAGGTTTAGCTACAGGTATCAATTTTTCTTCCTATTGAACTTCATCAAGTTTAACCTTAGAGGCAGTAGTTCCTTCACCAAAAAACTTCTTTTCTAAAAAGATTGCCTTAAGACTGATGATCATCTTTTATTCTTCAGCATGGTAGAAATAGTAATCCTTACTTTCTTTGGAATACCCTATAAACACACACTTATCAGACCGGGGTCCAAGCTTATCTATATGCAAATGTTTGACATAGGCCGGACAACCCCAAACCTGCAGGTGAGAGTGTAGGCCTACGCCCAGTCTATATCCCATATGGAGTCTTTGTGATAGATTTACTCAGTACATTATTCAGTATATAACATGCAGTCTCAAAAGCATAACCCCAAAATAAAACAGGTAGGCTAGCAAACCCCATCATGGATCGAACCATGTCCAACAAGATTTAATTTCTCCTTTTCGATACACCATTATGCTGTGGTATGCCAAGAGGAGTCTATTGTGAGAGAATCCCATTCTCTTCTAGATATGTCAAGAACCCACTGGATAGATATTCACCTTTTCGATCCGATCGAAAATACTCTTTCTAGTTTAATTTTTCTACTTTACTTTAGAATCGTTTAAATATTTCAAAAGAATCCGACTTGTATTTCATCAGATAGATATATCCATATCTAGATAGATCATCTGTGAAAGTGATGAAGTAGACATATTCACCTTTGGCACTTGTGCTCATTGGTCGACATACATCAGTATGTACTAGACCTAAGAGCTCAGTGGCTCTCTCACCTTTTTCAGTAAAAGATGACTTGGTCATTTTACTAAGAAGATAGGACTCATAGGTTGAAAGTGATTCATAATCACTGACTTCGAGAATTTCCTCTTGAGTCAACCTATTTATCATGTTCCTATTTATGTGACCTAGCCTACAGTGCCATAGGTAGATATTAGAGACATTATCTAATCTAGGATGTTTTCTAGAAGTATACATTACACTCATAGGTTGTGATAAAATATAAATACCATTTCTCCATTGTCCTTGCATTATTATAACGTTATTCATAATAATGTCACAATAATCTTCTTTTATTGACAAATGATAACCATCATTGGCCAAAAGGCCAATAGAGATTATATTCATCAAAAAGGAAGGACAATAATGACATTCATTTAGATAAATGATATTAGTATTGAAAATGAGTTGAACTATTTTCATAGCTAGAACTGAAATAGACCTTTCATCTTCAATATTTAGGAATCTCTCATTATTTTTAAATTTTCTACTAACTTAAAGTTCTTGCAATATATTGCAAATATGGATCAAACTTTCAATATCCAATATCCAAGTAGAAATATCACAAATAGAAAAATTATAAGGTGTTATTATATAACATTCTTGATCAGCAACTACTTGCTTATCTCTCTTATTCAGCCTATTGGGGTCATGAAAATCATGATACTGAGGACAATTCCTCTTCCAATACCCTTGCTTCCTACAGTGGAAGCATTCTATCTGATCTAGGTTATTCTTGGATCTTATGTTTAAATTGGGCATAAAGGCTCCAGCACGAACCACTTCATGCTGTTGAACAACATTCAACTTTCAATACTTATTATCAAAGTTGGATCCCATAAGTTAATCACTATCTAGTAGTGAATGGAGCAACTGTGATTTTGATTTAACTGCACAAAGGAGAACCAAAAGCCTAATTAATAATTGATTCATTAAACCTAAAGATTTGAACTTTAATCAAAAAGTTCTTCCTCTATTTTATTTAAACTGGTAGCCTCTACCTTTAATTCAAGAAATTATCTTAATTTCTTAGTGGGTACTAGAATCCATATGGACTGCACACAAGTCCAACTATGGTTGATCAATCCATGTACATCTAAGAATAGATTTATAATCAATTATTTCTCTAAATAATTTTTAGTAATTTAATTTTATCCCAGGTATCTTTTCAGTTGGCTAGGGCCTCCACTGAAAGTCCTGATTAGGTCCAACCAGTAACATGATCATACTTGGTCCATCTAACTAATGAATGATTAAGTCCAACTATGGTTGGTCAACCTAATCATCATTTAGAGAGATGCATTCAAAAAATCATATTATGAATGATAATTCCATTAGCGAATAAGCACTAGACCTATGGGCCTCCAATGATTATCCAACTAATGGACCCATTATCATCCACTTAATGGAAGGCTATGATCTAGTTACCATCATAATTATTTTATTTTATGGATCTAATAATTTTAGAGAATTTAATTGATTTGATTTAGAGAAAGAAGGTCAGATGAACCAGGTTATCATGATCCTTTCACTAGCTTTATCAAGTCAGATTAAGAGAGACCATTAATAGGATGGTCTAGGAGTACCTAAATCAATCATACTGATTTACTTAGCTGATATGGGTCAGCTCGAATAGTCAAGTGATCCGATCAAAATATAATTTCACTAAGAGGCCGGGTAAGTTTGATCAGTGGGAGGGTCTGCCAAAGCATGCCTTAGACACCATCAGAATTGATCAGGTAAGCGGACTGTCAATTAAAGATCACTGATCTGATTTACCTTAGACACCAACTGATTTAATTAGTTTCAATTAGATCAACCTAATAGTTTGTGCTAGACCTCATAGTCAAAAATCAAGTCCATCTTGGGTCTTGTTAAAGATAAGGACTTGACCAACTACAACTATTATAATTGATCTAGAGAATCCTTGATCTAATTTAAGACAACAATTGATTAGATTTAGTCAATTCTCTAATTAAGTCCATTCTTTAATCTAACCCTATGTCTAACTCAATTACTGGACCTAATCCCCACTAACCCATTTAACCCAATGTGTTATGATTTATGTCTTAGGATTTTCAATTTACAATCCTAGATCCTAATCAAACAATTTCTTAATTCTTAATTAAGTTTTGGGTTGAGGATTGCGGTTCGTCTTTTCAAAAATGATTTTCATATTTATAAAATACTTTTACAATATGGTTCTATCAACCAAGTTGCATATTTGATTCATAATCAAAATGTAAGTAACATAAACATGAATCTACTTTAGATCTAATCTAAATAGGTTTATGTAATTGAAATAGTTTCAACACCAATCAATCATAAATCAACTTAGATCAAATCTAACATATTTATGATCATTAAAATTAAATTAAAATACTTTAAATCAAATCATAAAATCTCTTAGATCTAATCTAAAATTTTATGATTAATATTTTAGATTGGCATGTACAAGGACAATCTTTTCACTATAAGGGGTAAAACTTACAGCATGACAACCTTATAAAATCAGTCCATGCAATCTAAAATATTTATTTTTAAATCTAAAATTATTTTAAATTTATTAAATTATAAATAAAATTAGGTCAAATCTAATAAATTTATGATTAGGAGTAGATCATCATGAACTAGGACAACCTTTTCACTGTAAGGGATAAACCTTACAGCAGGACAATCATATACCAGTTCATAAGATCTAAATTTTTAATTTTAGATTTAATAATTAGATTATAAATTAGATCTAATCTAATAAATAATATAAATAGGCTCAAGAAAATCATGTAATAAGAACCTTGCTCTGATACCAATTGAAGGAACCAGATCTAGGGTTTCACGGATAGATCTTGAAACTTTTTCAAAATCATGCAGTGAAAGACTTAAATAAATTAAATATTTATTTAAATAAATATGAAAATATTTTAGATCTAAAATTTATTATAAGATCAAGATATGATATTAAATCAAAAATTAAAAATATAAAGAAAAGATTAACATGTTGATCTCATCAACATGCTATAATACTACATCCAATGCAGCTATAGAATAACAGATTAGAACTGATACTTGAGCAAGTTAGACATTCTAACTTGCTGATCTAGACTTGAGAATGAAATCATGAGCTGCACATGCATCCAGCCTTTAGGAGTCATCCACATGAGCCCACGAACATGATCTGAGATTCTGATGCAGAAAATCAGTACAGTATATATGCTAGTACTGTACTGATCTCTCTTCGATGGTTGATTTGATGCTTCCTTCTTCAAGAATTAAACTCTCCAAAATATCAAAAGAAAAATAAGAGATTTTAGATCTGAGACTCTCTCAAAAAAATCTTAAAAGGAGGAGGAGAAGAGAAAATCAAAACAGCCCTAGAAGAAGACCCTCTTCTTCTTCTATTTTCTCTCACCTAGATACCTAGTTTGGTATCTATGGAACCCCAATGCATAAGGAACCTCTCCCTATGATTTTTGCACACCCCAAAACTCTCCTAAAGATCTATATTCCATGAAAAAATCAGGCCAAAATTCATCATAAATTTATAGAAAAAGAAGAATCCTTGTTTAGGTCAAAAACTATACAAAGAAGGACTAGTTTTGGCAAGAGGTTGGGGGCGCCCCTCATCTGATTTTTTTGGTGAATCTAGAAAGAATACACACACAAAGAGAGCCTTTTTCACATGGAATAAGAGAGAAAATAATAGAGAGAGGGTGCGGCACCTATTGGGAAGAGTTTAGGTTTGTTAGGATTCTATCTCATAGAATTCAAAATCAAAACAAACTCCTTCTTTGACTTGGTCCTCCATCCAATAACCATATGAGAAAGAAAGGGAGAGAGGAGGTGTGTGTGAAGATCAGGGAGAGAGGTTTTGTCTCATGAAATAAAGAGAGAAAGAGGGCATGGGGCATGGAGGGCTAAGGTGGCGCAAGGTGGAATCCTAGTCTCACTAGGATTCCATCTATGACTTGGTCAAATATGGTTTCTCAAATCAAATTAAATCAAAATCAAGTCAACCAAATTAAATTAGGTTCTAACCCAATTAAAAATTTAATTAAATTATATTAAATTAATTTTAATTTTAATTTAATTATTCTAATCAAATTAGAAAATTAGGTTGACCCAAGTCCTAGTTGAACAAGGACTAGTTTTTTCTTGCACTTGACTTATCCAATAAGCCAATTGGACTTGATCCAATCAAGTCCAAATCAAATTTAATTAAATTATATTTAATTAGACTTAATCTCAGTCCTCTCGCTTAATTAAATTAAGCTAATTAACAATCTAATTGCTAATCGATCCTCCTGCAATGCTTGCACTAGGTTAAACATCAATCATATTGATTGTTTAACCCTAGAATGATTCTCAATTATTGATCAACCATCTGATCAGATCATGAGCTCTAATGTGTGTAACCTCATAGGTCCAAATCTAACCATGTAGCATAGAAATAGATTTCTATACCAATCAAAGTGACCATCTAACAATGGTATCCAAGGGTCGGATAGGTCGAATGTTTAGAAAAATATCCTTAGAATTCATGTGGATATAGTCTCCATATAATTCATCCTCTTGACCAAAATTCTTGTAGGACTTCTTAGAGTTCAACTATCAACTCTGATCAGGTTGTCCACATTGTATTTCAAAATATCAAATCCATCTAATGGATTATCCTAGCTAAGATTTTGCTATATTGAAATATAGTGATACATTCTTCTCCAACTCTTGGAGTTGTCAATTCTATCTTAATCACACACCAACATTGCAAGTACTTGATTATGCCCAGAAGCCTTTCATTACTGAATTAGAAATTCAATTAGTCGAGTACCAAAGCATAGTGAGTTGCTTGCAAGTCATTAAGATAATCTCAAGTCTAAGGGATACTTATACCTATATCTCTCAGAGACATTCTCGATAGCAGAATGCTCTAGAGTTGGTCACGTTCAATGATGATGTGTCCATACATCTCACTTATATGCCATATCAGTATTTCCATATTTCTTAGTTATGAGGATAACCAACCCATATGGCACACAACAACCTATGCTCGATAGATGCTGTAGTCCTAATTAACAGCCTATCATTTAGTCGTGAACAAATTTAAGGACTAATTGATAAATCCTCTCTTTACCAAAGCTAAATAGTTCTAAGAACTTCATCACAATAATGAAGTTCGTTAGAAGATGAATACTTTATGATGAAAAATATCAAAAATATATTTTATTTTTTAATGAATCAATTATAGATACAATGTAGCTCAATCATTAATAGGTGACGATTGGCTTTAGGACACATTTTTCAATAGTGACGATTATGACCAAACTCTAACTAAATTGTTCTCCTACTCCAACCTAATTCGAGGAGGCCGACCTTCAGCCCATGTGTGCTGGATAATCCATTCAATTGCAACCATCAGCTCTCTTTCAACGGCTATAGAATGCTCCAAAGGCATGATGAACTTTGTTTGGATAAACTTGAATAGTGAAAGAAATTATTAACCGACTTTGATCTTGGTATTAATAGAACCCCATCAAATATCAAATCTTGGCACAGCCCAACTTTGTTTGCCAGCCGACATCGAAGGCGGTCAAATTCCCTCATTGTGGATGATAGTATATCTCAACAATTTTATATCAAGGATTTCATCTAGCCAAATTTCTTTCGGATCAAACTTCATTCAGCCGAATTCTTCTTCAGCCAAATTTTTCTACTTAATCTTATGAATGGTAGTCGACCTTGAAGGCAGCCGAACTTTCAAGAGCAGTCAGAATAGCACCGGCAAGTAGCCATGAGTCTTGGCAGTCACCTATCTTAACTTTTAGTCAAACTCCTCGAAGAAACCTTGGCAGCGGTCCTCAGTAAAGAACCTACTATCTTCTCTCTCTGAGCTCTCATATCCACTTACATTCTCCTGAGAACTCTATTTTTATTGGTCAGAAAATTAACTTGACCATCGAAGGGTCCTATCGGAGCCACCCACCTCTGGTCTGGACTTTATCTTGTAGGTCTTATCGACGGTCTCGTCTTCTCCAGCTCCAGCGAACTCCGATGTCAGCACCATTTTCTACACCAATAGGATTGATGCTAGAGGAAGGGTCCATTGAGCCCTTGTTCTTAAAAAAGTACCCAGTTGAGTTCTTCTTTCCTCACTTTTATTTTGTTTTTTTTCTGATCTCTCCTTGTTCTAGTAAGATCTCACCCAAGAAAGCTTCAACTCGGTGGTCTGCCCCCTCTGCCACCAAATCTCACCTAGATCAGCTTGCTCCAACCTCATCGCCAGCACCTCAACCTCCCCCAGCAGTCATGGTAGATTTTGAGTAGTTTAACCTACTGGTGCAGTAGGTTAGGATCCTCACTAAAGTAGTGCAAGCTATGCAGCTACCTCCGACACCAGTTTAGCTAGAAAGACCCTTGCCAGAGTACCAAGATCTAGTGCAAGGAAGGCTCATCTGGGCAAGTTGGTGACCTCTAGAAAAGAAAAATAGAGAGCGGAGAGTCCTTATTCTGATCATGATTCTATCCATGAAAGATCTCTGCCCCTCTTTAGCCAGCCATACTTTAAGATCCATGATCGAGATGATATTCTCAATCAGAAGCTTCAAGAAAAGAACCGACAGATCGAGAAACTCCACCATATCATCCCTACTTGCCACGATGACATCCGCACCGACCCTCCATTCTCTACCAGTATCATATAGGAGCCTATCCCACCGAACTTCAAACTCTTTCAATTTAAGAGTTATGATGGAACCACCAACCCAGTCAACCATCTAGAAACCTTGAGAACTATAATGCTGCTCCATAGTGCCCCTGACGCCATCTTATTTCAAGCCTTTTCCTCTACTTTGAAGGAAGCAGCAAGGAATTGATACTCGAGCCTCAAATCAGGTACCATCTTTTCTTTTGAATAGCTAAGCCATCAGTTTATGGCTTATTTCATCAGCAGTCGATACTGGAGATGAGGTTCAGATTTCCTTATCAACATCAAGTAGAAGAAAGGGGAGTCCATCCGAGCTTATGCTAGCCATTTCAATGCTGCTGCTTTGGAGGTTCGAAATTTAGATCAATCTGTTACTATGGCCGCATTGAAGGACAGTCTCCAGAAGAATGATCTTTTCTTCTTAGAGAAGTTATCGAAAAATGTGTCCCAAAACCAATCATCAGTCTATTGATGGTTGTACTATATTATAATTATAATTAATTTATTAATTAATAAAATATATTTTTAGTACTTTCATCATAAAGTATTAATCTTCTAACAAATCCTATTATTGTGATGAAATTCTTAGGACTATTTAGCTTCAATAAAGAGAGGATTTATTGATTAGTCTTTAAATTTGTTCATGACCAAATGACAGGCTATTAATTAGGATGACAACGTCTATCGAGCATAGATTGTTGTATGCCATATAGGTTGGTTATCCTCTTAATCAAGGAGCATGGAGATACTAGTATGGCATATAGGTGAGATGTATAGGTACATCATCATTAAATATGATCAATTTCAGAACATTCTACTATCGAGAATATCTCTGATGGGATATAGGTATAAGTGTCCCTTAGACTTAAGATCATCTCAGTGACTTGCAAGTAACTCACTGTGCTTTGGTACCGGACTAACTGAATTTTTAATTCAGTAATAAAAGGCTTCTAGGCATAGTCAAGCACTTGTAAAGTCAGTGTGTGATCAAGATGGGATTGACCACTCCAAGAGTTGGAGAAGAATATATCACTATATTTCAATAAAGCAAAATCTTGGCCAAGGTAATCCATCAGATGGATTTGATATTTTGAAATACAATATGGACAACCTGATCAGAGTTGATAGTTGAACTCTAAGGTGTCCTATGAATATTTTGGTTAAGAAGATGAATTATATGAAAACTATATCCACATGGGTTCTAAGGATGTTGTTCTACACATTCGACCTATCCGATCGTCGGGTATCATTGCTAGATGATTACATCGATTGATACAAAAATTTATTTCCATACTACCAACTTAGGTTTAGACCTATGAGTCACATACATTAGAGCTCATGATCTGATCGGATGGTTGATCACCAATTAAGAATCAATATAGGGTTAAATGATCAATACGATTGATGTTTAACCTAGTGCAAGTGTTGCAGGAGGATCAATTAGCAATTAGATTACTAATTAAATTAATTTGATTAAGCTAGAGGATTGACATTAAATTTAATTAAATATAATTTAATTAGATTTAGTTAGTGCTTGATTGGATCAAGTTCAATTGGCTTATTGGATAAGCCAAGTGCAAGAAAAAACTAGTCCTAGTTCAACTAGGACTTAGGTCAACTCAATTTTCTAATTTAATTAAAAAATTAAATTAAAATTAAATATGATTTAATCTAATTTAATTAAGTCAATAATTGGGTTAGGACCTAATTTAATTTGATCGACTTGATTTTGATTTAATTTGGTTTGAGAAACCACTTTGACCGAGTCATAGATGGAATCCTAGTAAGACTAGGATTCCACCTTGCCCCACCTTAGCCCCATGCCCTTTTTCTCTCTTAATTTGTGCAACAAAACCTTCTCTCCCAAACCTTCTCATGCATGCCCTCCTCTTTCCTCTTTCTTATATGGAAATTTTTTAGATAGTAGACCAAGTCAAAGAAAGGAATTGGTTTTGATTTCAAATCCTATGAGATAGTGTTTTGAAAAACCAAAATTCCTCCTCCCATGTGTGTTGCCCTCCTCCCTATTTTCTCTCTATTTTTCATGGTGAAAAGGAGAAGGATTTGGGTGATTTTTTTTGATGGTCCATGCCTAAAATTTTGGAGAGGGCACCCAAGAGTTGGGCACCCCTTGACGAAATTGGACATTCCTTGTTTAATTTTTGACCTAGATAAGGACTCTTCTTTTTCTATATATTTTGGATAAATTTTGGATTGATTTTTTGTGAGGTTATAAACCATTGAGAGACTTTGGGGTGTGTAGAAATTAGGAAGAGAAAGTCCTTGGGTGTTTGGGTTTCATAGACACCAAACTAGGTGTCTAGTGAAGGTTCTTGATCTAGGATTTTACAGGTAGATCTTGAAAATTTTTTCAAGATCTTACAGTAGAAGACTTAAATAAATTAAATATTTATTTAAATAAATATATAAATACCTAGATCTCATATTTATTACATGATCAAGGTATAATATTAAATCAAAAATTAAAATCAAATAAGAAAGCAAAAGGTTGATCAAGTCAACCTAGATCTACACTACATCAAATGCAGGTATGGAGTTTATAGATCATATCTATTACCTGAGCAAGTTAGATGCTCTAACTTTCTGATCCAAGCTTGAGGATGATGTCATGAGCTGCACATACATCCGACCTCTAGGAGTCATCTACACGAGCCTACGATCTCTGATCTGAAGTTCGATGCAGAAAATCAGCATAGCATGCTAGTATTGTGCTGATCCTTCTTCGACGGTTGATCCGATACTCCCTTCTTCAAAATTTGGACCCTCAAAAATATGAGAAGGAAGATGAAAGTTTATCGATCTGAGACTTTCTCAGAAAAAACTCAAAAAAAAGGAGAGATTGAAAATAAAATAGCCCTAGAAGAAGACCCTCTTCTTCTTCTCTTTTCTCTCACCTAGATACCTAGTTTGGTGCCTATGGAACCCCCACACCCAAGGATCCTCTTCCTCTAATTTTTGTACACCCAAAATCTCTCCTAAAGCTATATATTTTATGAAAAAATTAAAATAAAATTTATCCAATAAATAGAGAAAAAGAAGAGTCCAAGTTAGATCAAAATCCTAGACTAGAAATGTCCAAATATGGAAAGTTATTAGGGTGCCCAACTCTTGGGTGCCTCCTCCATAATTATTGACGTGGACTAGCAAAGGCGGGTGCACAAAAAAAGAGATTATTTTTTAGAATAAGAGAAGAATTAATTAAATGAGGGGGTGTCACTCAAGGGAAGGTGTTTTAGTCAACAAGGATTCTATCTCATAGAATCCTAAGCAAAACTAACTCCTCTTTTGACTTGGTCTTCCAATAAATTTCCTTATGAAAAAAGGAGGAGAGAAAGAGGGCATGAGAAGCCATGGGAGTGGATAATTTTTATATAATAAATAAAATTAAAAGGGCATGGGGCATGAGGATTAAGTGGCATAAGTGATAGGGAGTCCTAGTCACACTAGGACTCCTATTTTGACTTGATCAAACAAGATCTTTTAACCAAATAAAATCAAGATTAAACCACCCCAATTAAATAAGACCCTAACCCATTTAAGGACTTAATTAAATTAGATTTAATTCTAATTTATTTTCTAATTAAATTAAAAAATTAGGTTAATCCGGGTCCTAGTTAGACTAGGGCTAGTTCTTCCTGGCACTTGGTTTATCCAATAAACCAATTGGACTTGATCCAATCAAGTTCAAACCAAATCTAATTAAATCATATCTAATTAAACTTAATCTCAGCCTATTGGCTTAATCAAATTAAGTCAATTAGCAATCTAATTACTAATCGATCCTCCTACAACACTTGCACTAAGTTAAATACCAATCGTATTGATTGTTTAATCCTAGAACGATTCTTAATCATTGATCAACCATCCGATCAGATCATAAGCTCTAATATGTGTGATCTCATAGGTCTGAACCTAAATTGGTAGCATAGAAATAAATTTTTGTATCAATCAAAGTGATCATCTAGCAATGATACCTGACGATCGGATAGATCGAAGGTGTAGAACACGCTTAAAACCCTTGCGGATATAGTTTCCATATAATTGATCCCCTTCACCACAATGCTCGTAGGACACCTTAGAGTTCAAATGTCAACTCTGATTAGGTTGTCCACATTATATTTCAAAATATCAAATCTATCTGATGGATTATTCTGACCAAGGTTTTGCTATATTGAATACAGTGATACATTCTTCTCCAACTCTTAGAGTGGTCAATTCCATCTTGATCACACTTTGACTTCGTAAGTACTTGACTGTGCTTAAAAATCTTTCATTATTGAATTAGAAATTTAGTTAGTCTGGTACCAAAGCACAATGAGTTGCTTGCATGTTACTGAGGGATCTCAAGTCTAAGGGATACTTATACCTATATCCCATCAAAGACATTCTCGATAGCAAATACTCTAGAGTTGGTCATGTTCAATGATGATGTACCCATACATCTCACCTGTATGCCATACCGGTATCTTCACACTCCTTGGTTAAGAGGACAACTAACCTATATGACATATAGCGACCTATGCTCGATAGACGCTATTGTCCTAATTCACTGTCTATCATTTGGTCGTGAATAAATTTTAAGACTAATTGATAAATCCTCTCTTTATCAAAACTAAACAATCCTAAGAACTTCATCACAACAATGGAGTTTATTAGAAGATGTAAACTTATGATGAAAAAGATATCAAAATATTTTTATTAATTAATAAATTAATTATAATTATAAAATAGCTCAACCATCAATAGATTGACGATTGGCTTTGGGACATAATTCTCAACATTTAGGTGAGAGTAAAGAGAAGAAGAAGAGGATCTTCTTCTAGGATTGCTATGTTCACCTCTTTCCTTCCTCTTTTCTTGAGTTTTCTGAGAGAGTCTCACATCTAAAATCTTCTCTCCTCCTCCTCTTTGAAAGAGTCTAAATTCAGAAGGAGGCATCTGATCGATCGTTAAAGAAGGATCAGTACAGTACTAGCATACTGTGTTGATTTTCTGCATCAGAACTTCTGATCATGATTCGTTGGCTCATATGGGTGACTCCTAGAGGCTGAATGCATGTGCGGCTCGCAACTTTATCCTCAAGCCCAGATCAGTAAGTTAGAATATCTAACTTGCATAGGTAATAGATCTGATATATTATTTTCATACCTGCATTAGATGTAGTGTATATACATGTTGATGTGATCAACATATTTTAGTTTCTTCATTATATTTTAATTTTTGATTTAATGACATTCCATGATCATGTTATAGGTTGTTAGATCTAGGATATTTTTTGATATTTAAAACTAATTTTAATTAATTTTTATCCTCTACTATCTAATCTTGAAAAAGTTTCAAGATTTAGCCCTGAAACCCTAAATTTGGCTCCTTCAATTAGTATCAGAGCCTAGGTTGATTATTACATGATTATGTGTGCATATTTAGATTATCTCTTAGATTAGATCTAATTTATAATCTTATTATTAAATCTAAAATTAAAAATGATCACACAAACTGATATAATGTTGTCCTACTGTAAGGTTTGTCCCTTATAGTGAAGAGGTTGTTCTAGTACGTGCTGATATGAAACATTGATCATAAAATTTTAGATTAGATCTAAAAAATTTTATGATCTAATTAAAAATATTTTAATTTAATTTTAATCATCATAAATATGTTAGATTTGATCTAAGATAATTTATGATTAATTATAGTTGAAACTATTTCAATTACATGAACCTGTTAAGATTAGATCTAAAATAGTTTCTTACTTATCTTACTTACATATTGATTATGAATCAAATATGCAACTTGGTTGATAGAACTATGTTGTAAAAATATTTTATAAATATGAAAATTATTTTTGAAAAGCTGAATCCCAACCCTCAGCCCAAAACTTAATTAAGAATTAAGAAGTTGTTTGATTAGAATCTATGATTATAAATTGAAGATCCTAAGGCACAAATCATAACACATTGGGTTAAATGGGTTAGTGGAGATTAGATTCATTAATTGGGTTAGACCTAGGGTTAGATTAAAGAATAGACTTAATTAGAGAATTGACTAAATCTAATCAATTTTTGTCTTAGATTAGATCGAGGATTCTCTAGATTAATTATAATAGTTGTAGTTGGTCAAGCCCATATCTTTAATGAGACCCAAGATGGACTTGATTCTTGGCTATGCTATCTAGTATGAACTGTTAGGTTTATCTAATTAAGACTAATTAAACTAGTTGATATCTAAGGTAAATCAGATCGATGGTCTTTAATTGACAGTCTGCTTACCTGACCATTTCTGATGGTGTTTAAGGCAAGCTTTAGCAGACCCTCCCACTGATCGAACTTACTTGGCCTCTTGGTGAAATTATGTTTTGATCGAATCACTTGACTATTCAAGCTGATCCATGTCAGCTAGGTAAATTAGTATGATTGATTTAGGTGCCCCTAGACCAACCTATTTATGGTCTTCCTTAAGCTGACTTGATAAAGTTAGTGGAAGGATCATGACAAGCTGGTTCATCTGACCTTTTCTCATCTTCAAATTAAATCTTCTAAAATTATTAGGTCCCTAAAATGAAATAGTTATTATGATAACTAGATCATAGCCTTCCATTAAGTGGGTGATAATGGGTCCATTTGTTGGATAATCATTGAAGGTCCAAAGGCATGGTGTTTATCGGCTAATAGAATTATCATTCATCATATGATTTCTTGGTTGCATTTTTCTAAATGGTGGTTAGATTAGCCAATCAAAGTTGGGCCTAATCATTCATTGGTTAGATGGGCCAAGTATGGTTATGTTAATGGTTGGACCTAACCGGATCTTTTCAATGGAGGCCTAAGCCTACTGATTAGGGACTGGGGTAAAATTTAATTATTAAAAATTATTTATAAAAATAATTGATTATGAACCTATCCTTAGATGTACATGGATTGGCCAACCAAAGTTAGGCTAGTGTGTAGTCTATGTGGATTCTAGTATCCATTAAGAAATTAGGATAATTCCTCGAATTGGAGGTAGAGGCTATCAATTCAAATAAAATAGTGGAAGAACCTTATGATTAAAGTTCAAATCTTTAGGTTTAATGAATCAATTACTAATTAGGTTATGATTTTTCTTTGTACAGATATGGCCACTTTTCTATTGCTTTGATCATTGTTGGACAATAATAAGTTGGTGGGATCCAACTTCGATAGCTGATACCGAAAGTTGAAGATAGTCCTGGAGCATGAATGGATCCTATATGTGTTGACGGATCCTACACCTAAGGAGCCAGTGATCAATGCACGTAGAATAGTCAGAGATACTTATCAAAAGTGGCTCAATGACCAGACCGTGGTGCACTATATTATGCTGGCTGCCATGAGCGATGAGTTCAGTCACATATTTGAGATGGCTCAACCAAAAGATATGCTTCAAGTGTTGGAGGATTCTTTTGGCACACTCGATGATGTTGAAAGGCATGAGACTAGTTGTGCTATCTTCAATACCAGGATGTGGGATGGTGACTCTATCACTAATCAGATATTATACAAGATCGAGCTGATAGTGCGATTGAGCAAGCTCGGCTTTTCCTTGCATAAACAGCTTGGGAAGGATGCAATACTAAACTTGTTGCCTAAGTCTTTTCTCCCATTCCTCACTTATTTTAGAATGACAAAGCCTAAAGTAGACTACCATGAGCTACTAGGGTTGCTTCAGAACTTTGAGAAGGATCACCAACTCCATAAGTAGTCAGTGAACTTAGTGGGAGGCTCATCTTCTGCTTCTCAACCCTTTAGGAAAGGGAAGAAGAACAAGAAGAAGAGAGCTAAGAAGGTGTAAGTTCAGGCTGGGATATCTGTGCAGGGCCAGATTAGAAAGATCAAGCCTGAAAAGAGTTAAGTATAATGCTTTTTTTGCAAGAAGCGAGAGCACTAGACGAGAAACTATCCTCAGTACATTGCCTATCTGGACCCGAACAAGCAGAGAAAGAAGCAAGCTATTGCTGGACAAGGTATTTATATGATAACTTCTTATAATTTTTCTATTTATGATATTACTGACTAGGTATTGGATACAAGTAGCCCTTACTATATTTATAATTCATTGTAGGGGTTGTAGCTCAGTAGGAGATTCGAGCAAGGTGAATGGTTTCTGAATGTTGAAAATGGAAGACCAGTTTTAGTTTTAGCTTTAGAAATCTTTAAACTTATATTTGAGTTCCATACCATTGTTCTTAGTGATTGTCATTTCTGTCCTAATTTCTTTTTAAATATTATTTCTATAGGCCTTCTAGCCAAAAATGATTATGAAATTTCAATAACAAAATAAGTTTATAATATCATTACGAATGGTGTTACTAATTTCTATGGTTATTTGAATAATGGTGTGTATATGTTATCACAATCTGTTAATGTAGTCTATTCAACTAGCAAGCATCCTAGATTAGATAGTATGTTAGATATCTATTTATAGCACTATAGGCTAGGTCATATAAATAAGAATAGGATAAACAAGTTGACTCAAGAGAAAATCCTCAAAGTTAGTGATTGTGAATCACTTCCAACCTGTGAATCCTATCTTCTTGGTAAAATAACTAAGTCACCTTTTACTGATAAAGATGAAAGAGCCACTAAGCTCTTAGGTTTAGTACATACTGATATATGTGGACCAATAAGCACAAGTGCTAGAGATGGATATTTCTACTTCATCACTTTCATAGATGATCTAGCCAGATATGGATATGTCTATCTGATGAAACACAAGTTAGATTCATTTAAAATGTTTAAATGATTTCGAAGTGAAGTAGAAAAATAAAGTGAAAAGAGTATTAAAACTCTTCGATCTAGTCGAGGAGGAGAATACCTTTCCGATGAGTTTGTCACATATTTAGGAGAGAATGGGATTCTCTCCTAATGAACTCTTCCAAGAACACCATGGCATAATGGTGTGTCTGAAAGGAGAAATCGAGCTCTATTAGATATGGTCCAATCCATGATGGGTTTTGCTAGCTTGTCGATATCCTTCTAGGGATATGCACTCGAATTGGCTTGTTATCTATTAAATAGGATTCTAAGTAAGTCTATAGTTAAGACTCCATATAAGATATGAACAAGACATAAGCCAGCACTTTGACACCTTAGGATTTGGGGGTGCCCGGCTAATATCAAACCATTAGTTACAGATAAACTTGGACCTAGGTCTGATAAGTGCATATTTATAGAATATCCAAAAGAGATTAAAGGATACTATTTCTACCATGCTGATGAACAAAAAATGTTCGTCAGTCTTAAAGCAACCTTTTTGGAAAAGAAGTTTCTTAGTGAAGGAACTATTACCTCAAAGGTTGAACTTGATGAAGTTCAATAGATTGAAAAATCAATACTTGTAGCTAAACCTAAATCGGATTTGATTAGATTAGATCCAGAGCCTAGTGTACCTACATCATTAAAGCAATCCGGTAGAGTACAGCATCATCCGAATAGATACTATGATTTTTTGGTCCGGGATGGTGATCCCATTGAACTCGATGAGAACGATGAGGATTCGATCACTTATATGGATGCTATGCAGAGATCTGATTTTGAGAAATGGCTTGAGGCCATGAAATTCAAAATGGAGTCCACGAAGGTCAATGATGCGTGGACATTGGTTGACCCATCTGAAGAGATTAAATCCATTGGGTGTAAATAGGTCTTCAAAAGAAAAAGGGATGTAGATAAAAAGGTGGAGATCTATAAAGTCCATCTGGTTGCCAAGGGATATCATCAATATTATGGTATTAATTATGACGAGATGTTCTTTCCTATGGTAATGCTCAAATCTATTCGAATAATGCTTGCGATAGCTGTCCATTTAGACTATGAGATCTGGTAGATGGATGTAAAGATAACTTTTCTAAATGGAGAGCTGATCGAAGAGGTGTATATGATACAACTTAAGGGATTCACATCCACAGATGAGTCCAAGGTGTGCAAGCTTCAGAGATCCATTTATAGGTTGAAGCAGGCATCTCGGAGTTGGAACATGCGTTTTGATAAGGTGATCAAAACATATGGCTTCATTAAGAACAGAGAAGAGCCCTGCATTTACAAATGGATAAATGGTCCAATAGTGATATTTCTTATCTTGTACGTGGATGATATTCTCTTAATCAGAAATGACATTCTCGTACCGTAGGAAATAAAAATTTGATTGTCATCACTATTCTCCATGAAGGACTTGGGTGAAGCATCCTACATCCTAGGGATGAAGATCTATAGGGATAGATCTAAAAGAAAGCTTGGGTTATCCCAGTCCACATACATAGACACTATGCTGAAGAGGTTTAGCATGAAAAATTTTAAAAAGGACTATCTTTCGATAGACCATGGAATTTCTCTCTCTAAGAAGGATTATCTGACAACTCCTGAAGAGAGAAAGCATATGAGTAGAGTTCCATATGCTTCGACAGTGGGATCTATCATGTATGCCATAACATGTATGAGACAAGGCATGGCATACTCACTAGGAGTAGTGAGTAGATACCAGTCTGATCCTAAAGAAAATCACTAAAAAGTGGTTAAAGCAATTCTTAAGTATTTGAGAAATATTAAGGATCAATTGTTGGTTTATGACGAGTTAGGTCTAAAACTTATGGGATTTAAAGACTTCAGCTTTCAATCTGACCATGATGATAATAGAAGCGCATTGAGATATATCTTTACTTTAAATGGTGGAGCCATTTGTTGAAAGAGTTTCAAGCAGCATACTATGGTAGACTCTATTTGCGAAGCAGAGTACATCGCCGCATCAGATGCCATGATGAAAGTTGTATGGCTGAGGAAGTTTAACACCAAGCTCAGAGTAGCATCCTCCCTAGATGGTCTGGTCCTGCTCTATTGCAATAGCACTAGTGCCATAGCTCAAGCGAAGGAATCAAAAGCACACTAGCAGACGAAGTACATCCTGCACCGCTTCCACCTGGTCCAGAAGATTGTTGATTGAGGTGATGTCAACCTTTAGAAGATTAATAGAAAGAAAAACCTGACCGACTCCTTCACTAAAGTCCTGGTGATAAAGGAGTTTGACAACCAAAAGTTGAAGATGGGTATTAGATACTATGCTGAGTGGCTTTAGGAGAAGTGGGAGTTATTGAAAAATGTATCCAAAAGTCAATCATCAGCCTATTGACGGTTGTGCTATATTATAATTATAATAAATTTATTAATTAATAAAATATATTTTTAGTATTTTCATCATAAAGTATTCATCTTCTAACGACCTTCATTGTTGTGATGAAGTCCTTAAGACTATTTAGCTTTGATAAAGAGAGGATTTATTGATTAGTCTTTAAATCTGTTTGCAACCAAATAACAGGCTATTAATTAGGACAACAGCATCTATCGAGCATAGGTCACTGTATGCTATATAGATTGGTTGTCCTCTTAATCAAGAAGTATGGAGATACTGGTATAACATATAGGTGAGATGTATGGATACATCATCATTAAATATGGCCAATTTTAGAGCATTCTACTATTGAGAATGTCTCTGATAGGATATAGATATAAGTGTCCCTTAGATCTAAGATCACCTCAGTGACTTGCAAGCAACTCACTGTGCTTTGGTACTGGACTAACTAAATTTTTGATTTGATAATGGAAGGCTTTTGGGCATAGTCAAGTACTTATGAAGTCGGTGTGTGATCAAGATGGGATTGACCACTCCAAGAGTTGGAGAAGAATGTATCACTATATTTCAATATAGCAAAACTTTGGCCAGGATAATCCATCAGATGGATTTGATATTTTGAAATACAATATGAACAACCTAATCAGAGTTAATAGTTAAACTCTGAGGTATCCTACGAATATTTTGGTTAAGAAAATAAATTATATAGAAACTATATCCACAATTCCTCCTCCCATGTGTTTTGAAAAACAATAATTCCTCCTCCCATGTGTGTCGCCCTCCTTCCTATTTTCTCTCTATTTTTTATGGTAAAATGAAGAAGGTTTTAGATGATTTTCTTAGATTGTCCACACCTAAAATTTTGGAGAGAGTGCCCAAGAGTTGGGCGCCCCGTGACTTGCCCAAATTGGACATTCCTTGTCTAGTTTTTGACCTAGAAAAGGACTCCTCTTTTCCTATATATTTAGGATGAATATTGGGCTGATTTTTTGTGAGGCTATAGACCATTGAGAGAACTTTAGGTTGTGTAAAAATTACAAAGAGAAAGTCCTTGGACATTGGGGTTTCATAGACACCAAACTAGGTGTCTAGATGAGAGCAAAGAGAAGAAGAAGATAGTCTTCTTCTAGGGTTGCTATGTTCACCTCTTTTCTTCCTCTTTCTTTGAGTTTTCTAAGAGTGTCTCACATTTAAAACCTCCTCTCCTCCTTCTTCTCTTTGGAAGAGTCCAAATCCAAAAGGAGGCATCTGATCAACCATCAAAGAAGGATCAGTATAATACTAGCATACTGTGCTGATTTCTTACATCAGGACTTCTGATCATGATTCGTGGGCTCGTGTGGATGACTCCTAAAGACCAGATGCATGTCCAGTTTACAACTTCATCCTGAAGCCTAGATCAACAAGTTAGAATGTCTAACTTGCACAGATAATAGATCTGATCTATTATTTTCATACTAGCATTAGATGTAGTGTATATACATGTTGATGTGATCAACATATTTTAGTTTCTTCATTATATTTTAATTTTTGATTTAATGACATGCCATGATCATATAATAGGTTACTTGATCTAGGATATTTTCTAATATATAAAACTAATTTTGATTAATTTTTATCTTTCCCTGTCTGATCTTGAAAATGTTTCAAGATCTAGCCCTGAAATCCTAGATCTGGTTCCTTCAGAAGTACCCCCGGGACTTCACTGACATGCTGGCTTGGGCCAAAAGCTATACCAGATTAGAGAAAGTCTTCAAATTGAAAGATGATGAGACTGCAAGAGAGTGACAGATGGGTGAGTCTAGAAAGTTCGTAATTGTAGAGAAGCCGATTGAAGCTCGATCGTGCTCCAGAATCCCTCCTAAGTGCAGACAAGCCCGAACTCTACCTCAAACTCATCGACAAAGAAGCCATTATTGAAGGATGCAGTGAAACTCCCCTCCTCGAAGATTATATAATTACTCTTCCCTGAATGCTTTTAAGACCCAAGTGCTGAAGGAAATAAAGAAGCAGCTACTGAGGTCGGAGAGAATGAAGACTCACCTAGCCAAGCGCAACCCCAAGGAGTACTATCTCTACCATCATGACTATGGTCATGATACCGAAGAGTGTAGTAGCTCAAGGATGAGATTAAGAAGCTCATCAGATAGGATCAGCTAGACTGATTCTTGTGATGTTGGCTAAAAAAGAGGAAAGATCGACCAAGGGCATTGCCGCAATCAGAGCCATCTCTAAGGAACAAACCGCAAGGAGATCGATCTCCACTCAAAATCATCAACACCATTACTGAGGGACATCAGCAGGGGGAGATCAATGGATCGATAGAACCAGCAAAGAGGTAGAGGATTGAAGAATCCATTGCTTTCACTATAGAATATGCACATGGAGTTCAATATCCACAAAATGATGTGGTTATAGTTACTTAAATATTACTGACTATGATCTACTTTGTGTTTTGATTGATAATGGAAGCTCTGTTGATATTTTATTTTATGATACTTTTCCTAAAATATCTATATCCGATAGTCGTATAAGACCAATAAGTTTCTCTTTAGTAGAATTCATAGGTGATGCTGTGTCGATTGAAGAAATAATTATCTTATCCATTATGGCAGGTTGGTATCCAAAATAGTCCAAGGCTCAAGTTGATTTTTTAGTGGTAAAGGCACCCTTTGCCTATAATGCAATTCTTGGCCGACTTGATTTGAATGCACTTTGAGTGGTGGTTTCAACTTACTACTTGAAGATGAAGTTTCAGATATGGGGTATGGGGTTGGAGAAGTTAGAGAAGATTAGGATTTGGCACGACACTGCTACACCATTGCCCTGCAAGGAGGAAAGAAAATAGAGCCCTATCCGATAGACGGACTTGATGCCTACGATGACTTGATTGAAGAGCGGGGCAAACCTATTGACGATCTTGTTGCAATTTCTCTAAATGATAGAAATAAAGATCATACTATTCAAATTGGCTCTAATTTGAAAGAAGTTAAAAAGAAGCTCATTGCCTTCTTGCGGAGGAATGCTGACGTCTTTGCTTGGATACCTGTAGATATTCCTAGGATCAATGCTGAAGTAATGGAGCATTGCCTGGGTATGGATCTTAAACATTGGCCAATGAAACAAAAGAAGCACAGCTTTGCACTAGAGCGATAGAGGGCCATTACGGACGAGGTCAACAAGCTTCTCAAGGCTAAGTTCATCCGAAAAGTATCCTATCTGGATTGGATTGTGAATGTGGCTGAAGAGGTTCAACATGAAAAATTTCAAGAAGGATTATCTATCAATAGGCCATGAAATTTTTCTATCGAAGAGAGATTGTCCGACAATACCTCAAGAGAGACAGCGTATGAGTAGAATTTTATATGCTTCGATAGTAGATTCTATTATGTATGCCATGATATGTACGAGACTAGATGTAGCATACTCATTAAGGATAGTGAGTAGATACCAATCCGATCCAGAAGAGAACCACTGTAAGGTTGTTAAAACCATCTTGAAGTATTTAAAAAATACCAAGGACTAGTGGCTTATTTATGATGAGTCAGACTTGAGACTTATGGGGTTTACATACTCTAATTTACAGTATAATCATGATGACAGCAAAAGTGTGTTGGGATATATGTTTACCCTTAATGGTGGAGCTATTTGTTGGAAAAGTTTCAAGCAGCACATTGTGGGTGACTTAGTTTGCGAGGTAGAGTATGTCGCTACATCAGATGCTGCCAAAGAAATGGTGTGGCTGAGGAAGTTCATCACTAAGCTCATAGTGGCATCCTTTCTTGATGGTTCAATTTTGCTCTTCTATGATAGCTTTAGAGCTATTGCTCAGGCGAAAGAATTGAAGGCACACCAGCAGATGAAGCATATTCTACACCACTACCATCTTATCCAGGGGATCATGGATCAAGGTGTCATCAACTTTTGAAAGATCAATGAAAAGGAGAACTTGACTGACCCATTCACTAAAGCCATTGCGGTGAAGGAGTTCGACGATTTCAAGTTGAAGATGGGTATTAGAAACTACACTGATTGGCTTTAGGCCAAGTGGAAGATTATTGAGAATAGTGTTCCAAAGCCAATCATCAGCCTGTTGATAGTTGAGCTATTTGTGATAATTGTATATCAATTATTAATAAATAAAATTTATTTTGACATTTTTCATTACAAATTCTCATATCTTATAATCAACTCCTATGTTGTAGTGAAGTCCTTAGGACTATTTAGAATCGACAAAGAAAGATTTATCGTTTAGTCCTTAAATCTATTTGCGACGAAATGATACATTGTTACTAAAGACGATAATGTTTATTGAGTGTAGATCGTTGTATGCCATATAGGTCGATTGTCCTTTAACTAAGGAGTGTGAAGATATTGGTATGGCATACAGATGAGATATAAGGTACATCTGCACTGAACATAATCAACTCTAGCACTTTTCTACTATCAAGATTTGCTCCGATGGAATAAGGGTATAAGTATCCCTCTGACCTGAGATCACTACGATGCTTCCAAGCAACTGAATTTTTAATTCAGTGATGCAAGGTTTCTAGGCATAGTCAAGTACTTAAGGAGTCGGTATGTGAGTCAAGATGAGATTGACCACTCTGGCTCAGGATCTATATTCAATTATGTTTCAATTTAGCAAATCCTTGACCAGGATAGTCCTAGTGAGGGGTCACAGGACTAATTGCTTTGAGACACAATCTAGATGTACTTTTTAGGGTTGATAGTTTAACTCTGAATCATCCTAATATCTAGGGATCAAAGGGATAAATTATGTAAAAACTATATTTACGTAGGTTCTGAATGTTACGATTGTGACTATTCGATCTATCTAGATGTTGAGTACCATTGCTAGATGGTCACTTCGATTAATACAGGAAGTAGTTTTTGTGCTACTGGCTTAGATTCGAACCTACGGGATCATACATATTAGAGATTCCTACCTGATCTGATGGTTGGTCAAGAGTCCCACTAGACTGAGACTCTTCGATTAAGAGTCCTAGTGGGCTAGGACTCTGAGTCCTAACTGTCCGAGGATCTATGATCAGAAGTCCAATTAGACTAGGACTCCATGGTCAAGAGTCCCACTAGACTGGGACTCTTCAACCAAGAGTCCTACTACTCAAGAACTCTAAGTTCTACTTGTCTGAGACTCTATGATCGAGAGTTGAAACTCTATGATTACTAGTTTCATCCATTTCGAACACCTGGATCAAGAGTCCCGCTGGTTTGGCACTCTCCAATCAAGAGTTTCATTTTGATGGGACTCTATTATCCGAACATCCACTGGATTTAAACTTTATATTTATGAGAGATTTAATTAGTAATTTTATTGCTAATTAACTTAATTTGATTGAGTAATTATTTTTGGATCAAGTTCAATTGAATTGGATTTAGTTGGGTTTGATTCGATTAGGTTATGAGATGACCTAGTCATCGAGGAGGTTTGATCACTGATTTGATTAAGAGCTGGGCTTAATTAATTTTAGATTTAATTAAAATTTAACTAAGCTTAATTAAGCCTAAATGAGTTGGATTTAATCTGATCTAATTGGGCCAAACCAATTTGGATTGGATTGGTCTAATTGGATGAGATAATTTGAGACTAGTTTGACCTAGTCTTTCCTTGTGCCACTCTTACTTTTGTGCCATATTTTTCTCCATGAGAAAGATATTCTCATGAATGATTTTCCATACAAAAGAAGGCTTGCACTTGAAGGAAAAAATCTTATTTTTCTTGCATAGGATCGTTTAGATCTGATTGGATCTAAAAAAATATTTCAAAATTTTTTTCCTACAATCCTAATTAGATCTGAGACATCTCAGATCTAATCCTAAAGATCTGATATTGAAAATCAAAAATAAAATTAAATCTAATTTAATTTCATACCTTTGCTTTGGATAATCAAATTATCCTACGATAATCCTGATATGTCCTGAGGTTCTGGAAGGAGCCATGCACGCGCCTGGCCTCTACCGGTGTCAACTTGAGCAAGATCTGGACGTCTTCTCCTTATGAATCTTTTCTCCAAAGATCATATTTGAATTTGATCTGAAGAACCTTCAAAATAATTTGAGAAGGCTGCTTGTCCGTCTCACAAACACCGTCGTGTACATCTTGAAAGCTAGCTCCTTTGGGTGTGGGATATCAGAGAGGATAGAGGGGGTGTGGGATATTAGAGAGCTGGCTCCTTTGGGTGTGGAAAATCTATTTTGTGCGATGCTTCACAGTGGCGTGAGAAAGGTTTCTCAAATCCAATGCCATCTAGAGTCCTTCTTTGATGAAATCACTTATTATTTGATCAAAGAAACTCTAGGGATTATTATCCATAAAAAATCACTAGATCCTATCTAGTTTTATCACCAAAATTAATTCAAAAAATGGGCAACATGAGTAGATAAGGAAGAGTCTATTTCGCCTAGGACTCTTTTCTTAAGAGTTTGATCCAAATCAAACTCTATCAAAACTCAGTCAAAAATCTACCATAAATCAAGAAATTTGGCACACCCATATAATTCTCAAGCCCTATCACATATCCAAAAATCAAATCAAAAGAATTTTTAGAGAATTTTTTTAGAAGCATCTGATCAGGTGACCCTCAATTCTCTCAAATAGGTCAACTTTTGACCCTAGTCCAATTTAACTATGAATGAATTTAATTTCTATAATTAATCTAACCTATACTTAATCCAGTCAGATGAAAATAAATCCATTCAAAATATAGAAATGAGTCAAATCAAATTTAACTCAATTGCAATGAATCAAAATGATTACAGAAGGAGAAAGTCAGGCTCAATCGTGTGTTAGCATGATTACCTTGAACCTGATTGGATCTAATCCAAATCAATCGAACTGGGTTAGCTCAATTGATGACATCCAGACCCAAAACTCTTATTTGTGTGATCCAGTTAGATTTAGTTTTACATGGTAATGAGATATATCATGATCTCTATCATCGACAATATCGAAATATTTTTTGATGGATCAGAACTTTTTTGATTCATACAATTAGAATGATTGATCATCAAAATCATTATAATTGCTCCTAAAATCCATCAGTAACACCTAGCAGTATATGGTGGCAACCCATCAAAATTGAAAGTGAACCTCTCAGTATAATTACATGTGTGATTGAATTCTTCTATCTTGAGCCCCAATAGGATTAGGATTAAGGTAAACTTGTCAAACATAATATCTATCATATGAATTAATCATTTGATTTAAGTCCAATGTGAAATCCTAATGGAAACTCTTTTTATCATCTTTACTCTACCATGGCCATGGGCTTAAGGACTCAATCTCATGAATATCATAGGGCTGCTCCTCATCTACTGAGGTAGATAGATTTTTTATAGTGCAATCAAATTCCTACAATGAATATGCTATAGCCAACATACACCTCAAGATTCCAAATGGCTAGGAGATCGAGTAATGGTGTAGTCAAACTATAATACCCTCAAGGTGAACTACTGATGTACCTCAGATCAAAGAATCGACACACTACTATAGCATCAAGCCAGTCATCGACAAGAAGGTAGACTTTTTTATGACTGCTCGAGGTGGTCATGCTCAGTGCCCTTGTTCTCTAATGAGTATCTATACTCTCGCTTCAGTATCTCTATACCATAGACTCAAGATATATCTATCTTAAGAAAGTGATCATATGCCAACCTTCTAGATTGATCACTATCCTCATGATGATCCTATGATCGGAAGCTGTTTATGAGTTAATTATGAAAATTCATATCTCAACTTTTCAACTCTTGAAAATATGAATTATCATTACCATATTCAAAGGATGTATCACAAACACATTAAATACATACTGTGATAGAAAATAATCCTTTTATTAATTTATAGCCAAAATTATAAAATTGCTCTTAGAAGTTTATTATAAGTGTTTAGCCAATTTAGTTTCTAGGACACACATCTAACAAACTCCCACTTGATCTAAAGCCAATTGGCTGTAAATCTAAGTCCCATCTTCTTAAGATGGGCTTCGATCTTCTGTTGGCTCAATGACTTTATCAACGGGTCAGCCACATTATTTGTAGTGTCAACACTCTTGATCTCGATGTATCCCTTCTCGAGGTAATCACTGATGAGATGGTATCGTTGCTCAATGTGCTTGGATTTTTGGTGAGACCTTGGCTCCTTAGCTAGGGCTATGGTGCCATTATTATTGTAGAATAGAGGGACGACATCTGATGGCATCACTCCGAGCTTTATGACAAACTTCTTATACCAGAATGCCTTCTTTGCAGCTTCTGATGCAGTGATGTACTCTACTTCCATGGTGGAATCTGCTATCACCATCTGCTTGAAACTCTTCCAGCTGATAACACTACCATTGCACACAAATAGACTTCTAGATGTTGACTTTCGATCATCTATGTCAAACATAAAATTCGAGTCTATATACCCCTGGACCTGGAGTTCTTCATTACCAAAAAATAGAAACATATCCTTAGTCCTTCTTAAGTACTTAAGGATACATTTCACAAAAGTCCAGTGCTTTTCACCTAGATTTGACTAATACCTGCCTGTGACACTTACAACATGAGCAATATTAGATCGTATACATAGCATGGCGTACATGAGGATCCCTATTGCTAAAGTATAAAGGATCTTGCTCATGCATTCAATCTCCTCAGGTGTGCTAGGATACGTCTTCTTAGAGAGATGAATGCCATATCTGAAGGGCACCAATCCTCTCTTGGAGTTTTGCATGCTAAACCTCTTCAGCACCTTCTCCATGTACATTTTCTGTGAGTGACCTAGCTTCCTATTTGGTCTATCCCTATAGACCTTAATTCTTAGAATAAAGGATGCCTCTCCTAGATCTTTCATAGAGAACTCCTTAGACAACTATATTTTGATGGTAGTCAATATGAAAATATCATTTCCAATTAGGAGGATGTCATCCACGTACAGTACGAGGAAGACAATAATGCTCTCATTGATCTTTTTGAACACACACGGTTCCTCCTCATTCTTGATGAATTCAAATGATTTGATTATATCATTGAAATGAGCATTCTAGCTCTGAGATGCTTGCTTAAGTCCATATATAGACCTTTGCAGCTTGCATACCTTGTGATCATCATCACTGGATGTGAAACCTAGCAGCTATTCCATATAGATATCTTTCTTAAGATATCCATTTAAGATTGCCGTTTTTATGTCCATCTGCCATATTTTATAATCGAAATAGGCTGCAATAGCAAGTAATGTGTGGATGGATTTGAGCATGGCTACTGGCGAAAAAGTATCCTAATAGTCAATGTCTTTGTGTTGACTGTACCCTTTCACTACAAGCCTTGCTTTGAATGTCTCTACATTTTCATCGACACCTATATTTTTTTTGAAGATCCATTTACACCCAATAGGTACTATACCTTCAGGTGGATCTACCAAGGTCTAGACTTGGTTTGAATGCATTTAGTCAATCTCTGATCTCATTGCCTCTAATCATTTCTCCGAGTCGATATCTGATATCGTCTCGTCATAAGTTTTGGGATCATCACCATGAACTCCATTTTCTATAAGGAATATTTTCTCTACTTCCTCTGAAATAAGTACCTAAGTACCTTTTTCAGGAGGACAATGGAAAACTCTTTCCGATCTACGAGGTGGAGGAGGTAGTGTTTGGATTGGCTCAACCTGATTTGGTTCCATTGGTCCTTAGCTCGTTGTTCTCATGTGAGACTTTCTCATCAAGCTTGATCTATCTTTCAATGCCGCTATCTTGAATAAACTATTTTTCAAGAAAGATGGCATGTCGACTCACAATCACATTGTATGGTCTTTCTGGAATGTAGAAATAGTATCCTAATGACTCTTTAGGATATCCTATAAATCGAGCTCTAAAGGACCTAAACTCTAACTTGTCCGCTTGTTGTCTTTTGACATGAGCCGGACAACCCCAAATTCTTTGAGATGACTCAGACTTGGATTTCTTACCATGCCATATCTCATATGGTGTGGTAGGAATGGTTTTAGAGGAACCCTATTCAGTAGATAAATATAGTTGGTAACAGACTATGTCCCCAAAGAAAATCAGGGAAGGTCTGTGAAAGCTCATCATGGATCGGACCATATCTAATAGGATCCTGATTTCTCCATTCTGAAAATCCCGTTGAGTTGAGTTAAGGTATTCCTGGTGGAGTCCATTGAGAGACTATGCCATTTTCCTTAAGATAGTCTAGGAATTTTCGGACTAAGGTATTCACCTCCTCGATCTGATCGAAGAACCTTAATGGGAATTTTTCAGTTTATTTTTTCTACTTCATGTCTGAATTCTTTGAACTTTTCAAAAGCTTCAGACTTGTGTCTCATAAGATACACATACCCATACCTAGATAGATCATCGATAAAGGATAATGAAGTAGACAAAATTGCCTCTAGCCGGCACATCAAATGGGCCGCACACATCAGTATGTACTAGGGCAAGGAGATCTGTGGCCCTTTCCCATGTCCTACAAAAGGGAGTTTAGTCATTTTGCCATGAAGACAAGATTCACAAATTGGATATGACTCGAAAGTCAAAATGGACTCAATAGCCCATTTTTCTCCAATTTGTTAATCCTATCTTCTGCTATATGACCTAAGTCTTAGGTGCCATAGATATCTATCATTTGGACTATCCCTAGGTTATTTTGATTATGGCATTCACATTTTCTCGATAGTTAAAATAGATACATCAATATGTAACTGATAAAGACCATATAATAAGGAAAACCACTTGCAATTTTATTTCTTTCATAAAGAATGTTACAATGGTCCTTTAAGAAAACTAATTACATAGCCTTCTTGTGCTAAACATGAAATAGAAATCAAATTTCTTGCTAGCTATGCAGGCACATAATAACAGTCTTTTAAAACTAAGTCTAAACCAGATGGTAATCGAAGAGGGTATGTTTCCACGGCTACAGCAGCAACTCTTGCTCCATTTTCGATGCATAGGATCATGTCTCACCATCCCTCAGCCTCCTGCTATCCTCAAGATCCTGCATAGAAGTGCACAAGATGAGCACTAGAACCAGAGTCAAGCACCCAACTGGATGCAGAAGAAATCGTAAGGTTAGACTCAATAACGAGCATACCTCCAGAAGGACCTACCTCCTTCTTATTCTTCAGGGTGGCCAGGTAAGTAGGGCAGTTCCTGCTTCTAATGGCCATCAGCTGTTGCAATAAAAATACTTTTCTTTGTCAGCCTTCTTCTTTAGCTCTGCCTTCTTTTTCTTTCCCATCCTTCCATCTTCTGCTTTTTCACAGACTTCTTCTTTTCTTTCCAAAAGACTTTCTTCTTGGAAGAAGTCCATTCCATAGCAAGAACTGAGCCTTTAGAACCTTTCATAGAAAGCTCAGCAGCAGTAACCAGCATATTCATTAAGTTCGGCCAAGGAATTTTGAAGTTTATGCATATGGTAAGTTCATGATGAATTGCCCATATGCATCAGTCAAGGATTGCAGAATTATATCATTCTATGCAGATCCAAGTCTAACTTCACACCGAGCTTCTCAAGCTCTTCCAAGTCCTTGATCATCATCAGACAATGATCTTGGACTGACTGCCCATCACGCATCTTAGCCTTAAAAAGTCTTTTAGTGACTTGATATTTGGCTGCGCGACTCTGTTCACCAAACATCTCCTTACAGGTGAGCCAACATTTGCGAGCAGTCCCTTGATATCTTCATGTTGGCGCTGGAGCTCATCAGACATCGAGCCCAACATGTAATATCTGGCCTTTATTATCTTCGTCCATCCATTTTTTCAGAGATGCTCTCTGTTCAATGGATGGATCGGGCTGGTAAGGTGGGAGGGATCCTGATTCCAAACATGAGTTAACTTCTCGAAATCCAAAAATAATTTTGAGTTTCTGAGCCAATCCTTGTAATTGGGTCCGGTCAGTCTATGGGTGTCCAGGATACGTGCTAAGTGGGTTGGAACGCAGACATTTTTCCTATAGAGAGTCAAAGTTTCTAGTTAGATTTTGTAATTAGACTTGACCAATTTATTTAGGATTTTATTTTTAAATAAATTAGCTCCACTATTTTCTCGGAATCCCTACACTTTCTCTGTAGAGATGCAAAAATCTTCATGATTAATGATTTCTAGTGGGATGGTGCGGTCCCACCAACTGACTCATCACCTCACCTAACAGTTATTGGTGATGGGTTCAATGCCAATGAGTGAACAACTCTTGTTCAATGATTCTCTAATCATGGTGCACCCAAATCTTGGATCTCTAATTCATGAATCTCACCATGTCCTGAAATATTGATCCACTCCTTAGTTAAGTCAGACCCACCATTTGCATGAATTAGATTCCTAATTGGGTCTCTCACCGTATCCAAAATATTGAGCCCAACCCATCCTCCAGCCCATAGCATCCAATGCCTAATAGACATGGATTGCATCTTTTCGGTGCAACTGAACCACTATATCCAGTCGAGAACAATCAACCCTAGGAAGGGCCCGCACATCTACAATGGTGGAAGATCTTAGACTTAATATTTTCTTAGGAAAGATTTGATTTAGGTCTCTTTAAACTTGACTTGACTTAGTCATAACAATTATGACTAACCTAGTGGCATGGGTTAGCTCAAATTATTAGCCACCTCGAATCAGAACTGGATCAAAACAATATGGCCTAGGATAAGTGAGACCGGTGGAAGGGATATGCCATTAACTCGATAAGAATGCATTTAGATCGAGTAGCTTCCAATTAAAAATCAGTCAGTCATATCTGCCAAACTTACCTTAGACACCTAAATTATTGAATCAGAACCAATTGGGTTAGCCTACAATCCAGACTCTAATTGCTGAGCCTAATTAGGTCTTCGACTTGATCGAGTCACATCTCAATGTGATTCGATCTTGACCCAGACTTAATCCTATTAGGCTGGTCAAATTTAAGCTTTCTTTGATCCCATCTAACCAACTCTTGATTTGGTTTGATCAACCGCTTAGACCTAATTGATCGACCCAAGCTCGAACATAATTTTATGAATATGTCTTAGATCTAAAAATTCATAATTTTTAGATCCAATTAATTTTATAATCTTAATTCTTTATTAAGTTTTGGATTTATGAATAAAATATGTAATAAAATGCTAGAATTTCAGGATCTAGGGTTTTACAAAAAAATAAGTTTTGATTTTTAATTAAGAACGAACGCGCAGCATCCCTATACATTATAAGAACACCCTATCGAATGGAAGGAGAGGGCCTTTAAACCCTACTTTATTCTTATGATCGGATGGCCAAGGAGAATATTTTAATCAAAAATATAATTTCTACTATAAAACTAGTTAGATCTAAATCATATATCAAATATACAATTAATGATCTAACTTATACATATTTTGCATACATCTCATGTATTATAAGTCAATCAATCATGCATACTTTTAGATCTGAAATATCATATATTAAATCTAAAAAATAAAATTTAAATTTAATCACATCAAATAAAATTATTCTAGATATTTTATAAAACTATTCTATAACTAGTCTAAGCATGCATCTTTCATATCTCATATGATTAAATCAAAAATTAAAAATTTTATTTTTAATTTTTAGATATAATTACAATAATTATAAAATTAAAAAAAATAAAAATTAAATAGATCTAAAATTATATTTAATTAAATTAAATACATGATCATACTAGACTATACATAGAACTATTCTATACCTAGTGTAGTCATGCATCTCATACATTTTAGATCTAAATGATTTAATTTTTAATTTTTTGATTTTAGATCTAATTATATCTGATGTGATATCTAAAATTCTTTAATATCAAATCATAAATAAAAATTAAATCAGATCTAAAATAGATCTGATGAACTGCCATCATAGCTCTGATACCAGTTGAAGAAAAAATCCTATTTTCCTTGCATAGGATCGTTCAGATCTGATTGGATCTGAAGAAATATTTTAAATTTTTTTTTCTATAACCCTAATCATATTTGAGACATCTTAGATTTAATCCTAAATATTTGATATTAAAAATAAAAAATAAAATTAAATCTAATTTAATTTCGTACCTTTGCTTTGGATAATCAAATTATCCTATGATGATCCTAATCTGTCCTGAGGTTCTGGAAGGAGCCACGCATATGCCTGGCCTCTACTAGTGTCCACTCGAGTAGGATCTAGATATTTTCTTCTCATGAATCTTTTTCTAAAGATCAGATTTAAATCTGATATGAAGAACCTTCAAAATAATTTGAGAAGGTTGCTTGTTCGTCTCACGAAAACAATTGTGTAAATCCTAAATCTTATGCCAAAAATCTTGGACCTTCAACTCAAATTTGTAGCTAATATTTTAGGCTTGTAGAAGAGAGGGAGAGAGAGGATAGAGGGGGTATGGGATATCAGAGAGCTGGCTCCTTTGGGCATGAAAAATCTATTTTGTGCGATGCTTCACAATGGCGTGAGAAAGGTTTCTCAAAACCAATGCCATCTAGAGTCCTTTTTTGACCAAATCACTTATTATTTGATCAAAGAGACTCTAGGAATTATTCTCCACAAAAAACCATCAGATCTCATCTAGTTTTGTCACCAAAATTGATTCAAAAAGTAGGCAATATGAGTAGATAAGAAAGAGTCCATTACGCCTAGGACTCTTCTCTTAAGAGTTTGATCTACATCAAACTCTATCAAAATCTAGTCAAAACTCTACCATAAATCATAAAATTTGACACACCCATAGCCTGACTCGAGCCCTATCACATATCCAAAAATTAAATCAAAAAAATTTCTAAAAAATTTTCTAGAAGTATGTGATCAGGTGACCCTTAATTCTCTCAAATAGGTCAACTTTTGACCCTAGTCCAATTTGACTATAAAATTTAATTTCTATAATTAATCTAACCTGGACTTATTTCAGTGAGATAAAAATAAATCCATTCAAAATATAAAAATGAGTTAAATCAAATTTGACTCAGTTGCGATGAATCAAAATGATTATAGAAGAAGAAAGTCAGGCTCAATCATGTGCTAGCATGATTACCTCGAACCTGATTAGATCTAATCTAAATCAATTAAATTGGGTTAGCTTAATTGATGACATCTAGATCTAAAACTCTTATTTGTATGATCTAGTTAGATTTAGTTCTGTATGGTAATGAGACATGTCATGATCTCTATCATCGACATCATCAAAACATCTTTTGATGGACCAGAACTTTTCTAATTCATACAATTAGAATGATTGATCATCAAAATCATTCTAATTGCTCCCAAAATCCACCAGTGATACCTAACAGTATATGGTGACAACCCATCAAAATTAAAAGTGAACCTCCTAGTGTAGTTACCTGTGTGATTGGGTTCTTCTATCTTGAGTCCGATAGGATTAGGGTTAAGGTGAACTCGTCAAACTCAATATCCATCATATGAATTTATCATTCGATTTGTGTCCAATGTGAAACTCTAATAGAAACTCTTCCTATCATCTTCACTCTGCCATAGCCATGGGCTTATGGACCAATCTCATAATTATCATAGGGCTGTTCCTCTTCTATCGAGGTAGATATATCCCCTATTAGTGCAATCCAATTCCTACGATGAATATGCTATAGCCAACATACACCTCAGAATTTCAAATGGTTAGGAGATTGAGTTATGGTGTAGTCAAACTATATCACCCTCAAGGTAAACTACCGATGCACCTTAGATCAAAGAACCAGACACACCACTACCGCATCAAGCCAGTCATCGATGAGAAGGTAGACTTTCTTTTGACTGCTCGAGGTGGTCATGCTTAGTTTCCTCATTCTCTAATGAGTATCTATACTCTTACTTCGATGTCTCAACACCATAGACTCAAGATACCTCTATCCTAAGAAAGCGATCGTACTCCAACTTTCCAAATCGATCATCATCTTGATGATGATCCTACGATCGAGAGCTGTTTATAAGTTAATTATGAAAATTTATTTTTTAAATTTTCAACTCTTAAAAATATGAATTGTCATTACCATTAACTCAAAGGATATATCACAGACACTTTAAATACACACTGTGATAGAAAATAACTCTTTTAGAAATTTACAGTCAAAATTATAAAATTATCCTTAAAAGTGTATTACAAGTGTTTAGCCAATCTGGCTTCTAGGCCACACATCTAACAGTCTCATGGCCCAAAAGGATGTGTTTTATCTGGTTAGAATTCGAATTCAAATGGGATTTGAATTTAGGTGGCTAACTCCTTATCTAAACTTCTCCCTAAAGCCACCTTATTTCTATGCTCTATATTAAATTATATAATTTTTTTTTTGGTGTGTGCACTACTTCTAGGACTCCTCTCTATGGTGCATGAGTCCCTTCCTAGTGTGAGAAAAATAAGAAAAAAAATCAAAGAAAGAAAAATTGAGAGAGAAAAGTAGGCGCTAGGATTTGAGTGCTGTGCTGCCTTGGTTCTTGATCTAGGGTTTCTTATTTGATTTTGTAAGATTTGAGTGCTAGATCATCATGAGATTTTTTGGAGTACTTCCTCATCCTCTCTTCTACCCTTGCTATTGATCTAGAGCATCTAAAGTTTTGGTGGAGGGAGATCAAAATTATTTGATCAAATCTAGCTGTTAGAAGCATCCATCGTCGAGCTAGCACTCGGGAGGAGCCGATTGGGATCAGGATCTCGTGTGGACCATTCATGGAGGCCAAACACATGTGACTATGTCATGACGATCAGATCTTCCTAATGATTAGATCGGTGGTGACTTGATTGCGGAGATCATCTATCCATATAAGGTAACATGTTCTGAACACGTAGCATAACAAAAGTATTTTACTACTCATAGCCTTTCATTTTAATATTTCATTACATGCATGTATATCATATTAGATCCTGATAATGTATGATTTGTAAATCAGATCTATAGCTCTTTATAAATTAATTAGATTAATTTTATTTTTGCTATAATTAATTTTTAAAAAAATTTTGAAAGTAAAGATAGAAACCTTGCATGCATCACAGCAGCATCCTCATACTTCTCAATGAATTCCTTTAGTATAGTCTTCAAATTAACAAACCTATCAAAGAAATGGTTTATGCTCTCACTCCTTCCAGAGGAGGACATCCCCAGAATCGAAGTTAGAGCCAAAGAATATTAGTGATATAGTGTTAGTGTTAATATATATCATTGAAAATTGAGCAAAAAAAAAATTATGATTCCAACATACCTGCAAAGAAGGTATCCTTAAGATAGATAGGAACCCATTTGTCTCAACATTCATAAAGATCATGCAACCAATCTATAGACTTGCATTCTTTATACTTGTCCATGAGTTGTTCTCATTTTTTCTCAAAAGACTATGTAGTTACAATGTCATATACAGCCTTATCAAATTCAACCATAAATTTGGGATGCGCTATGTATATATGGGCTATCTTTTCAGGAATCTTCTTCAGAATATTCCAAAGACAAAATTGATGTTGTGCATTCAAGAAAATTGCTCTGACAGCAGCCTCGATCATCTTATCCTAATCGATGATTATGATATTAGGTGCTTGGCCACCATTTCTATCCATCCATGATTGAAATATCCATTTATAAGTCTCCATTATCTTATCTAATAATAATGCATAGCCAAGCAAGGTGGACTATCTATGGTGGTTAACTCCAACAAATGGATAGAATGGCATTTGAAATGTGTTTGTAAGTTAAGTGGAGTCAAAGGTCAATACATCCACAAAGTAAGTGCATGCTATTCTTGATCTTGGATGAATCCAAAATATAGACCTTAATTGCACGTTATCATTCAGGTCCAATGTATAGTAGAAATTTGCATTCTTAGCTTGCATTTGTGTGAAATGGACAATCATTGACTATGCATCTCCTTCTTTTAGCTGACTTTGACATTTTCGATAAATGTAATTATTAGCATCCTTCTTCATGAATTTCAATTGCCTTCCTTCCCCCTCCTTCTTGCAATGATAGAGTATATTTGAGTTGTAGGTATATGAAGGAAACAGATATAGGGTTTTAGTGTTAGATTTTGAAACTTTTTGAGATCTATGTAGCGAAAGACATGAATTAATCATATTAATTCATAGAAATACAAGGAAAGCCCTAGATATAGGATACTATTACATGATTAAAGCATGATATTAAATCAAAAATTAAAAAATTAAAAAAATTCATGTTGATCATATCAACAATGGAACAACTCTAGATCAGATCTAGATATGAAATAGGAAGATCATATCACCCTTATCTTTGCAAGTTAGACTTTTTAGCTTGCTAATTCGAAGCTGAGGTTGATGTCTGAGTACCAGTTTCTTACAGCTTCCTTCAAAGTGGAGGGAAAAGCTCAGCACAAAATGGCATCAGGCATGCCATGGAGTAGCATCATAGTTCTGAAGGCTTCGAGATGGTCAACTGGGTCAATGGTCCTATCATAACTCTCAAACTAAGAGAGTTCAAAGTTCGACGGGATGAGCTCCTGCATGATATGGGTAGAGAATGGGGGTCAGTGTAGATATTGTTATAGCGAGTGGGGGCAACATGGTTGAGTTCTTTAATCTATCGATTCATTTCTTGATGCTTTTGATCGAGAATATCATTTTGATCATGGATCTCAAAGCATGACTAGCTTGAGGGGGTAGTGATTCTCTTGGAGTGGGATCATGATCAGAACAAGGGCTCTCTACTCTCTGCTTTTCCATCCCAAGAGTTACCTACCGGCTCGCCTAGGTGGATCTTCTCTGCACTGGATCTCGAAATTCTAGTGAGGATCTTTCTAGCTGAACTAGTGCTGAGGGCTACTGCATGGCCTGCACTACTTTAGTGAGGCCCTTAATTTGATGCACCAGTAGGTTAAACTACTCAAAATTTATCATAGCCATCGATGGTGGTTGAGGTGCCGACGTTGACGTTAGAGCAAGCTGATCTGGTAGAGATCTGGTCACAGAGGTGGTGGATCACTGGGTTGAAGCTCTCTTAGATGGCATCTTACTAGGACATGAGAAGGATTAGAGAGAAAAAAATTATAGAACTAGAGAGAAAAGGAAGAAGATGAACTCGATTGGGTACTCTTTTAAGGACAAGGGCTCAAACTTGAGATCCTTTCTCCAGCACCAATTCAATTAGCACAGAAAATGATGCTGATGTTGGAGTTCACTAGAGCTAGAGAAGATGAGGTTACCGATGAGACCTGCAAGGTAAAATCAAAACCAGAGATGGATAGCGCCGGCAGGACTCTCCGACGATCAAGTTAGTTCTTCAACCAATAAGAATGGAGTACTCAAGAGAATTTAGAGCAGAGAGAAGAGCTTAGGAAAAAAATGTATATGGAGTATCCCTTATATAGGCAGAGCCTATAATAGATAAAAATGACAGCCATAAAAGAATGTTAGTAGGCCGTTCGGACCACATGAAGTTTGTTATAAAAAGTGGGCTGTCATTTATCGCGACTTGTAGGTAGTTGGATTCTATTTTTTGAAGTTTGGATGTGGCTTCTACATCTATTAGCAAATTACGTGTGCTAAGATGAAGAACTTAAAGTTAGGTAGGCCAAACTTGGAGATTGGCTTTTGAGTGGCAACTGACGAACTTGTAACTAGTTAAAATCTATTGATGCTACCTTTGATAGCTTTGAGGAGTTTGGCCATCTTCAAGATCGGCCAGAGACTGATGGGAGTATTCAAGCTAGAGGCCAGAGAGCGAACCACAGAACTTTCAATAAAAATTGTTACTAGACTTTCTGCTCGATAATATTAAGATCGATTGGAAGCTGAAATGGATGAACTTCTTGTCGGTGTAATTTGATCTACTTTCAAAAATTCTACTACCTTCAAAATCGATCTGAAGTTTAAATTGAAAGAATGCTATGATTCATTGTCTGTGGAGTGATTACTATTCTAGATTGGGAATCAGACTTATGATGATGATGAATTTCTTTCAGTATTCAAATTCGTTCGATCGACATGCACGATATAAACTAGCTAGATCTACAATTATCAGAAAGGGATGAAGAAGTAGAGCAAAGAAGTTCGGCCAAAATAGAATTCGATTAGAGAGAAATTCGACTGGATGGGGTTCCTGACATATGGTTGATGAAATATGTTGTTTGTCGCAAAAAAATTCAGCCACACTCAAGATCTGCCATAGATGAAATCAGAGGGTGTTGGAGTTCAATATTTGATGGGACTTTGCTAACACCAAGACTAGAGTCAGTATCACGCCCTTCACTATTCATGTTCTGCTGGACGAAGTTCATCATGCCTTGGGAGCATTCTATAGTTGTTGAGAGAGAGCGGATGGTTATAACTCAAAAGTTCATCCAGCATACATGGTCTAAAGATCGATTTTCTTGAATTGAATTAGAGTAGGAGATCAGCCAAATTGAGGTTCAATCACGATTGCTGCAACTCTGAATGAAATTATATCAAGTTTGGACTTCTTATTGGACTTCGACGAGCAAAATCGATTCGCCCAGCAGCATCCAGTCATCTACACTAGTGGCTCTATTAGCATACATGCTATAGCTGATAGATTGATAAAAATTCTACACTTAAATTAATTTCATATTAAATTGATCATATATATTTATATTAATTTAATTTTATTATTTATTTATCATAGATATGGTAGCTGGGTCGTACACTAGGGTAGCCATAGAAATGTGAGGTCACACACTAGTCTAGATGGACTGGTGATTATTTAGATCCTCGATCTTGATAAATTGCGATAACAACTTAAAATATTATTATTAAATTTTTATATATATTAATATGTATGGACTAATGAATTTCTAAACCGTATAGATGAATTATATGGAGTATCACATATTGCGGCATGATGAGGACCAATCCTTTAAGCCCCTCCTTGACCTCGAGAGATGGCTTAGGGCCATCGGAGGGATGAGTAGGAACCGGGTCATAGGATTCGGACATAGATTTGACCCTGCAGTAGCTTGATACTCTTTGTTGACATCCTCCTCTCAAGACTTGATGATCGAGACATGGGCTGACACATTTGTGAAGGAGGTTGTGCAAAAGCTTTGGAGTCAGTGACCTCAGAGCTTCCTAAATGTCATCCATGATATAGTCATTGAGATTCTTCGAGATCTATATCTACACGATCAGCTGCGCTCTTTATCACAGTCATCACAATAGGTAAGTCTATTAATAATTTTCTTTACTTATTTTAAATTTTTATATTTAGAAGATTCACATATTTAGATTTGAGTTTAGAAAGAAGACCTAAGGAATAAAAATTCAATCTAACCATCCAAATGATAGACCAGGGGGAGGGTTTATAGCTCTCTTTCATTGAATGGAACATGTGAAAATAATCTGCTCAAGAATCGGAGTAGTATATCTAAATATACGTCACCATATTGATATATATGCTTTCATATCGAAACTTATTAATAATATTTTATTTTTCTTTATTACAAGATACTGTGACTTCTAGCTCTCATCCACCAACTACTAGAGAGGAAGAAGGATGAGGAGGATGATAAGGAGGATCTTACATAGTTTTTTTTTTTGATATGTATATAATTTTGCTACTTATAAGGCAGTATAAATTTATAAAATTATATAATTTACATTTTAATATGGTATAATTAATTTTATATTTATGATTGTATTAAATAACTATTATTTTATTTATAACATATTTTAAAAAATATTATTTCTTATTGCTATGATTAAAATTGATTTTAAAATATTTAATGATATTTTTTTAAAAAAAATTAAAACTATTAGGGACAACAAATGCTATTACTAATAATTTTTTAAAATTTTAATTAAAAATAAAAAAAATATTAGCCATGGTGGTAGCAACGGTAACTACTGTCGCTAATAGTATTTTAATATTTTAATTAAAAATAAAATTATTAGTAATAGTATTTTATAATTAATACCGTCATCAATTACCATTATTAGCAATGGTAGGATGCTCCAAGCCGCACACGCATCCAGTCTCTACAGGTTGTCCACACGAGCCCTCGATCGTTGATCAAAAATTCGATGACTGAAAATCAGCATAGTATGCTAGTACTATGCTAATCTTTCTTTGATGGTTGATTTGGATTTTTCTTCTTCAAAACTTGGACTCTCCAACTTTTAGAAGGAAGGAAGAAGATTTGTGAATCTAAGACACTCTCAAGACTCACAAAAATGGAGGAAAAAATCTAGAGAAAAAACCCTGGAAGAAGACCTTCTTCCTTATTTCTCTCACCCAAACATAAGAGATTGTGTCTCTACAAAGATTCACGCCCCAAGCCTTTCTCTTCAATATTTTCCCATGCCCCAAATGCCCTCTGTCAGATCTGAAATCTCATCAAAAATTAGGTCCGAAGACCTTTCTTATATAGAGTTATGGACCAATCCTTGTTTAGGTCAAATACCTAGACAATGGGTGTCCAAATAAGGTAGTAGTTGGGATGCCCAACACTTGGGTGCCCCCTCCTTTTCAGCCGTGGACCATCAGCAAAGGGCACACAAAAATTCCTTATTTCTACTATAGAAATCAGAGAAAATTAGGAAGGGTTGGCGGCAAGCATGGGAAAGAGTTTTGGTTTGTCAAAACTGAATCTCATAGAATTTAAAATCTAAACCAATTATCTTGTTTGACTTGGTCCACAACAAACTACCAAGTAAGAAAGAGAGGGAGAGATGGGGCGCACATGAAGGGCCTGGGGCATGGAGAATTTCCACACAAAGCCTCCTAGAAAATAGGGTGCGGGCATTAGGATATATGTGGCGCAAGGAGAGGGAATCCTAGTCATACCAGGATTTCTATTTTGACTTGGTCCAATATGGTCTTTGAACCAAATTAAATCAAAATAAATCTAATCTAATTAGAATAGATTTTAATCCAACTAATAATCTTATTAAAACAAATTAAATCAATTTTAATTTTAATATATTTTTTAATCAAATTAAAAATTGAATTCACATAAGTCCTAATTAAACTAGGACTAATTCTTTCTTGCAATTGGCTCATCTAATAAACCAATTAAACTTGATCCAATCAAGTCCAAACCAAATTTTAATTAAATAATATTTAATTAGACTTAATCTCATCCCTTTAGCTTAATCAAATTAAGCTAATTAGTAATCTAATTGCTAATCAATCCTCCTACAACACTTGTACTAGGTTAAACATCAATCGTATTGAATGATTAACCTTAGAACGATTCTTAATCATCGACCAACTATCCAATCAAATTAAGAACTCTTATGTGTGTAACCCCATAGATTCGAACCTAAGCTAGTAGCACATGAATAAATTTCTATACTAATCAAAGTGAGCATCTAGCAATGGTACCCAATGGCCGAATAGGTCGAATGTGTAGAATGACATCCTTAGAACCCTGTGGACATAGTTTTTGTATAATTCATTCTCTTAAGCAAAATGCTCATAGGATACCTTAGAGTTTAACTATCAACTTCGATTAGGTCATCCACATTGTATTTCAAAATATCAAATCCATCTCATGGGTTATCCTACCAAGATTTTCTATATTGAAATATAGTGATGCATTCTTTTCCAACTCTTGGAGTGGTCAATCCTATCTTGATCACTCACCGACTTTGCAAGGACTTGACTATGCCCAAAAATCTTTCATTACTAAATTAGAAATTCAGTTAGTCCGGTACCAAAGCATAGTGAGTTGCTTGTAAGTCACTATGGTGATCTCAAGTCTAAGGGATACTTATAAATATATCCCATCAAAGCAATTCTCGATAGTAGAATGCTCTAGAGTTAGTCATGTTCAGTGATGATATACCCTTATATCTCACTTGTATGTCATACCAGTGCCACCACACTCCTTGGTTAAGAGGACAACCAACCTATATAGCATATAATAACCTATACTCGATAAACGCTATCATCTTAATTAACAGTGTATCATTTGATCATGAACTGTTTAAGGACTAATCGATAAATACTCTTTTTTTTAAAAAACTAAATAGTCCTAAGAACTTCATCACAATAATAAAGTTCATTAGAAGATCAAAATTTTGTGATGAAAAAGCCAAAATATTTATTTTATTCATTAATAAATCAAATACAATTATAAGGTAGCTTAATCATTAATAGGCTAATGATTGGCTTTGAGATATATTTTTCAATAGTATATTCATAGCATGCATATTGCTAATCTCTACTTTTTTTGGTATGCTGATCTTCCTATGGGACCGTAGAAAATGGATGATTGATATGGACAGCTTATGGTTGTATTCTAGAATCACATTATCTAATCTCCACTTATCGATCTTGGAATCAAGTCTGGCTTTTATTGATACCTTATAATCAATTTTACCGGTGTCCCTATGATTCATGGAATTATTTGATTTCTTAGATTTTTCTATCCTCTAGCATGCTAGATGTTTGAAACAACATACATTTTTGTTATTGGATCTATTACACACTATTATGATTCCAAAACCAATGCTTCTTGCATAACCATTGTAGAAATTGTATAAAACTATTACTGAATTAAATTCTATACTAGTGTGAGGATCTAAATTATCCTTATATGCATACGGTGCACTAGGAGAAGATAGATTATCAAGACAACAATCAAATAAAGGATGATCCATCTGATGTCATAATTTCAATCTAGGATGTCATAAAAATATCAAAACTAAAGTTAGAAAGATATTATTTTTATTATATTAACATAAAATATCATAATCTTGACATAAGATGTCCTAACATTATCGAAACTATCTTCAAAAGGTCTTTTATCAATAAGATGTCATAATTTTGACCTACGATGCCATAATTTTAACCTAGGATGTCATAAAAATATCAGAACTAAAAATTGAAAGATATTTTTTTTATTATATTAATATAAAATATCATAATCTTGACATAGAATATCCTAACATTGTTGAAACTACCTTCGAAAGGCCTTTTACCTATCGGATGTCATAATTTTGACCTATGATATCAAAATTTTGATCAAGGATGCCATAAAAAAGATAGAACCAACATCAGAAAAGTATTTTTTTTATTATATTAGCATAAAATATTATAATCTTGATACAGGATGTTCTAACATTATCGAAACTACCTTCGAGAGGCCTTTTACCTACAGGATGTCATAATTTTAATATAGAATATCATAAATAAGATAAAACCAAAATGTGGAAGATGTGTTGTTCATTATATTAACATAAAATATAATAATCTTAACACAGGATGTCCTAGCATTATCGAAACTACCTTCGAGGGGCATTTTACCAATAGAATGTCATAATTTTGATCTACGATGTCATAATTTTGATATAGAATATTATAAAAATATCAAAACTAAATATTAAAAGATATTATTTTATTATATTAATATAAAATATTATAATCTTGATATAGAATATCCTAACATTATCGAAACTATCTTTGGGAGGCCATTTATACCTATAGATGTCATATTTTTGACCTACGAAGTAATAATTTTAGCCTACAACATCATAAAAAAGATAGAACCAACTTTGAAATGATATTTTTTTATTATATTAATATAGAATATCATAATCTTGACATGAGATATCCTAATGTTGTTGAAACTACCTTCGAGAGATATTTTACTAATAGAATGTCATAATTTTAACCACGATGTCATAATTTTGATCTAAGATATCACAAAAACATCAAAACCAAATTATGAAAGTTATTTTTCCATTGTATTAATATAAAATATCATAATCTTAATATAGGAGATCTTAATATTATCAAAACTATCTTCGAAAGGCTTTTTATCAATAGGATGTCATAATTATGATCTATGATGTTATAATTTTGATCGAAGATATCATAAAAAAGATAGAAATGATAATAAAAAAATATTTTCTTATTATATTAATATAAAATAATATAATCTTGATATAAAATATTCTAACAATATCGAAACTATCTTTTGAAGGTCTTTTACCAATAGGATGTCATAATTTTGATATACGATATCATAATTTTGATCTAAAATATCATAAAAATATTAGAACCAAAACTAAAAAGATATTTTTTATTATATTAATATAAAATATTATAATCTTAATATAGGATATTCTAACATTATCAAAATTATCTTCAGAAGGTCTTTTACCAATAAGATGTCATAATTTTGATCTAAAATATCATAATTTCATCCTAGGATATTATAAAAATATCATAACTAAAAGTTGAAAGATGTTTTTTTATTATATTAACATAAAATATCATAATCTTGATACAAAATATTCTAACATTGTCAAAACTATCTTTAGGAGGCCTTTTATCGATAGGATGTCATAATTTTAAGCTACAATATCACAATTTTGGTCTAAGATGTCATAAAAAAGATAGAACTGATATTAAAAAATTATTTTTTTATTATATTAATATAATTTTTTTTAATTTTAATATAAGATTTTCTAATATTATTGAAACTACCTTCGAGGGATCTTTTACCAACATGATGTCATAATTTTGATCTATGATGTCATAATTTTGATCTAAAATATCATAAAAATATCAGAACCAACTTATGAAAGTTGTTTTCTCATTATGTTGGTGCAAAATTTGATCGATGCTAGATCGAGCTAGAGCCAAGGAAGACGAGGCTGCCATTGGTGACCTGCAAAATGAAGTCCCGTATAGAGTCAGTGGTGGTTGCTCTGGCAAGACCCTTCGATGATCAAGTCAGCTCTTCTGGCCAATAGAAATGGAGTGCTCAGAAAAATAGTTTGGTAGAGTTTTGAAAAGGAGAAGAGAGCTTAGAGAAAACATATCTGAAGGATTCCTTTTATAGATGGAGTCTGCAGCAGATAGATAGTGACAGTTGACACCTCTTGGTAGCGGGCCGCTCGAGGCCACCATCGCCTGTGGTAGATTGATAATGACAGCCATCGCCATCCGATAGCAGATCGCTATCATCTATGGCGAACTGATAGTGATAGCTATAGCCGTTCGGTAGCCGATCGCTCAGGGCCATGCGAGAGGGACGTCGCCTACAGTGGACTGATAGTGACAGTCGTAGCCATCCAGTACTGAGCCGCTTAGGGCCACATGAAGGGGTGAAGAGCTTTGATGTATGTCAATTCCAGAGGAGTTCGAAATCCTAAAGGGAATATGGCTAGAGGTGATCATCTAGAAGGAATGCTACTTAAAATATGAAAGTAATCTACTGAAGGAATCCAGATGGAGTTCAACTGATGGAGAAGTTTAGAAGAAGTCTGATTGGTGGAGAAGTTTGGCTGAAGAAGAAGTCCAAAAGGAGTTTGGCTCTGAAGAAATTTGACTGAAGAAGAAGTCTAAAAAGAGTTCGACTCCTAGAAAAATTCGACTGAAGAGAAGTCCAAAAGGAGTTAGGCTCCTAGAGGAATCCGACTGAAGGAGAAGTCCGAAGGAGTTTGGCTCCTGAAGGAATTCGATTGAAGGAGAAGTTCAAAAGAAGATTGGCTCCTGGAGGAATCTGATTGAAGAAGATGTCCAGAGGAATTTGGACTCCTAGAGCAATCTGACTGAAGGAGAAGTCTAAAAGGAGTTGGGCTCTTAGAGGAATCTGACTGAAGGAGAAGTTCAAAAGAAGTTGAGCTCCTAGAGGAATTCGATTGAACGAGTAGTCTGGAAGGAGTTTGGCTCCTGAAGAAATCCGACTGAAGAAGAAGTTCGGAAGAAGTTGGGCTCCTAGAAGAATCTGACTCAAGGAGAAGTTCGGAGGAGTTTAGACTCCTGGTGGAATCCGACTGAAGGAGAAGTTCAGAAGGAGTTGGGCTCCTAAAGAAATTCGACTGAAGGAGAAGTTTGAAGGGAGTTAGGCTCCTGGAGGAATCTGACTAAAGAAGAAGTTCGAAAGAAGTTGGGCTCCTGGAGAAATTCGACGGAAGAAGAAGTTCGGAGGGAGTTCAGCTCCTGAAGGAATCTGATTGAAGGAGAAGTCCGGAGGGAGTTCGGCTCCTAGAGGAATTCGACTGAAGGAGAAGTCTGAAAGGAGTTGGGCTCTTGAAGGAATCCGACTGAAGAAGAAGTCCGCAGGAAGTTCGACTCCTAAAGGAATCTGACTGAAGGAGAAGTTCGGAGGGAGTTTGGCTCCTGGAGGAGTCCGACTGAAGGAGGGGTCTGGAAGGAGTTCAGCTCCTACAGGCATCCATTTGAAGGAGAGGTCTGGAAGAAGTTTGGCTTCCTATAGGACAGTCCGACTGAAGGAGAAGTTTGGAAGGAGTTGGACTCCTGTAGGCATCTGTTCTGAAGGAGAAGTTCGAAAAGGGGTTGGACTCCTATAGGCATCTATTCTGGGGTTCGATCGCTTGAGGAGTTTGGATCGGACTGAAGGAGTTTGGCTAAGCTTTGGCCAGTAGAAGAGTTCAGCTGGCTAAGGGAGTTCAGATAAGATTTGACCGTTGGATGAGTTTGGCTGGGATCCGGCTACTGAAGGAGAATTCTTCGATTCGAAACTCTTCCACGATTACCAAGTTGCATTAGGCTAAGCATCAGGCTGATCTTCAGATGGAAGCAAGATTTATCCCTCAATAATAGTCTTCCCCACTCCTAAATTTGAAATTCGAAGAAAGAAAGTATGAAAAAGATGACTACCAAAGTCCTCTTTTAGGCTCTACACCAGTTCAGGTTGAAGCTTAGGGAAGACCTTATGTCTAGCTGAGGCCTGAAGTTGAAGTTCGAAGGGAGATCTTATCTCTATTGAAGGATTGGATCTTGGGGGAGATCTTTATCTCCAATTGAGGTTGAAGTTAAAGTTAAAGCTTGCAGGAGTCTTGTCTCCAATCGAGGTTGAAGTTGAAGCTTGGAGGAGATCTTATCTCTAGTCGAGGTTGACGTTGAGGTTGAGGTTAAAGCTTGGGGGAGATCTTATCTTCAGCCGAGATTGAAGGAGATCTTTATCTTCTGTTGAAGGATTGGAGCTCGAGGGGAGATCTTATCTCCAACCGAGGTTGATGTTGAAGTTGATGCTCGGGGAGATCTTGTCTCCAGCCGAGGTTGACGTTGAGGTTGAAGCTCGGGAGAAATCTTATCTCCAGTCGAGGTTGAAAGAGATCTTATCTCCTTTTGATGTAGAAGCTCGAGGGAGATCTTATCTCCAGCCAAGGTTGAAGGAGATCTTATCTCTTATTCATGTTGACGTTGAAGCTCGGAGAAGATCTTATCTCTAGTCGATGTTGACATTGATGTTGAAGCTCGGGGGAGATCTTATCTCCAACCGAGGTTGAAGGAGATCTTATCTCCTATTGACGTAGAAGCTCAGAGGAGATCTTATCTCCAGCCAAGGTTGAAGCAGATCGTATCTCCTATTGACGTAGACATTGAAGCTCAGGGGAGATCTTATCTCCAGCCGAGGTTGAATGAGATCTTATCTCCTATTGACGTAGAAGCTAGGGAGAGATCTTATCTCCAGTCGAGGTTGAAGGACTTTGACTTGCTCATGTTAGGATGAGGTTCTCCTTCTGTTCGTAACATAACCACTATTGATTGCTTCTTTCCTGTCATCACATAGTTTTTGCACCAAGAAACAATAATATGGAAATGGAGGAGTTTTATTGAAGGAAAATTGCTGGTAGTACATCCTCAGATTTTTTAAATTCTAAGGTCGTGGGAGCGTTCTTCCTTCGAGCTCCTTTAGACGATAAGTTTTAGACCGGATGACTTTCTCTATTTCATATGGGCCTTACCAATTCGGGACAAGCTTCCCCTGGCTCTGAGGTTGAGTGATGGCGGCTCGTCGAAGTACTAAGCCCCTTAGAGATAGTGTTGATGATGCTGAGAGGCGATCGATCTTCTTATCGTTCCTTCCTTATTAGTGGTTTTGGCTGTGGCAGCGCCCTTGGCCAATCTACTCTTGCTTCAGGCTGACATCTGAAAAATTGACCTAGTCAACCTCTCCTGATGAGCTCCTCGATTTCATCTTGGAGCTGAATGCAATCTTCAGTATCGTGGACGTGGTCATGATGGTGAGGCAGTACTTGCTTTGATTGTGCTTGTTTGGAGAAGATCATAATTCTTCTGATCTCGATAGCTGATTCTTGATTTCTATCAAAACTTGAGCTTTAGGAGCATTAAGGAGGGCGTAGTTATAAAATCTTCGAAGGGGTGAACCCCACTGTGCCCTTCTGTCGGGGCTTCCCTGCCTCTGAGCCTGAGGAGGAGTTTGGGCTCGCTTGCACTCAGAGGAAGTTCAGGAGCGCGATCGAGCTTCACTCAGCATTTCTTCCTCAGTGGGCCTACCCGGCTTGCCGATTTGCCTCTCTCCAATGGCTTCATCATCCTTGGCCTTGAAGGCCTCTTCAGCTCGGACATAACCTTCAGTCCGAGCCAGCATATCGACAAAGTCCCTAGGATACTTCTTTTCCAAGGAGAATGACAAATCATTCTTCTAAAGGCCATCCTTGAGTGTGGCCATCGCAACTGATTGTTTCAAGTTTCGAACCTCCAATGCATCAACATTAAATCGAATGATATAAGTCCAGATGGATTCTCCCACCTTCTGCTTGATGTTCATCAGAGAATCCGAACCTTGGTGGAGACGTTGGCTGCTAATGAAGTGAGCCATAAATTGATAGCTCATCTGATAAAAAAAGGATTATACCCACTTTAAGTGCCGAGTATCAGTTTCTGGCAGCTCTCTTGAGGGTGGATAGAAAAGTTTGATACAAAATGATGTCTGACACACCGTGGAGTAGCATCATTGTCTGAAAGGCCTTTAAGTAGTCGACTAGATCTGTGGTTCCGTTGTAACTCTCAAACTGTGGGAGCTTGAAGTTTGGTGGAATCGATTCCTGCATAATCCTGTAGAAAAAAGGAGGGTCAATGTGAATATCATTACCGTATGAGGAGGGAGTATGATGGAGCTCTTTGATTCATCGGCTCATTTCTAGGAGCCCTTGATCTAGGAGATCTTCACGATCATTGATCTCCAAGGTTTTCTGGTGGAATGGGTGTGAAGCTTCCTCCTAGGTTGAGTCATGGTCCGAGCAAGGGCCCTCTATCCTCTACTTTTTCTTTTCGAAGATCAGAGGTCGGATAGCCCAAGTCGGCCATCCCCAGACCGAACCATCGAGCTTTGAAAAGCCTGCTCTGATCGAATTGATGTCGGGGTCTATCGATGTACAGCTTGCACCACTTCCATGAAACTGCAAACCTGTTGGATCAGTAGGTTGAACTGCTCTGTATCTACCATGGCTGTAGGTGGAGCCTGAGTTGCCGAAGCTAAATTGAGAGCGGACAAGTCTGGATGGGATCTGACTGCAGAGGCTGTTGATTATCAGGTCGAAGCTTTCCTAGGAGGCTTTTTTTTTAGAAAGAACTCTGAAGAGGAAGAAAAGAGATTGCTGTTGAGCACTCCTTTAAGAACAAGAAAACCTCAGAGGTTTAGGCCCTCCTTCTAGTGCTAATCTGATTGGTGCAGAATCTGGTTGATGTCGGATCGAGCTGGAGTTGATGAAGAAGAGGTCACTGTCGGTGATCTGCAAAATAATATCCCGCACAAAGTCGGTGGTGGTGGCTCTGGCAGGACCCTCCGATGATCAAGTCATGTCTTCTGGTCAACAGGAATGGAGTGCTCAGGAAAGAGTTTAGCAGAGTTTTGGAAAGGAGAAGAGAGCTTAGAGAAAACGTATCTAGAGGGTTTCTTTTATAGACGAAGTCTGCAGCAAATAGATAGTGACAGCTAACACCGCTTGGTAGCGGGCCACTTGAGACCACCATCGCCTATGGCAGATTGATAGTGATAGCCATCGTCATCCAGTAGTGGGTCGCTGTCGTCTGCAGCAGACTAATATTGACAATCATAGCCATCTGGTAGTCGGTCGCTCAGGGCCATGTGAGAGGAGAGCTGCCTGCAGTGGACTGATAGTGATAGTCATAGCCGTCCGGTACTGAGCTGCTTGGATCCACATGAAGGGGTGAGGAGCTTTGACGTATGTCAATTCCAAAGGAGTTTGGACTCCTAAAGAAAATACGGCTATAGGTGATCATCCGAGAGGAATGCTATTTGAAATTAGGAAGTAATCTACTAGAGAAATCCGAATGGAGTTTGACTAATGGAGAAGTCCAAAAGGAGTCTGACTGGTGGAGAAATTTGACTGGTGGAGAAGTTTGGCTAAAGGAGAAGTCCGAAAGGAGTTTAGCTCCTAGAGGAATCCAACTAAAGAAGAAGCTCGGAAGGAGTTTGGCTCTTGAAAAAATTTGACTGAAGGAGAAGTCCGAAAGAAGGTGGGCTCCTAAAGGAATCCAACTGAAGGAGAAGTCTGAAAGAAGTTCGTCTCCTAAAGAAATTTGACTGAAGGAGAAGTCTGAAAGGAGTTTGGCTCCTGGAGGAATTCGACTGAAGGAGAAGTCTAGAGGGAGTTGGGCTCCTGAAGGAATTCGACTGAAGAAGAAGTTCAAAAGGAGTTGGGCTCCTGGAGGAATCCGACTGAAGGAGAAGTCTGAAAGAAGTTCAGCTCTTAAAGGAATCCGATTGAAGGAGAAGTTCGAAAGATGTTCGGCTCCTGGAGGAATTCGACTGAAGAAGAAGTCTGGAAGTAGTTGGGCTCCTAAAGAAATCTGATTGAAGGAGAAGTCCAGAAGGAGTTCGGCTCCTGAAGGAATTTGGCTGAAGAAGAAGTCCAGAAGGAGTTTGGCTCCTGGAGGAATCCGACTGAAGGAGAAGTTCGGAGGGAGTTAAGCTCATAGAGGAATTCGACTGAAGGAGAAGTTCGGAACGAGTTGGACTCCTGAAGGAATCGGATTGAAGGAGAAGTCTGGAAGGAGTTGGGCTTCTAGAGGAATCCGACTGAAGGAGAAGTCCAGAGGGAGTTCGGCTCTTCGAGGAATCCAACTGAAGGATAAGTCTCGAAGGAGTTGGACTCCTGGAGGAATCTGACTGAAGGAGAAGTTTGGAAGGAGTTCAGCTCCTGGAGGAATCCGACTGAAGGAGAAGTTTGGAAGGAGTTGGGCTCCTGGAGAAATCCAACTAAAGAAGAAGTTCGGAGGGAGTTTGGCTCCTGAAGGAGTCCGACTGAAGGAGGGGTCCGGAAGGAGTTCAGCTCCTGTAGGCATCTGTCTGAAGGAAAGGTCCAAAAGGAGTTCTGCTCTTATAGGAGTTCGACTGAAGGAGAAGTTCGGAAGGGGTTGGACTCCTGTAGGCATCCATCTGAAGGAGATGTTCGAAAAGGGTTGGACTCCTGTAAGCATCCATCTGGGATTTGACCACTGAGGAGTTCGGTCGGCTGAAGGAGTTCGGCTAAGGTTTGGACAGTGGAAGAGTTCGGCTGGCTAAAGGAGTTTGTCTAAGGTTTGGCCGTTGGAGGAGTTTGGCTGGGGTTCGACCGTTGGAGGAGAATTTTCGATCAAAGTTCTTCCATGATTATCAGTTGCATTAGGCTAAGCATCAGGTTAGACTTCGACGGGAGCAGGATTTATCACCAACATATTATATTAACATAAAATATCATAATCTTGATACAGGAGGTCCTAATATTATCGAAACTATCTTCGGAAGGCCTTTTACCAATAAGATGTCATAATTATGACCTACGATGTTATAATTTTGATCGAAGATATCATAAAAAAGATAGAAATGATACTAAAAATATGTTTTCTCATTATATTAATATAAAATAATATAATCTTGATATAGAATATCCTAACATTGTCGAAACTATCTTCTGAAGGTCTTTTACCAACAGGATGTCATAATTTTGACTTACGATATCATAATTACGATATGAAATATCATAAAAATGTCAGAACCAAAAGTAAAAAGATTTTTTTTGTTATATTAACATAAAATATCATAATCTTGACACAAAATGTTCTAACATTATCGAAATTATCTTCGAAAGGTCTTTTACCAACAAGATGTTATAATTTTGATTTAAAATATCATAATTTCATCCTAGGATATCATAAAAATTTTAGAACCAAAAGTTGAAAGATGTTTTTTTATTATATTAATATAAAATATCATAATCTTGATATAGGATGTCCTAACATTGTCAAAATTATCTTCAGAAGGCCTTTTACCTACAGGATGTCATAATTTTAAGCTATAATGTCATAATTTTGATCTAGGATGTCATAAAAAAGATAGAATTGATTTCAAAAAACTATTTTTTTATTATATTAACATAAAATTTTATAATTTTAATACTGAATTTTCTAACATTATCGAAACTACCTTTGGAAGGTCTTTTATCAATAGGATGTCATAATTTTGACCTACGATGTCATAATTTTGATCTAGGATATCATAAAAGTATTAGAACCAAAAGTTGGAAGATATTTTTTTATTATACTAATACAAAATATCATAATCTTGACACAGAATATCCTAATATTATCAAAACTACCTTTGGAAGGCCTTTTACCAATAGGATGTCATAATTTTGATCTATGATGTCATAATTTTCATCTAGGATGTCATAAAAATATTTGAACCGATACCAAAAATATATTTTTTTATTATATTAAAAAAAATATCATAATCTTGACATAGAATATCTTGACATTATCAAAACTACCATCAGAAGGCTTTTTATCAATAGGATGCCATAATTTTGACCTACGATGATATAATTTAGTCTTAGATATTATAAAAACATCAGAACTGAAAGATGGAAGATGTTTGTTTTGTTAAATTAATAAAAAATATCATAATCTTGACATAGGATGTCCTTACATTATCGAAACTACCTTCAAGAGGTCTTTTATCAATAGGATGTCATAATTTTTACCTACGGTGTCATAATTTCGACCTAACATGTCATAAAAAAGATACAATCAATACCAAAAAGATTTTTTTTATCATATTAATATAAAATATCATAATCCTAACATAGGATGTCCTAACATTATGGAAACAACCTTCGGAGGGGTCTTTTACCAATATGAACTCATAATTTTGATCTATAATATCATAATTTTGATCTAGGATATCATTAAAATGTTAGAACCAAAAGCTGGAAGATGTTTTTATCATTATATTAATATAAAATATCATAATCTTGACATAAAATGTCCTAACATTGTCAAAACTAACTTTGGAAGGCCTTTTATAAATAGGATATCATAATTTTAACCTACAATGTCATAATTTCAATCTAGGATGTCATAAAAATATCAAAATCGATATTGAAAAAATATTTTTTATTATATTAATCTAAAATATCATAATCTTGATATAGGATGTCCTAATACTGTTGAAACTACTTTTGAAAGGCTTTTTACCAATAGGATGTCATAATTTTGATCTATGATATTATAATTTTAATCTAAAATATCATAAAAATATCAAAATCAAAAGCTGAAAGATATTTTTTTATTATATTAATATAAAATATCTTAATCTTGACATCGGATGTCCTAACATTATCGAAACTATCTTTGGAAGGCCTTTTACTAATAGGATGTCATAATTTTAACCTACAATGTCATAACTTTGATCTAAGATATTATAAAAATATCTGAATCAACACTGAAAAGATATTTTTTTATTATATTAATATAAAATATCATAATCTTGATATAAAATATTCTAATATTATCAAAACTATCTTCGAAAGGCCTTTTACCAATAGAATATCATAATTTTAACTTACGATGTCATAATTTTGATCTAGGATGTTATAAAAACATTAGAACCAAAAGTTGAAAGATATTTTGTTTGTTATATTAATATAAAATATTATAATCTTGATACAGAATGTACTAACATTATCAAAACTATCTTCAAAAAGCCTTTTACCAATAGAATGTCATAATTTTATTCTACGATGTCATAATTTTGATATAAGATGTCATAAAAAAGATAGAACCAAAATATGAAAGATATTTTATTTATTATATTAACATCAAATATCATAATCTTGATACAAGATGTCCTAACATTATCGAAACTACCTTCAGAGGAGCCTTTTACCAATAGGATGTCATAATTTTGACCTACGATATCATAATTTCGATCTAAGATATCATAAAAAATATAAAATCAAAAGCTAGTGAATATTTTTTATTATATTAATATTAAATATCATAATCTTGATATAGGATGTCCTAACATTATTGAAACTATCTTTGAGAGGCTTTTTACCTATAAGATGTCATAATTTTGACATACGATGTCATGATTTTGATTTAGAATATTATAAAAAAGATAGAACCAATACCAAAAAGATATTTTTTTATTATATTAATATTAAATATCATAATTTTGACATAGGATGTCCTAATATTATCGAAACTACCTTTGGAGGGGCTTTTTACTAATAAGATGTCATAATTTTGACCTACAATGTCATAATTTCAACCTAAGATGTCATAAAAATATCAGAACTGAAAGATGAAAGATGTTTTTTTTCATTATATTAACATAAAATGATATAATCTTGACATAGAATGTACTAACATTATCAAAATTATCTTCGGAAGGTCTTTTATCAATAGAATGTCATAATTTTGACCTGCAATGTCATAATTTTGATCTAGGATATTATAGAAATCATGACATCATGACTTACTATATGACTTTCGGTAGAATTTTACATGATATTTACTTTCAGAATTGAAAAAAGAAAACTTGATTTGAACATACCTAACACATTAATTTTATTAACTAACTAAGGAGCTACTACATTAAAGGAACTGCAAAAAAGTTTGAGACATAATAAAGAATCTACAAATAGTATTTTACTTCCTGGTGGGTAGGACATGTTGCTTGGATTAGATAATAAAGAATCAACAACGTCTGGCATGCTATGGTTCCTGCAAACAAAACCTTAGACACCCAGACTTTTAGGACACGAAAGAAGAAAGAGAAATACAGCAATCTCTTGCTCAGGAAATGAAAGAAGAGAGAGAAATATAACATTTATAATGTCCAACTAGACTGTGAAATAGTAAAAACATTTTTTTTTGGAGGGAAAGGACAATTTCATCATGTTAAATTTGAAAAATAGATTATTACATGCATTAAATATATTGGGTGATGGAACCCCTTTTTTTTCATGCCATCAGATGCCTGATTGGATGTGATACGACAAGCATCATGTCGCACCACGAGGGCTCCAGGTGGCCCAATCGAAAGAGGGGGTGTACTCCACGTCAGAAATTTTACACCATAGGTGGTTTAGAATGAATTACCCTTCAAAATTTATTCCAAAACAATCAGGATATGGGGCATGGAGACCTTTCTTAACGTGAGAAAAACTCATGTACAAAAACCAAAAATTAGGTGAGGGGCTTTCTTCTTAAGCGCAAGGGATTGGGAGGAGTCCTAGTCTAACTAGGACTCTCCAATGTAGACTAGGTCAAATCTAATTTAAATCCAATTGAACTTGGATTAATGCAACCTAATTAAACAATGATCCTAGTCCAACTAAGAGCTTAATTAAATTAAATTAAATTAGATTTAAATCTGATTGAAATCCTAACTTAATTAAGCATTAGGTACACTCAAGTCCTAGTCAAACATGAAATTATTTTTTCTTATAATTAGCTTATCTCATAAACCGATTGGACTTAATCCAATCAAGTCCAAACTAATTCTAATTGAATCTAGTTCAATTAAACTTAATTTTAGTTTGATTGCTCAATCAAATTGAGCCAATTAGCAATCAAATTGCTAATCGATCCTTCTACAATACTTTCACTTGATCGAACATCAATTGCATTGATGATTCGATTATTGAATGATTCTCAATCATCGATCAACCATTCGATCAGATAGTAACCTCATATGTGTGTAATTCCATAGGTTCGAACCTAAGCCAATAGCATAAAAATCAATTTCCATACCAATCAAAATGACAATCTAATAATGGTACCCAATATCTGGATGGATCGAATGTATGCAAAGCAGTATTCTTAGAGCCCTGGCCTATGATTACTATTTGATTCATTTCTTTGATCCATAATGCTCAGGATGACTTCGAGTTAGCAATCAACATCCATATAAGTCATCTATAATATGTTTCAAAATTTGCAAATCCCGTGACTCCTCACGAGGATTACCCAGGCCTAGATTTTGCTAAATTAAAATACAGCGAGACATTCGCTTCCTAAAGTTAATCATGAGTGGTCAATCACATCTTGACTCATACACCAACTCTATAAGTACTTGACTATACTCAGAAACCTTCCAATCCTGTATTAAAAATATAGGTAGTCCAGCGCTAAAGTATAGTGAGTTTCTTGCAAGTCATCATGGTGATTTCAGGCTAGAGGAATACTTATACCCATTAGCCTTAGCTAGGTACTCTTGATAGTAGAGTGCTATATTGATCACATTCAGTGTAAATGTACTCCTATATCCTATCCGTATGTCATACCAATATCTCCTCACTACTTGGTTACGAGGACAATCAACGCATATGACATACAATGACCTACACTTGATAAGTTATCATCCTAGTTAATAACTTATCATTTGGTCATGAACAAATTTAAGAACCATCCGATAAATTCTTTTTTATCGATTGAGTGTGGTTCTAAGAACTTCATCCAAACTTAGAAGTTCAGTTAAGAAAGATAGAAATTTGATGATGATTAACCCAAATAACTATTATTATTTGATAATTCATATACTAATTTCAATCATCTACAACTTAGATGATTGACTTTAGGACACATTTTCTAATAATAATAGATTATTAGAGGGTTGTTCAGACCACTCAAAATTTATTATGGAGAGTAGGCGATCTTTTGTCGCATCTTGCTAGTCGGTTGGGTTTCATTTGCTAAAGTTCAGATGGAGGATTGAAGACTTTTGAGCCTAGTGGTGTGCTATTCATGCTGAGACTAGGTTTTCAGAACTCGAAATCAAACTGGCTGAGCTTGAAGGTCTATCATTTGTCATAACTCATCAGTGGTTGGAATTTATTTGTTGGAGTTCAGATGGAAGGTCGAAAGCTTTTGAGCCTGGCAATGAGTTGTTCATACTATGATTGGAAACTTAACATTGGGCTAATCAAATTTGAAGGTTGGCTTCTAAGTAGTAGATGACGGGCTCACCAGTGGGTTCTGAGTTTGAATCCTGTTGGTGCTATCTTGAATGCTTTTAGAAGCTCGACCATTGATAAGTATAATAAATTCATCAATAAAAGTATTAATTTATCAATTAATTGATATTAATTTTTAAGAATTAATAATCAATTTATATATAATTTTTGAGAAATTGATATTTTTATTAATTAAAAAATTAATTAAAAAATAATAAAAAATAATAAAAATTAAAAAATAAATTTTTTATTATCAATAGAAAGAGATCATTTTTTTGATCATAATGAAATAAATTTCAAGTAAAACGGAGCTAAAATGGAAAAGATATGAATTTTGAAAGATATAAAATAAATAAAAATTAAATAAAAAAAAAGAAAATGGCTCAGCCGGCTCCGTAAGCCGAGCCACCAAGCCAAGCCAAGCCATCAAGCCGACTCAGCCATTGAAGCCATCAGCCGGTCCACGATCCAGGCGTGGACCGCCAGCTCAGCAAAATCCGGCGAATCAGAGATTGCCACGTGGTGGACCTAGACCCCTTAAAGGGTCTACAGAAATTTATCGCGGCTCACAAGGGTAATTCTGGTCATTTCACTCGATGACAGAAGCGCTGATTGGTTGCGGTGTGCGGTGCGGCCGGTCCACGCGGTCCATGGGAACAGTTAATTGCGCGATCGGACGGATGTGGTTGTTTGCGGTCAGGATCGGACGGCTGTGGTTGCTTCCAGGCTTGATTCAGATTCATTAACATCTGGCGGATCACCAATGGCCAGAAAATCCAAGTGATGAAGATCCGACGGTCCAGAACGCTGCCGGCGGTGATCAAGACTCCCGAAGCGCGATTTGCGGCCAGATTTCCTCGATCAAGCGCGATCCAACGGCCAGAATTTAATCCGACCCGATCTGAGCTTATCTGCATCCGATTTTGATGATTTTTGGACCGTTGGATTCCTATTGAATGGCTGGATTTTATCAGATTTATCAGAGTCATATCAGAGCTATTTTGATTCAAATTTTATCCAAATTTATTTGTATTTTGACGATTACAAAGGCATTAGTCCCATATTGCCTTTAGAAAAAAATATCCAGCCCTCCTAGCTCTATAAAAAGGACCCCAGGCCATCAGAAATCAACATCTCCGATCAAGGTGAAGCTTTGGTACAGGGCGAAGCCAGGCTATGGGTTAAAGGCTGCTTCGAAGCAACGGGTGCCGAGAAGAAGAGCCGAGCTTCTACACCATCTTTCTGCCAATGCCGATCCAAGATCAGAGATCAGGCTATTTTATTTTATTATCTTTTTTTTTAAATTTTATGTATTTAAATTCTAAAATTTTAATTAATAAAAATTTTATTTTTATGCATTTTAATTTCTTGCTTTTTATTTTTATTTAATTTAATTTCTGCACTTTAATTATTACTTTTTATTTTATTGCAAGTAGATGCTAAGATCTAACTAATAGATCTTAGTACCAAAGTTTAAATTTCTGCACCTTTTAATTTTTGCTTTTTAATTTTCCGACTTCACTTTTGATTCCTAAAAATTTTTTTCTTCTTTTCTTTTCAAAAATCAAAGATTTCAAATCTAAAAACACTACCTTCCCTGTGGATTCGACCCGACTCACTACTATCTACGCATTTTCAATGATTTTAAGAAGTCGGATTAAACTGATAAACACGGTGTCTTAACGACAACATCGCGTTCCTATCAAGTTTTTGGCGCCGTTGCCGGAGAAGGCACGGATATTAAATTTTTGATCTCTTTGATTTTTCTATAAATAAATTATAAATAAAATTTTTATTTTCTTGCTAATTTTTTTTATTATTTTGAAAAAAAAAAAAAACAAAAAGAATCAGAAGTTTTTGGTGAGATCAATCCTAACCCTAGTCCTCTTTTCTTTTTATTTATTTATTTATTTATTTTATTTTTAAATTAATTTAAAAAATATTCATTTAAACCTAATTAAAAGTCTCATGATAAGATTAGAAACCCTAACTGCTTAGAGCATGCATCATATTAGTTTTATTTTTATCTTTATTTTTATTTTTATTTTTTTTGGTGATTGCTTACATGCATCTAGTTTAAATTGCATAGAACCCTTTGATTGAAAATTTTTTTTTTTTTATGCATATTCATATTAAATCAAATTAAGGGCACAACCCAATTAAACAAGATAAGGTGGGGATTTGATCACCCTTCCTTAGCCCACAAACAACCAACCAACATCCTGCATTGACCTAAGCCTTTAATTTTAAAATCAATTAGACATCAACCCTAGGAACTCGAGCTCAATAGGATAAGGAATCCTAAGAGTTGAACCGGGTTAGGATAAGTCAATTTGACTGGTGTCTAGGAAAGTGGTTCAGGGACGATTGGGCCCGAAGGAAGGTGGTTTCTAATTGGTTCCGTTCGCTTACCTGGCCAAGCACAATTGGTGTCTAAGGCAAGCAACGGGGGGACTCCCACCGACCTTACACTTACCTGGCCAGTTGATTGGCTAATCCTACACTTGGAGGGCTTGAAGGTGACCTTGGCAGTTAGGAGCTGTCTAGATCTAGGATAACCCTTAGTCAGGATTGATTGACCAACTTGATTGCTAACCAACATCAAACCTAATTAAACCTAATTCTTCTCTTTCTTCTTAATTCTAGGACTCCTTAGGACCTCTTCTTTAGAACTCTTCTTTCTTTCTTCTTCTTACTCTAAAAATAAAATAAAAATAAAATAAAATAAAAATTAAACTAACTAAAAATTAATAATTAAATTAAATTAAATTAAATTAAAATTAATAAATAAAAATAATTAAAAAAAAATTAATTTTTAATATAATAAAATAATAATAATAATAATAAAATAAAAAAATTTTAAAAATTTTTAAACCATACATTAGGGTTACACTAATACATGCATGGTAGGAAATCGCTTTTTCTGATTTAGTTGAACATAATTGAATGGTTGATTCACATTAAACATAATAATCAAATGGCTAATATGAATCTAATTATCCAAAAATTAGATAAAGTTGACCTTCTTGCTCAGAAAATAGATCAACTCCTAACCCTAGGTCAACAATCTCCTGCATAATTCACATCATCTTCTAATTATCAGGAGAATTATTCAATCTGTGCTAGTCCAACCCATCATGTAAGTGAATATCCTATGACTGCACAGTTTTCCATATTTTATCCAAGAACAAGTTCAAGCTACTCAAGGATACTCCAAATTGATTAATGACCCATTTTCAAATTCATATAATTCAGATTGGAGTAACTTTAATTTTTCTTGGACATCCCAACAGACTCAGGCTCAGACCCAAATTTCACTTGAGCAAAATTATCAAAATTATGCCTATAATAATGGTCAGCCTAGTCAGTTTAACCAGCCATCATATTATAATCAGCCTTCATACCCACCTCCTCAACAGACCAATCTAGCTGATGATAGATTTAACCAACTTCAACAATTAATTCTAACTCAACAGCAATCTATCGCCAGACTAGAAGCTCAAATAGGATAATTAGTTGAGTCTAACATGAGGAGAGAACTAGATCAACTACCGAACCTACCAATTTCAAACAACCCACCTAATGACCTACCAACCACCTGGATTAAATTATCAATCTAATGTTTCATCTAAGAATCTTCAATTTGAGAATACCAAAGTAATTCCTGAACTTAAAAGCTATAGGATTCTTATGGACCCATACCAAGACCAGGTGAGAGAGGCTAGTACTGATGCTAGCCAAAATAAAAATTTAGAGGAAACTGGTTAGTACTGAGACTAACCACATAGAAGAACCCAAGCCAGGAATTAGTACTGATGCTAGTTCCAGTTTAAATGAGATAGAAATAAGGGAAAAAGAGAATAGATGATTTACCCGAGACTTATAAACCTAATGTCCTATTCCCTTCAACCCTAGAAGCTGGTTCTTCTTATAAAAATCAAAAGGCATGTAATGAAATGTCAATGGAGTTGTTTAAGCAGGATCACATTAATTTACCTCCAGAATTAAAACCGCCTTTAGTCACCATTCCAGCACCCATTGAATCAAACTTAACTCCTAAAACTCCATTCATGAGCATTTTAGAAAGAACAAATAGGAGAAATTCTTAATAAACATGGGTCTGAGAATGGAATCATAAAATATATCCCAAAAATTAATAAGTGAATATATCAATAATGGGATTATAAATCAACTTTCTGAGATTGGCAATCCAAAACCATTGGAATTTGTCAATCCAATATTCGACACAGGATAGTGAGCTACATTGTGTCTGGCTGAAGACGGTAAACTTAGCGCTTGTTGGGAGGCAACCCAATATTTAGTTTTTATCTAATTTATCTTTTTAGTTTATTTTTTTTAGGATAATTTGAATAAGTTGGAGGGAGAGCTCAAATTTTCAAAGGCATGTGCTGGACCAAAAAATATATATATATATATATATACTGAGTTAGGTGTATTCTTCCATGTTTTTTATTACATCCTTTATTTTTTCTTCTTCTCCATTGAGGACAATGTCGATTAAGTTGGGGGGAGAGAAAAATAAAAATTTTAAAATTTTAAGTCCTCGAAAAAGTTAGTATTTAGTATTTAGATACTTGATTATGCTTAAGAATCGAATTAAACTAAGCATTTTTAAAAAGAAAATTGATGCACAGATCAGAGAATCTGTGAGATATTGAGGAATCAAGTATTAAGAAAATTCAATAAAGAGTTAAGTCCAGAACATAAAATTTTTTTTCTTGGAGCATTTCTAATTATTTCTACTAGCATCAAAGAAAAGTCTACTTTTTATAGGCTTGTGTAGGGTAACTATACGTTTCTTCATATAAAAATTTATTTTAATAAAATAGTTTCCAAGTACTTCTCACTGAGTAACCGGGCCTCTTTGCCTAAGCAAGCATTGAGTTTCGCGTCAAAAGGTGGGAAGGGCAAAGAAGCTCGTTGTAAAGCTAGTCTTAACTCGTAGCCTATTTGATTCGAGCTAGTAAGCCCGAGGGGTATTCTATACCTAGTGCCCTAAAGCCAACTGGTTTGGGAGTCATTGGCCCAAGACTCGCTACATGGATCAAATAGAAAGCTTAAGGAGTTAAGACACTCAATAGTGGTACAACGTTAAAAAAAAAAAAAAAAAAAAAAAAAAAAAAACATTGGTTTCCCACCGAGTAACCGGGTCCCGTTGCCTAAGTAAGCAATGATATTCGCATCAAAAAGTGGGCAATGTGAAAATAAAAATTAATAAATGAAGGATGGAAGTAGCAATACACCTGCCTATATGAAAGTTTAGACAAATCAGAGATAAAAGTGGAATAATTTAGAAAAAGTTCTGAAAAATTTAATGTTCTTTACTTAATTTTTCTATTGATAAGTATTAATACCCCAATGATATATCTCATTTAAGCTCTACTGAATATCAATGGCCATTTTGAAAATTGCTTAGGTAAAATTCGAAACTCTAAAGTTAAAAGGTATTTAAAACTAAATTCTTTCTTTACTCGAGGACGAGCAAAGCTTAAGTTGGGGGGTGTGATAAGCATCATAAATTCATCAATAAAAGTATTAATTTATTAATTAATTTATATTAATTTTTAAGAATTAATAATCAATTTATATATAATTTTTGAAAAATTCATATTTTTATTAATTAAAAAATTAATTAAAAAATAATAAAAAATAATAAAAATTAAAAAATAAAATTTTATTATCAATAGAAAGAGCTCATTTTTTTGATCACAACGAAATAAATTTCAAGTAAAACGGAGCTAAAATGGAAAAGATATGAATTTTGAAAGATATAAAATAAATAAAAATTAAATAAAAAAAAGAAAATGGCTCAGCCGGCTCCGTAAGCCGAGCCACCAAGCCAAGCCAAGCCATCAAGCCGACTCAGCCATTGAAGCCATCAGCCGGTCCACGATCCAGGCGTGGACCGCCAGCTCAGCAAAATCCGGCGAATCAGAGATTGCCACGTGGTGGACCTAGACCCTTAAAGGGTCTACAGAAATTTATCGCGGCTCACAAGGGCAATTCTAGTCATTTCACTCGGCGACAGAAGCGCTGATTGGTTGCGGTGTGCGGTGCGGCCGGTCCACGCGGTCCATGGGAACAGTTAATTGCGCGATCGGACGGCTGCGGTTGATTGCGGTTCATGATCGGACGGTGGTGGTGATTTTCAGGCTTGATTCAAATTCTATTAAGCGATCTGGCATCGGATCGGCAATGCGCCAGAAAACCAAGTGATGAAGATCCGACGGTCCAGAACGCTGCCGGCGGTGATCAAGACTCCCGAAGCGCGATTTGCGGCCAGATTTCCTCGATCAAGCGCGATCCAACGGCCAGAATTTAATCCGACCCGATCTGAGCTTGATCTGCATCCGATTTTGATGATTTTTGGACCGTTGGATTTCCTATTGAATGGCTGGATTTTATCAGATTTATCAGAGTCATATCAGAGCTATTTTGATTCAAATTTTATCCAAATTTATTTGTATTTTGACGATTACAAAGGCATTAGTCCCATATTGTCTTTAGAAAAATAATATCCAGCCCTCCTAGCACTATATAAAAGGACCCTAGGCTCCAGAAATTAATATCTCGATCAGGTGAAGCTTGGTACAGGGCGAAGTCAAACTATGGGTTAAAGGCTGCTTCGAAGCAACGAGTGCCGAGGAAGAAGAGTCGAGCTTCTACACCATCTTTCTGCCAATGCGATCCAAGGATCAGAGATCAGGCTATTTTATTTTATTATCTTTTCTTTTTAAATTTTATGTATTTAAATTTTGAAAATTTAATTAATAAAAATTTATTTTTACATTTTAATTTCTTATTTTTTATTTTTATTATAATTTTCCTACGTTAATTATTATTTTTAATTTTATTGCAAGTAGATGCTAAGATCTAACTAATAGATCTTAGTACCAAGTTTAAATTTCTGCACCTTTTAATTTTTGCTTTTAATTTTTCGACTTCACTTTTGATTCTAAAAATCCTTTTCTTCTTTTCTTTTCAAAAATCAAAGATTTCAAATCTAAAAACACTACCTTCCCTTGGATTCGACCCGACTCACTACTATCTACGTATTTTCATTAATTTTAAGAGTCGGATTAAACTGATAAACACGGTGTCTTAACGACAACATCGCGTTCCTATCAACCATCTTTCAGGTCAATCGAGGGTGGGTATAAACACTCTGGTTTGAAGGGCTGGAGGCCAGAAATTAAGGAACAAGATCTTGGATTTTAGGGCTATATCTTGAAACTTTTTCAAGATCATAAAAATTATCAAAATTAATTCATAAAATTTTAGAGAAACCCCTAGATCCTAGATTCCTATTACATAATATAAGCATTGTGATTGAATCAAAAAATAAAAAATATAAAAAGAAAAATAATTATTCGATCATATCAATATGCAATCTACCACTATATTCTAATGTAAGGTATGTAATAAAAGATCAGATCCATAATTATCGTGACAACTTAGACATTTTAACTACTGATCAACTTTGAGGAAATGATGCTTCTAGATAACACATTTGCATCCGACCTCTAATTGAAGATATCCACACAGCCCAACGAATCTCGATCAGAAGTTTGGTTCTCGGAAATTCAGCACAGTAGTGCTAGTACTTGTACGATCCTTCTTTGATGGTCGATCTGATCTTTCTTCTTCAAGATTTGCGACTCTCCAAAAATTAATCAGAAGGAATGGAAGAGATTCATAAATGTGATACAAGCTCTCTCAACAAAAACCTCAATAGTTGGAAGAAAAGAAAAGATCAAAAGAACCCTTTGGAAGAAGACCATCTTCTTCTTCTCTATTCTCTCACCCAGACATCTAGATTGATATTTATGAAATCCCCATGCCCAAGAGGTCTCTCACTCTAGTTTTCATATGCCCAAAATTCTTCTCTAATGTCTGGAATATATTAGAAAATAAGCCCAAAAAGAGCCTCTAATATAGAGATATGTAGGAGTCCTTGTCTATGTCAAATACCTAGACAAGGTATGTCCTAAATAAGCAATTTGTTGGGGTGCCCAACACTTGGTCGCCCACCTCCATATTCCATGCTGTGGACCATCAGGTTTGTGCACAAAAAAACCTTTCTTTTCACCATAGAAACCAAAGAAAAAATAGGGAGAGTGGGTAGCACAAAAGGGAGGAAGTTTGGTTTGTTGGGATTCTATCTCATATAATTCAAAACCACAACTACCTTCCATCCATTGACCTAGTCCAAAACAAAACTCCATATAAGAAAGAGAGAGAGAGAGGGTGGGCATGTGTGAACATCAGAGAGAAAGGGATTCCATGCACAAAATAAATAGAGAAGGGGGCGTGGGGTATAGGTGGCACAAGGATGGAATCCTAGTCTTACTAGGATTCCATATTTGACTTGGTCAAATATAGTTTCTCAAACCAAAATAAACCAGAAGTAAATCAACCAAATTAAATTAGGTCCTAATCTAATTAAGAATCTAATTAAATTAGATTAAATTTAATTTAAATTTAATTTAATTTTTTAATCAAATTAAAAATTAGGTTGACCCAAGTCCTAATTAAACTAGGACTAGTTTTTTCTCGTAATTGGCTTATCCAATAAACTAATTGGACTTGATCCAATCAAGCCCAAACTAAATTTAATTAAATTATATTTAATTAGACTAATACTCAATCCTCTAGCTTAATCAAATTAAGTCAATTAGCAATGCAATTGCTAATCGATCCTCCTACAATACTTGCACTAGGTTAAATATCAATCGTATTGATCGTTTAACCCTAGAATGATTCTTAATCATTGATCAACCATTCGATCAGATCATGAACTTTAATATGTGTGACCTCATAGGTTTTAACCTAAGTCGATAGTATAAAAATAAATATCTGTACCAATCAAAGTGACCATCTAGCAATGATACTCGATGGTCGGATAGGTAGAATGTTTAGAACAACATTCTTAGAACCCATATGGATATAGTTTTCATATAATTCATCTCCTTGACCAAAATGCTTATAGGACATCTCAAAGTTCAACTATCAATCCTGATCAAGATGTCCATATTGTATTTCAAAATAACAAATCCATCTCATGAATATTACCCTGGCCAAGGTTTGCTATATTAAAATACAGTGATACATTCTTCTCCAACTCTTGGAGTGATCAATTCCATCATGATCATACATCAACTTTACAAGTACTTGACTATGCTCAGGAATCTTTCATTATTGAATTAGAAATTCAGTTAGTTCGGTACCAAAGAATAGTCAGTTGCTTGCAAGCCACTGAGATGATCTCAGGTCTAAGGGACATTTATACCTATATCCCATTAGAGACATTCTCAATAGCAAAATGCTCTGGAGTTGATCACGTTCAGTGATGATGTACCCTTACATCTCATCTGTATGCCATACCAGTGTCTCCACACTCAGTTAAAAAGACAACCAACCTATATGGCACACAGTGACCTATGCTCGATAGATGCTATCATCCTTATTAACTGCCTATTATTTGATTATGAATAGTTTTAAGGACTAATTGATAAATTCTCTCTTTATCAAAACTAGATAGTTCTAAGGACTTCATCATAACAATGGAGTTCATTAGAAGATGTAAACTTTATGATGAAAAATATGTCAAAATATTTATTATTTATTAATAAATTAATTATAATTATAATATAGCTCAACCGTCAATAGACTGATGATTAGCTTTTGACCATATTTTCCAACAAGAAAAGAATGGCAAGTTCTTCAATGAGGACTACAGTCAAGCTCTCTTGAGAAAGTTTGATGGATATCTAAGATTGATTCAAAGCTGAGATGGAGGAGTACCGAGATTCATTGATTATGAAGTGACTACTACTCATTCCAGGCTAAAGATCAGACTTATATTAGTGGTGAGGTTCATTTGCTGACTCAAATTCATCCAGCCAAAGTTCTTAGTATGAAATTAGTGAGACTTCCTATCTATAGAGTGGAGTGGAGAAGTTTGGCCAGTTTTCAAGGTCGACCGCCAGTCAAGGTTGGACGGTGAAGGAGACCCATATTTATGAGACAACTCCTACCTATTCTAGGCTAGAAATCAGAATCAGTCAAGTAGCAAGTTGCTCCCACTGTTTAAGTTTATTTGGCTAAAGTTCATAGTGTAATTTTGGCAAGGTTTGTAGCTATCTGGAGAAGGCAGGGAGGATTGTCGCTGCGAAGGTTGATTGTTGCACAGCGTAGGACACCTATAGGGGTTATTGTCATTCCTAAAATGAGTTATTCTTGGATGAAATTTTGAACTCAGTCGCACTTGAAGGCCAATCTTCCATAATTCATCTGAGTTAGGGGGCTGACTTGGTGGAGGTTCAAACTTTGGCCATCATGACTCTAGATGACATTGTGTCAAGGTCGGACTTTGGATTGAATTTCGATGAGTGCTATTTTTTCCCAAACACATGATGAATTTGATATTTTAAAATATAATATATATGACTTATTCAGGATTGATAGTTAAATCTTGAGTCTTTTTTTGAGCATTCAGGATCAAAGAGATGAATTATATGATAACCATATTTTCATATATTCTAGATTGTTGCTTTATATACATTCAACCTATCCGACCATTGGATACCATTGCTAGATGGTCACTTCAATTGATATAAAAATTTATTTCTATGCTATCGACTTAGGTTCGAACCTATAGGGTCACACATATTAGAGGTTTTGATCTGATCGGATGGTTGATCAATGATTATGAATCGTTCTAGGATTAAATAGTCAATGCGATTGATGTTTGATCTAGTGCAAGTATTGTAGAAGAATTAATTAGTAATCAAAATGCTAATATTAAAAAATATATTCTAAAGCTAATCATCAGTCTATTAATGATTGTGCTAATCTTATAAATGTAAATGATTTATTATTGAATAAAATATTTATTCTGACATTTTTCTTCATAAATCTATATCTTCTAATAAACTTCTGTGTTGCGATGAAATCTTTAGGACTATTTAGATTTGATGAAAAGAGAGAATTTATCGATTAGTTCTTAAAATTATTTATGATCAAATGATATGTTGTTAATTAGGATGACAATGTTTATCGAGCATAGATCATTGTGTGTCATATAGGTTAGTTATCCTCTTAACCAAGAAAAGTGAAATTACTAATATGGCATACAGATGAGATGTAGGGATATATTATCACTAAACATGATCAACTTTAGAGCACTTTACTATCGAGAATTGCTTTGATGGGATATGGATATAAGTATCTCTTGGATCTAAGATCGCCATAGTGGCTTACAAGTAACTCACTGTACTTTGATGTCGAGCTACCTAAATTTTTAATTTAGTGATCAAAGATTTTTGGACATAGTCAAGTACTTGTGAAGTCGGTGAGTGATCAAGATGGGATTGACCACTCCAAAAGTATGGAGATAATGCATCGCTATATTTTAATTTAGCAAAATCTTGGCCAGAATAATTCATGAGATGGATTTGATATTTTAAAATATAATATGGATGACCTATTCAGGATTGATAGTTAAATCTTGAGTCATCCTATGAGCATTTAGGTTAACAAGATGAATTATACAGAAACCATTTCCATACGAGTTCTAAGAGTGTTGCTTTATACATTTGACCTATCGGGCCATCGAATACCATTGCTATATGGTCACTTTGATTGATATTGAAATTTATTTTGATGCTACTAGCTTTGGTTTAAACCTATGGGGTCATATACATTAGAGGTCTCAATTTGATTGAATGGTTGATCAATCATTAAGAATCATTTTAGGGTTAAATATTTAATACGATTGATGTTTGACCTAATGTAAGTATTATAGGAGGATCGATTTACAATTGGATTGCTAATTGGCTCAATCTAATTATGCTAAAGGGCTAAGATCAAGTTTAATTAAATATGATTCAATTAGTTTTGGCTTAGGCTTGATTAGATCAAGTTCAATTGGTTTATTGGATAAGCAAATTGTAAGGAAGAACAATTTCCAGTTGAACTAGGACTTGAATGCACCTAATTTCTAATTTAATTAAAAAATTAAATTAAAATTAAATTAAATTTAATCAAATTTAATTAGATTTCTAATTGAATTAGAAATATCATTAATTAGGTTGCATCAAGATCTATTTTAATTAGGCTAAAGATTTGGTTTGACTAGTCAAAGCATGAAGTCCTAGTTAGACTAGGACTCCTCCCTTGCACCACCTTCCCTTTCTCCATGCCCTTCCCATAGACTTTTTCATATGAAATCTAATTTCTAAAGAGGCTTCATGCCAATCCTTGCACCTATATCTCTCTTAGATGGTTTGTGGTTTTGGCTTTGATCAAAACTAAGAAGTAATGATGATCTAGACTCTATTTGATAGAGTTTGGATAAACCAAAACTCTTATCCAATTATGGTGCCAATTAATCTAATTTATTCTTGATATTTTCATAGGAGAAAGAGGATTTATTTGTGTGCCATATCCTAGTTTCCATGCCACAAAATAAAGAGGAGGTGCCAAAGAGTTTGGCACCCCAATCCTAGTTTCTCTTGGACTTTCTATCTAGGTGTTTGACCTAGATGGGGACTCTTCTCTAACTCTCTATATAAAAGGAGTTAGATCATTATTTTTTTTAAAGTTTATAGACTTGAGAGAGAGGGATTGGGCATGGAGACCTTGGGCTTGTCAGGGTTGAGGGGGTGGGATTTTGTAAAGGCACAAATTGTTGTGCCTAGGTGAGAGGAAATGCCTAGAGAAGAAAGGTCTTCTCTAGGGTTTGTTTTCAGATTTTCTTCCACTAATTTTTGAAAGAAAAACATGGGAATAAGGCTTGTTCTAGATCCTCCCTTCTCCTCTCCTTCTTTTGGTCCTTGAAGAGTTCAAGTCAATTGAAGAAGGAGATTTGGCATCAACCATCGATTAAGGATCAGCATAGTGCTAGCACATTGTGTTGATTTCTAGATTGCTGGATTTCAGATCGTGATCGGGTCTTCGTATGGACTTCTCATAGATGCTGGATGCATGTATGGCTTGAAGTGACAATCTCAAGCTCAGATCAGCAAGTTTAGATTTTGACTTACAAAAGGTAAGAGAGATTCGATCTCTTTCTCCCACTAGATTAGATCTAGTTTTCCTATTTGATATTGATATGATCAACATCATGATTTTATATTTTATTTAATTTTTAGATTTATTTGCATGCTTTAATCATATCATTAGATTTTAGATCTAAGATTTATTTATGTATTTTATAGATTAATTGGATAAATTAGTAATTTCCGCTATTAGACTTTTAAAAAAGTTTCAAAATACATGCAATAAACTCTAGATTCTTCCAACAATTAGTATCAGAGCCTAGATCTTTATGATATGATTTTGTACATATTTTAAATCTATTATTGAGATTAGATCTAAATTATAATCTCATAATTAAATTTGAAAATAAAAATTTTAGGTCGTATGAACTAATTTTATAAGATTGTCCTACTATAAGGTCTATCTCTTACAGTGTAAAAAGGTTATCCTAGTATGTACAAATCTAAAAATCATAAAATTTTAAATTTAATTTAAAAAAATTTATGATTTAAATAAAAATATTTTAATTTAATTTTTATGATCATAAATATGTTAGATTAGATCTAAGATAATTTATGATTGTTTAAAATTAAAATTATTTTAATTAGATGTACTTGATCATGAATATGTTTAGATTAGATCTAATGTAGATTCATATTTATATTATTTATTATTTTCATATTGATTATGAATCAAACATGCAACTTAGTTGGTAAAACTATATTGTAAAAATATTTTACAAACATGAAAATTATTTTCGAAATGCCAAACCCCAACCCTTAGTCCAAAACTTAATTAAAAATTAAGAATCATTTTGTTTAGGATCTTGGATTGTGAATTGAAGATCCTAAGGCATAAATCATAATTCTTAGATTAATGGGTTAGAGTAAATTAGGTCCATTAATTGGGTTAAACCTAAAATTAGATTAAAGAATGGACTTAATTAGAGAATTGACTAAATCTAATCAAATATTATCTTAGATTAGGTCAAGGTCTCTTTAGATCAATTACAATAGTTGTAGTTTGTCAAGTTCATGTCATTTATTGTCTTAGATTAGGTCAAGGTCTCTTTAGATCAATTACAATAGTTATAGTTGGTCAACTCCATGTCATTAATGAGAACCAAAATGGACTTAATTCTTGGCTAAGTAGTCTAGCTTGAACTATTAGGTTAATCCAATTGAAACTAATTAACCAGTTAGTATCTAAGATAAGTCTGGCAGCTTCAACTGGTGATCTTTAATTGAAGGCTACTCGCACTGATTCAGTCTTTAATTAGTTAATGGCATATCCCTTCCATCGATCTCACTTATCTAGCCTTCTCAGTGAAGTTATGTTTTGATCAGATCGCTTGACAATTTGAGTTGATCCTTATCAGCTAAGTAAATCAGTGTGATTGATTTAGGTGCTCCTAAACTAGCCTATCTATGGTCTCCATTAATCTAACTTGGTGAAGTTAGTGGGAGGATCATGATTGGTAGGTTCATCTGACTCACTTCTCTTAAACATATTAGCCAAATCCTCTAAAATTATTAGGTTCTTAAAAATGAAATAGTTATGGTGATAACTAAATCATAGCCTCCCATTGAGTGATAATGGATCTATTAGTTGGATAATCATTGGAGGCCCAAAGGCTTGGTGCTTATCGGCTAATGGAATTATCACTCATAATATGATTTCTTGGCCACATCTCTCTAAATGGTGATTAGATTGACCAACCAAATTTGGACTTAATCATTCATTGGTTAGATGGATCAAGTATAGTTATGTTAATGGTTGGACCTTATCGGACCATTTTAGTGGAGGCCAAAGCCTACTAATTAGGGACTAGGGCAAAATTAAATTACTAAAAGTTGTTTAGAAAAATAATTATTTATGAACCTAACCTTAGATGTACATGAATTGATCGACCAAAATCGGGCTTGTGTGCAGTCTATGTGAATTTTAGTACCACTAAGAAATTAGGATAATTCCTTGAATTGGAGGTAGAGGCTACCAATTCGAACAAATAGTGGAAGAATCTTTTGATTAAAGCCTAAATTTTTAGATTTAATAAATCATTTACTAATTAGGTCATGTTTTTTCTTTGTATAGTTATGGCCACTACCATCGCTTCGATTATTGTTAGATAATGATAAGTTGGTGGGACCTAACTTCGATAGCTAGTACCGAAAGTTGAAGATTGTCCTTGAGCATGAATGGATCTTATATATTTTGATAGATCTAGCACCTAAGGAGCTAGCCCAGAATATATGCAGCACGGTCAGAGACACTTATCAGAAGTGGCTTAATGATCGAACTACGATGCATTGCATCATGCTGATGGCTATGAATAATAAGTTCAGTCATAGGTTTGAGTCAGCTCAACCAGAAAACATGCTTTAAGTATTGAACGAGTCTTTTAGCACACTCGATAACGTTGAGAGGCACAAGACTAGTTGTGCCATCTTTAACACCAGGATGAGGAATGGAGCTTTAGTCACTGATCATGTATTGTACATGATCAAATTGATTGAGCATTTGAGCAAGCTTGGCTTTTTCTTGCATGAGTAGCTAGAGAAAGATGCTATTCTGAACTCGCTGCCCAAGTCTTATCTCCCCTTTCTCACTCATTATAGAATGCCAAAGCCTGAAGTCAATTACCACGAGTTGCTGGGGTTGCTTTAGAACTTTATGAAGGATCACCAGCTCCATAAAGAGTTTGTAAATCTGGTGGGAGGGTCTTCTTCTGGTTCTCGATCATTAAAGAAAGGGAAGAAGAATAAGAAGAAGAAATCTAAGAAGATGCAAGTTCAAGCTAGGACATCAGTACAAAAATAGATCAAGAAGCCCAAGCCCAATAAGAGTCAAGCAGAGTGCTTCTTTTGCAACAAGCAGGGGCATTGAAAGATAAATAATCCTTAGTAAATTGCCTCCATGGATCTGAATAGGTCGAGAAAAAAGTACTTTATTGTTGGGCAAGATACTTATATGATAACTTCTTATAATTTCTCTATTTGTGATATAACTGATTAGATATTGGATACCAAAAGCCCTTATCATATTTGCAATTTATTGCAGGAGTTGCAAGTCAGTAGGAGATTTGAGCAAGGTGAAAGATTTCTAAACATTGGAGATGGAAGACAAGTTCCAATTTTAGCATTAGGGATCATGAATCTTGTATTTGAGTCTCATTCCATTGTTCTTAGTGATTATCATTTTTATCCTAATTTCTTATTGAATATCATTTTTGTAGGTCTTTTGGCCAAAAATAATTATGAAATTTTAATAAAGAAAGAATTTTATGATTTCATTTTGAATGGTACTATAATATTTTCTGGATATTTGAGCAATAGTATCTATAAAATATCACAACCTGTTAATATAGTCTACTACATAGGCAAGCATTCTAGATTAGATAATGCATCTAATATCTACTTATGGCACTATAGACTAAGTCACATCAATAAGAATAGAATAAAAAGGTTGACTCAAGAGAAAATTCTTGAAGTCAGTGATTGTGAATCTCTTTCAACCCATGAGTCCTGTCTTCTTAGAAAAATGACTAAATCATCTTTTACTAGAAAAGGTGAGAGAGCCACTGAGCTCTTAGGTCTAATACATACTGATGTATGCAGACCTATGAGCACAAGTGCTAGAGATGGATATTTCTACTTCATCACTTTCACAAATAACCTATCAAGGTATGGGTATGTCTATTTGATGAAATATAAATTAAATTCATTTGAAATGTTCAAATGATTTCAAAGTAAAGTGAAAGAAAAAATTAGAAAGAGTGTTAAAACTCTTCGATTTGATCGAGGAGGTAAATACTTTACTGGTGAGTTTCTTGCATATCTCAGAGAGAATAAGATTCTCTCCCAATGGACTCTGTAAGGTTATAATGGGACAGTGAATGCAAGGATTTCAAAATTTTATTTATTAATGAAATCTTAACCATCAAACCCTTGCCTAGGATCATCTTGATGAGGAACAATCATATGAAAAATATTTACATAACAAAAAGGTGCATAATGAAATACCTGTATCGCTAAATCCTAATTTCAGTAGTATTTTGGCAGAGGTTCCACCAGGCATCCAAGTGTTCGCCCTCCAACGGTGATCCATAGAAAAACTAGATCAAGACACAAGCTTCTTAATTGTTGGTTCTTATTAATCAATTCTTCTATGAAGAATTTGCTCAACTTTTCCTGGCAATAAAACACTATAACAATTATTAGCCTTAAAGCCACTATCTCTCATACTTCTTTCTCTCCTTGATCTTTCCTAATCCACTTCTTAAACCCTTGTCCTAAATTAGACTCCTTATCCTAATTAGGACCTTATCTTAACAAGGGAAGGAAGAGGATTATTCAGACACCCTGGAGAAAGAAACTGGCTTCCCTCTTTCTTGACTTTCTATTTATCTTTCTTTCTAATCTCCTTGTCTTGCCTAATTCTCTTTCTAACCTTTGTCCTTAGAGGAAGACCTTTTTTCTTAAAAATAAGACCTTGTCTTAGACAAAAGAGGAAGAGGATTGAGGCTTTGGACAACTTGGAGATAATATTAGAAAGAAAAGAATATTCTCGAATGATTCTGAAAGCCCTGGGCACCCACCTATTTATAGATGGCTCACAAATGCCTTTCCCATCATCTCGTGCCTTCATAGAAAGCATCTCATGCCCTCTCCTTTGTTCTCATGCTGCTTGATTAAGTTAGGATAGGTGGCAAACATCTGGAATTAAACAAAAAGTTGCTTCCTATGGAAGGATTCTTTAGAGAAATAATTCCTGGTGTTTTTCTAAAGAGTCACTAAAATTCTTAAGGGGCGTCCACACAATCCAATGGATGTTATTCCATCAATTGGCCATCTAATGACCCATAAAGGAGGTGCCAATTCAGAATTGGCATGGAGGAAAAATGAGCATAGGGCATTGGATAAAAGTCCATAACCACTTGGACTCCAAGTCCAAACGGCGTCAAGATTAGAGGGGGTGGCAAGGATTCAAACTTATCCATTTAATCTGATGACTAAAAGGTGATTAAGAGGTAGAAGTGAAGGAACCAGATCTAGGATTTCACGGATAGATCTTGAAACTTTTTCAAGACCATGCAGTGAAAGACTTAAATAAATTAAATATTTATTTAAATAAATATGTAAATACCTAGATCTTAGATTTATTATATGATCAAGGCATGATATTAAATCAGAAATTAAAATCAAACAAGAAAGAAAAGGTTGATCAAATCAACCTAGATCTACACTACATCAAATGCAGGTATGAAGTTAATAGATCAGATCTATTACCTGAGCAAGTTAGATGTTCTAACTTGCTGATCTGGGCTTGAGGATGAAGTCATAGCCATACACATGTCCGACCTCTAAGAGTCGTCCACATGAGCCCACAAACATGATCAGAGATCCTGATGCAGGAAATCAGCACAATATGCTAGCATTGTGCTGATCTCTCTTCGACGGTTGTTTCGATGGTTTCTTCTTTGAAACTAGGATACTCCAAAATACCAAAAGAAAAGAAGAAGATTTGTGCTACTGAGACACCTCTCAAAAGCTACAAAAAGAGAGGAAGAGATCTAGAACAAAAACCCTAGAAGAAGACCCTCTTCTTCTTCTTTGTTCTTTTTCTAGACATCATGATTTGTATTTTCAATATATCCATGACCTAGATGAATTTTTCTTTGATTGTTCTACACAAAAGAGATCTCTAAAATGTTTACATTCCACAAAAATTTTAGCCAAAAATTCCTTTTAAATAAAGAGATATGCAGAGTCCAAGTTAGGTCAAAAACCTAGACTAGGAATGACCAAATAAGGGAAGTTCTTGGGATGCCCAACTCTTGGGTGCCCCCACCTTTTTTTCTGTCGTGGACTAGCAAGGGGGGTGCACAAAAAAATGTCCTCTTTTACCATGAAAATCAAAGAAAATAAGGAAGGATGGGTCGGCACACTTATGGAAAGAGTTTTGGTTGACAAGGATTCTATCTCATAGAATCCTTAAGCAAAACTAATTTCCTTTTTGACTTGGTCTTCCAACAAACTTCCATATAAGAAAAAGGAAGAGAGAAGGGAGGTGTGATAAACCTTGGGCATGGAGATTATTCACATAAAAATATAAAGAGAAAAGGGTGGGGCATGAGGATTAGATGGCATAAGGAATAGGGAGTCCTAGTCACACTAGGACTCTTGTTTTGACTTGGTCAAACAAGGTCTTTTAACCAAATAAAAATAAGAGTAAAGCAACCCAATTAAATAAAGCTCTAATCCATTTAAAGACTTAATTAAATTAGATTTAATTTTAATTTAATTTTCTAATCAAATAAGAAAATTGGGTTGATCTGAGTCCTAGTTAGACTGAGACTAGTTCTTCCTTGCACTTGACTTATCCAATAAGCCAATTGGACTTGATCCAATCAAGCCCAAACCAAATATAATTAAATTATATTTAATTAGACATAATCTCAGTCTTCTAGTTTAATCAAATTAAGCTAATTAACAATCAAATTGCTAATCGATCCTTCTGTAATAGTTGCACTAGGTTAAACACCAATTGTATTGATTGTTTAATCCTAAAAGATTCTAAATCGCTGATCAACCATCCAATCGGAATGTGAACACTAATGTGTGTGACCTCATAGGTCCGAACCTAAGTCGGTAGCATAAGAACAAATTCTTGTATCAATCAAAATGACCATCTAGCAATGATATCCGATGGTCGGATAGATCGAAAGGTGTAGAATGCCATCCTTAGAATCCATGCGAATATAGTTTTCATATAATTCATGTCCTTGACCATAATGCTCATAGGACACCTCAGAGTTCAACTATCAACTTTGATCAGGTTGTCCCATTGTATTTCAAAATATCAAATCCATTTGATGGATTATCGTGGCCAAGGTTTTGCTATATTGAAATACAGTGATATATTCTTCTCCAACTCTTAGAGTGGTCAATTCCATCTTGATCACACTCCGACTTCGCAAGTACTTGATTGTGCCTAGAAGCCTTTCATTGTTGAATTAAAAATTTAGTTAGTCTGGTACCAAAGCATAGTGAGTTGCTTGTAAGTCACTGAGGTGATCTCAGATCTAAGAGATACTTATACCTATATCCCATCAGAGATATTCTCAATAGTAGAATGCTCTAGAGTTGATCACGTTCAATGATGATGTACCCATACATCTCACCTATATGCCATACTAGTGTCTCAACACTCCTTGGTTAAGAGAACAACCAACCTATAGGGCATATAGCGATCTGTGCTCGATAGACACTGTCGTCCTAATTAACATCCTATCATTTGATTGTGAACAAATTTAAGAACTAATCGATAAATCCACTTTTCATCGAAACTAGATAGTCTTAAGAACATCATCACAATAATGGAGTTCATTAGAAGATATAAATTTATGATAAAAAAAGATGTCAAAATATTTTTTATTAATTAATAAATTAATTATAATATCTCAACCGTCAATAGGCTGATGATTGGCTTTGGGACACAATTTCAAACAACTCCCACTTATCCTAAAGCCACTTGGCACAGTATTTAATATCTATCTTCAACTTATGGTTGTCGAACTCTTTGATTGCCAGGGCCTTAGTGAATGGGTCGGCTAGGTTCTTCTTTTCGTTGATCTTTTGAAGGTCGACGTCACCACGATCTACGATGACATGGACCAAATGGAAGCAGTGCATAATGTACTTTGTCCATTGGTGTGCCTTTGATTTCTTTGCTTGAGCTATGTTATCAGTGTTGTCGTAGTAGAGCAATACTGGACCATCAATGGAGGGTGCTACTCTGAGCTCGGTGATGAACTTTCTCAGTCATATAGCTTTCTTTGCTGCATCTGATGCTGCCATGTACTCTGCTTCGCAAACAGAGTCAGCTACTATATGTTGCTTGGAACTTTTCAAGCAGATGGCTCCACCATTTAGTATAAAGATATATTTCGACATACTTTTACTATCATCATGATCAGATTGAAAGCAAGAGTCTATAAACCCCACAAGCTTCAGATCTGACTCACCATAAATCAACCATTAGTCCTTAGTATTTCTCAAATACTTAAGGATGGTTTTAACCATCTTTCAATGATTTTCTTTAGGATCAGACTGGTATCTACTCACTACTCCTCATAAGTATGCCATGTCTGGTCTCATACATGTCATTGCATACATAATAGATCCTACTATCGAAGCATATGAAATTCTACTCATATGCTCTCTCTCTTCAGGAGTTGTCGGACAATCCTTCTTAGAGAGAAAAATTTTTTGGTCTATCGAAAGATAGTCTTTTTTGGAATTCTCCATGCTGAACCTCTTCAGCATAGTTTCTATGTACGTGGATTGGGATATACCAAGCATTTTTTTAGATCTATCCCTATAGATTTTCATCCCTAGGATGTAGGATGCTTCACCCAAGTCCTTCATGGAGAACTGTGATGACAACCAGACTTTTATTCCTTGTAGTGCGGGGATGTAATTTTCGATTAAGAGAATGTCATCTATGTACAAAATAAGGAATACCACTATTGGACCATTTGTCCATTTGTAAATATAGGGTTCTTCTCCATTCTTAATGAAGCCATACATTTTGATCACTTTATCAAAATGCATGTTCCAACTCTGAGATGCTTGCTTTAATTCATAAATGGATCTCTGAAGCCTGCACACCTTGGACTCATCTATGGATATAAACTCCTTAGGTTGTATCATATACACATCTTTGGTTAGCTCTCCATTTAGGAAAGCCATCTTCACATCCATCTATCAGATCTCATAGTCTAGGTGGGCAGCTATTGCAACCATTATCCAAATGGATTTAACCATTGCCACTGAAGAGAATGTCTCATCATAGTTAATACCATAATATTGATGATACCCCTTAGCAACTAGACGGGCTTTATAGGTCTCCACCTTTCTGTTTGTGCCTCTTTTCCTTTTGAATATCCATTTACACCCAATGGATTTAATCCTTTCAGGTGGATTAACTAATGTCCATACATCATTGACCTTCATCGAATCCATTTCGGATCTAATGGCTTCTAGCCATTTCTTAGAGTCAGATCTCTATATCGCATTCATATAAGTGATCGGGTCCTCATCATTCTCATCAAGTTTGATGGGATCACCATCCTGATTCAAGAATCCATAGTATCCATCCGGATGGTGTGGTACTCTACTGGATCGCCTTAATGGTGTGGGTTCAGTAGGCTTCGAATTTGATCTGATCAAATTCAACTTAGGTTCAATATTCTGTGTCAGACTTTCTGTCTGTTGAACTTCATCAAGTTCAATCTTAGAAGCAACAGTTCCTTCACCAAGGAACTTCTTTTCCAAAAAGATTATCCTAAGATCGACGAACATCTTTTGTTCATCAGCATGGTAGAAATAGTATCCTTTGATCTCTTTTGGGTACCCTATGAATGTACACTTATCAAACCTAGGTCCAAGTTTGTCTGTAACTAACCGTTTGACATAAGTCGAGCAACCCCAAATCCTAAGATGTGAAAGTGCTAGCTTACGCCCTATCCATATCCCATATAGGGTTTTAACTATAGACTTACTTGGAACCCAATTTAATAGATAATAAGCCAATTCGAGTGCATATCCCCAGAAGGATATTGGCAAGCTGGCAAATTCCATCATGGATCAAACCATGTATAACAGAGTTTGATTCCTTCTTTCAGACACACCATTATGCTATGGTGTTCCATAAGGAGTCCATTAGAAGAGAATCCCATTCTCTCATAGATAAGTAAGAAACTGATCAGAAAGGTATTCTCCTCCTTGATCAGATTGAAGAGTTTTAATACTCTTCCTAGTTTATTTTTCTACTTCACTTTGGACTCGTTTGAACATTTCAAAAGAATCCGACTTATGTTTCATCAGATAGACATATCCATATCTGGATAGATCATCTATGAAAGTGATGAAGTAGACATATCCACCTCTGGCACTTATGCTCATTGATCCACATACATCAGTATGTACTAGACCAAAGAGCTCATTGGCTCTCTCACCTTTTTTAGTAAAAGGTAACTTGGTCATTTTAGCAAGAAGACAGAACTCACAGGTTGGAAGTGATTCACAATCACTGACTTCAAGGATTTCCTTTTGAGTCAATCTATTTATCCTATTCTTGTTTATATGACCTAACCTATAGTGCCATAAGTAGATATCTAATATACTATCTAATCTAGGGTGCTTGCTAGTAGAATAGACTATATTAATAGATTATGATAACATATATGCACCATTGTTCAATTATCCATAGAAAGCAGTAACACCATTCATAATGACATTACAAACTCATTTCTTTATTGAAATTTCATAATTGTTCATGGCCAAAAGACCTACAGAAATGATATTTAAAAAGAAACTAGGATAGAAATGACAATCACTAAGAATAATGGTATGAAATTCAAATACAAGTTTCAAAATTTTTAAAGCTAGAACTGGAACTGATCTTCCATCTCCAACGTTCAGAAATCTCTCATCTTGCTCGAATCTTCTACTGACTTGCAATCTCTGTAATGAATTACAAATATGGTAAGGGCTATCAGTATCTAATATTCAGTCAGTAATATCATAAATAGAGAAATTGTAAAGAGTTATCATATGAATACCTTGTCCAGCAATAGCTTGCTTCTTTCTCTGCCTGTTCGAATCCAGGGAGGCAATGTATTGAGGACAGTTTCTCTTTCAGTGCCTTCGTTTCTTGCAAAAGAAGCATTCAGCTTGACTCTTATCGGGCTTAATCTTCCTGGTCTGGTCCTGCACTGATGTCCCAGTCTGAACTTGCACCTTCATTATTTTCTTCTTCTTGTTCTTCTTTCCTTCCTAAAGGGTCGAGAACCAAAAGATGAACCTCTCACTAAGTTCATCGACTCTTTATGGAGCTGGTGATCCTTCTCAAAGTTCTGAAGTAACCCCAGTAAGCCATGGTAGTTTACTTCAGACTTTGATATTCTGTAATGAGTAAGGAAAGGGAGATAGGACTTTGGCAGTGAGTTCAGTATTTTATCTTTTCCAAGTTGTTCATGCAAAAGAAAATCAAGTTTGCTCAAGCGCTCTATCAGCTCGATCATGTACAGTACATGATCAGTGACAGAGATTCCATCTCACATTCTGATGTTGAAGATGGCACAACTAGTCTTGTGCCTCTAAACATCATCGGGTGTGCCAAAAGAATTCTCCAACACTTGAAGCATTTCATTTGGCTGAGCTATCTCAAATCTGTGACTAAATTCGTTGCTCATCGCAGCCAGCATAATACAGCACACCATGGTTCGATCACTGAGTCACTTCTGATAAGTGTCTCTGACTATTCCACATGCATTGGCAGCTGGCTCCTCAGGTGCAGGATCCGTCAGCATATATAGGATCCGTTCATGCTCTAGGACAATCTTTAACTTTTGGTACCAGCTACCGAAGTTGGGTCCCACCAACTTATCATTGTCCAATAATAATCAGAGCGATAGAGAAGTGGTCATGTCTGCACAAAGAAAAACCAAAATCTATTTAGTAATTAGTTCATTAAACCTAAAGATTTGGACTTTAATCGAAAGATTTCTCTCACTATTTTATTTGAATTGGTAGCCTCTACCTTCAATTTGAGAAATTATCCTAATTTCTTAGTGGGTACTAGAATCCACATAGACTGCACATGAGCCCAACTTTGGTTGGCCAATCCATGTACATCTAAGGATAGAGGTTCATAATCAAATATTTTTTTAAATAATTTTTAGTAATTAAATTTTGCCCCAACCCCTGATCAGTTGGCTTTGGCCTTCTCAAAAAAGGATCTAATTAGGTCCAACCATTAACATGACCATACTTAGCCTACCTAACTAATGAATGATCAGGCCTAACTTTGGTTGGCCCATCTGATCATCATTTATAAAGATGTATCAAAGAGATCCTATAATGAATGATAATTCTATCAACCGATAAGTACCAGGCCTTTGGGCCTCCAATGATTATCCAACTAATGCACCCATTATCATTCCACTTTAATGGAAGGCTATGATCCAATTATCATATAACTATTTCATTTTAGGGATCTAATAATTTTAGAGGATTTATTTATGAAAGTGAGTAGGTTAAATTAACCAGCTTGTCATGATCATCCCACTGGCTTCACCAAGTTAGCTTAAGGAAGACCACTAACAGGCTGGTCTAGGAGTACCTAAATCAGTCACACTGATTTACCTAGCTGATATGGGTCAACTAGAATAGTCAAGTGATTCAATCAAAATATAATCTCACCAAAAGGCTAGGTCAGTTCAATCGATGGGAAGGTCTACCAAAGCTTGCCTTAAACACCATCAGAAATAGCTAGGTAAGCGGGCTGTCAATTAAAAACCATCGATTTGGTTTACTTTAGACACTAATTGATTTAATTAGTTTCAATTAGATCAACCTAACAGTTCGTGCTAGATCGCGTAGCCAAGAATCAAGTCCATCTTGGGTCTTGTTAAAGACATGGACTTGACCAACTACAACTATTATAATTGATCTAGAGAATCCTTGACCTAATCTAAGACAACAATTGATTAGATTTAGTCAATTCTCTAATTAAGTCCATTCTTTAATCTAATCCTAGGTCTAACTCAATTAATGGACCTAATCCTCACTAACCCATTTAACCCAATGTGTTATGATTTGTGTCTTAGGATCTTCAATTCACAATCCTAGATCCTAATCAATCAACTTCTTAATTCTCAATTAAGTTTTGAACTGAGAGTTGGAGTTCAACTTTTTGAAAATGATTTTCATATTTTTAAAATATTTTTATAAAATGGTTCAATCAATCAAGTTGCACGTTTGATTCATAATCAATATGTAAGTAAAATAAACATAAAACTACTTTAGATCTAATCTAAATAGGTTCATGTAATTGAAATAGTTTTAATAATAATCAATCATGAATCTTTCTAGATCAAATCTAACATATTTATGATGATTAAAATTAGATTAAAATATTTTTAATCAGATCATAAAATCTCTTAGATCTAATCTTAAATTTTATGATCAATATTTAGATCAGCACGTACTAGGACAATCTATTCACTGTAAGAGGTAAATCTTTCAGCAGGACAACATTATGGCAGTCTGTATAATCTAAAATATTTTATTTTTAGATCTAAAACTATATTAAATTTATTAAATCATAAATAAAATTAGATTAAATCTAATAAATTTATGATTAGAGTCAGATCATCATGAACTAGGACAACCTTTTTACTATAAGGGGTAAACCTTACAGCAGGACAACCTTATGATAGTTCGTGAGATCTAAGTTTTTTTTAAAATTTTAGATTTAATAATTAGATTATAAATTAGATATAATCTAAGAAATAATCTAAACATACATAAAAATTATATAATAAGAACCTAGACTCTGATACCAATTAAAGGAATTAGATCTAGATTTTCATGGGTAGATCTTAAAACTTTTTCAAGATTGTATAGTGAAAGACTTAAATAAATTAAATATTTATTTAAATAAATACATAAATATATAGATCTCAGATCTATTATATAATCAAGGTATGATATTAAATTAAAAATTAAAATCAAATAAGAAATAAAAGATTGATCAAATCAACCTAGATCTATACTACATCAAATGCAGGTATGAAGTTAATAGATCATATCTATTACCTAAGCAAGTTAGATGTTCTAACATGATGATCTAGGCTTGAGGATGAAGTTATGAGCCGCACATATATTTGGCCTCTAGGAGTCATCTACACGAGCCCACGAACATGATCAAAGATCCTAATGCAGGAAATCAGCATAGTATGCTAGCACTATGCTAATATCTCTTTGATGGTTGATCCGATGCTTTCTTCTTTAAAACTAGGATACTTCAAAATACTAGAAGAAAAGAAAAGGATTTTTGATGCTGAGACACCTCTCAAAAGCTCACAAAAAGGAAGGAAGAGATCTAGAACAAAAACCCTAGAAGAAGATCCTCTTCTTCTTCTTTGTTCCTTTTCTAGACATCCTAATTTGTGTTTTCAATATCTCCATGACCCAGATGAATTTTTCTCTTATTTTTGTATACCGAAGAGATCTCTAAAATGTCTACAATCTACAAAAGGTTCAGCCAAAAATTTCTTTTAAATAAAGATATATGAAGAGTCCAAGTTAGGTCAAAAACCTAGACTAGGAATGACCAAATAAGGGAAGTTGTTGGGATGCCCAACTCTTGGGCGCCCCCACCTTTTTTTCTGCCATGGACCAGCAAGGCAGGTGCACAAAAAAATGTCCTCTTTTACCATGAAAATCAAAGAAAATAAGGAAGGATGGGTTGGCACACTTATGGGAAGAGTTTTGGTTGACAAGGATTCTATCTCATAGAATCCTTAAGCAAAACTAATTTCTCTTTTGACTTGGTCTTCCAATAAACTTCCATATGAGAAAAAGGAAGAGAGAAGGGAGGCATGAGAAACCTTGTGCATGGAGATTATTCATATAAAAATAAAAAGAGAAAAGGGTGGGGTGTGAGGATTAGGTGGCGCAAGGAGTAGGGAGTCCTAGTCACACTAGGATTGTGACTAGGACTCCTATTTTGACTTGGTCAAATAAGGTCTTTTAACCAAACAAAAATAAGAATAAACCAATCCAATTAAATAAGGCTCTAACCCATTTAAAGACTTAATTAAATTAAATTAAATTAATTTTAATTTTAATTTAATTTTCTAATCAAATTAGAAAATTGGGTTGCCCCGAGTCCTAGTTAGACTAGGACTAGTTCTTCCTTGCACTTGACATATCCAATGAGCCAATTGGACTTGATCCAATCAAGTCCAAACCAAATCTAACTAAATTATATTTAATTAGACTTAATCTTAGTCTTCTGGCTAAATTAAATTAAGTCAATTAGCAATCAAATTGCTAATCGATCCTCCTACAACACTTGCACTAGGTTAAACACCAATCATATTGATTGTTTAACCCTAAAATAATTCTAAATCACTGATCAATCATCTGATCGGAACGTAAACTCTAAAGTGTATGACCTCATAGGTCTAAACCTAAGTCGATAGTACAAAAATAAATTTTTATACCAATCAAAATGACCATCTAGCAATAATACTCGACGGTCGGATTGGTCGAAAGGTGTAGAACACCATCCTTAGAACCCATGCGAACATAGTTTCCATATAATTCATCCTCTTGATCATAATGCTCATAGGACACCTCAGAGTTCAACTGTCAACTTTGATCAGATTGTCCACATTGTATTTTAAAATATCAAATCCATCTGATGGATTATGCTGGCCAAGGTTTTGCTATATTGAAATATAGTGGTACATTCTTCTCCAACTCTTGGAGTGGTCAATTCCATCTTGATCACACTCTGATTTTGTAAGTACTTGACTGTGCCTAGAAGCCTTCCATTGCTGAATTAAAAATTTAGTTAGTTCGGTACCAAAGCATAGTGCATTGCTTGCAAGTCACTGAGGTGATCTCAAGTCTAAGTGATACTTATACCTATATCCCATCAGAGACATTCTGAATAGTAGAATGCTCTAAAGTTGGTCACGTTCAATGATGATGTACCCATGCATTTCACCTGTATGCCATACCAATGTCTCCACACTCCTTAGTTAAGAGAACAACCAACCTATATGGCATATAGCGACCTATGCTCGATAGATGTTGTCATCCTAATTAACAGTCTATCATTTGGTCGTGAACAAATTTAAGGACTAATCGATAAATCCTCTCTTTATCAAAACTAAGTACTCTTAAGGACTTCATCACAACAATGGAGTTCATTAGAAGATATAAATTTATGATGAAAAAAGATATCAAAATATTTTTTATTAATTAATAAATTAATTATAATATTTTAACCGTCAACATGCTGACAATTGGCTTTGGAACATAATTCCAAATAAGGACTCTTCTGCACCTCTTAGTCATCAAAAACCTAAGCCATATTATTTTATGTGCTTTGAATTAAGTGGATAAGGATGAAATAGGAGGCACCCCACTCCAAGGGGCATCAACAATCTTCATGTGCACAACTACTCTATGCCCACTTTATTTGACCTAGTCAAAATACCATATGAAGCATGGATGGATGTGGATAAGAGAGGAAACTCTCATGTAGGTGTTCCAAATGGGTCTTAACCCAAAGTAGAAGGAATCTAAGTCCTTTGGCATGCCATATGTGCGTAAATATACGAGAAAAATTCCATGCACCACTAGGAAGAAGTCCAAGGCACATGGACACTTTCTTTTAGGCATGCATAAGGCTAAGAGGAGACCAATGTTGGCTGCCTCAAGGTGGCTCAACTCAATTTATGTCCCACATAAAATTGGTTAGCCAAAATAACAAGTTACGAACCAAAATTGGAATCAAACACGAATTCGATTGGAATAGGAGCTAGGATTTGCAACACATGCTATCTTGTTTGTTGGGAGATTTTTATGTCAGTCGAAGATATGACAATATGGGCTGATTGAAGGCCTCTGGAAGGCTATGGCAGAGGTCCTATTTTCGATCGAACTTGAGTTCATCAAGAGATAGAAGCCAAAGTCACGATGTAGGCTAATTGAAGGCCTTCGAAAGGCTGTGGTCGAGGTCCTATTTTTGGTCGAACTTGAGTTCATCAAGAGATGAAGCCAAAGTCATGATGAAGGCTGATTGAAGGCCTTCAGAAGGCTATGGCCGAGGTCCTATTTAAGGCCAAACTTGAGTTCATCAAGAGATTGAAGCTAAAGTCACGATGCAGGCTGATTGAAGGCCTTCGAAGGCTATGGTCGAGGTTCTATTTTCGATCAAACTTGAGTTCATAAAGAAATGGAAGCCACAGTCACAATTAAGGCTGATTGAAGGCCTTCGAAAGGCTATGGCCGAAGTCCTATTTTCCATTGAACTTGAGTTCATCAAGAGAGTGAAGTCTCCACTCTTGACTCCAGGTTGTCAACTCACTCTCGCCACATGCCATGATAGTGTAGGCTGATTTAAGGCCTTCAGAAGGTTGTGGCCGAGGTCCTAAGTTAGGCCGAGCTTGATATCATCAAAGGAGGGAAGCCAGGGTCACAATATGGGCTAATTGGAGTCTTCTAAAGGCTGAGGTCGAGTTTCTATCTCAAACCAAACTTGAAGTTAGCAAAAGGATGAACTCCCCTAAGATGATCTTCTCCGAGATGAACTCCTCCAGGATGAGCTCTCCCAGGATGAGCTCCCCTAGAATGAACTCCTCCAAGATGATCTCCCCTAGAATGAGCTCCTCAGGATGAACTCCTCCAGGATAAACTCTCTCGGGATGAACTCCTCCAGGCGAACTCCCTCAGGATGAACTCCTTCGAGATGAACTCCTCCAGGATGAACTCCCCCAAGATGAACTCCCCCTGGATGAACTCCTCTGGATTGTCAACTTTCTCCTTATATGCCATGAGAGGACAATACCTGACATGATTCCTAAGAATATTCTAGTAGACAAATAAAATATCTCTGACAATCCACTGCTCTTCCACTACTAATTACCTACAATCCATCCTAACAACCTCCAAACCCTTTTATAAAAGGAGAAAAAGAGAGACCCTAAGATACGCAACTCTTCTCTCCCAATAACAGAAAATGCTTATAATGTAGTCTATTCCCTTTCTGTATAGAGCGATGAATAACCGCTTGAGCATCGGACGCGTTGGAATCCTCTCCCTTTTTCGATCGCCATTACACATACTGAATGGAGTGCATTATCATGTTTTTTGTCAGCAGTTGCAGTTGGTAGACCTGTCCTCCATATTAGCTCAATCGAGCGCAGTATGATCGGTTGCATTAACGAGTATATTTCATCGTATGATCTTCAGTGACTTTCTGACATAGGGGCCTTGAGGAATTATGTTTATGTATTCTAGCTGATGCATCAGGCTCATGTCCTGGCTGCAGCGAGTGGCGATGATAGCATTTATGAGTAAGCTGTTTATTACGATACGAAGAGAAGATCAATACTTATGGGCGGAGTTTCCATACGTTGTGAGAGTAGTGAATACGCCTCCGCGGCATGCATAGTGCTGGCACTTTCCAATTGAGACAAGATGGGAATTCTGCACTCCATCTCGCATCAGTAGAATTCGTATGCCAAGCTCTAAATCTAGGAGGTCTCACTAAGTAGGGAGGAGAAATCAATTTTACATTTGGGAAGAGAGAAGCTCAAGCAAAGGGATAGTGGATCCATAGATCTCGGAATTCTTAAACTAGCGAAAAGCATGCTTCCAATAAGTCCTGGACATAAGTTAATGAAATATTACTTAGATAAGTAATATTTCTATTTTCAGTTTCATAGATTTCATCCTTTGGAGGAGTATCTATTCTCATTGAATAATTTATTCACTTTTCCCTATTTTCGGCTTTGTTGCTACTCTTTTATATAGAGGATTAAGCAACTTCATATAAAGATATAACGCTAGAAAGTTCTTACAAATTTAGCAGCCTCCTGAACTCTCAATACCGTGGCTATAGAGATACAAACGCCAAACCTTCATTACAAAGTCTCCATTATTACCTGGACTTTACCTGTACCATATAGTGGTGAAGTACACTTGAGGATCTCCTCCGCATGAGTTGAGAAACATATAAAAGACTGATAAGTGCGTATTATTTCAATTAAAAAGTTAGTGCAGCATTGACAAAGAGAACTACTTTTTCTGGATTGGTAGGTCACTTTGGCATGCCATTATCGGTGGATGTTACGCTGTAGTTTTTACAACTTCGGTATCCTACGAGTGGAGACTTCAGTCGAAGGAAACTTCAATTCGATCGAGAAAAGGAGACCTCAGCCATAGTCTTTGGAAACAGTGCCTCAATAATTCTATCATGCTCATTCTAGTTACCTCACTCTCATGGTCTACAAATGTTATTGCCTAACTCTGTGGTGATGCAACATAATCTCAGCAAGCATATTTTTATGTTTGTACTTTCAAAGTTAAGGGTAAGTCGTGCCATTTTCCTTAAGGTAGATTACACGCTACTTGTATTTCTTAATCTTATTATTGTTTCCTATACGTTGCTATATAGTATACACTGATATATCTGATAGAGTCAAAAAACACTCAGCTTAACCTATATTCATTCGTACTTTGGGAACTTTGCTCTATCTGAACATTCTTGGATTCATCTTTTGACTCATTATATACTCTCAAAGTCTTAGAAAGTTCTGAAATTTAATGGCTTCTTGGTTCCCAAACGCTCGTAATATTCCATTATTGTATGCACGCAATGTTTAATTGTAACAAACTAATGCAGTAAAGTCTGAACTGTTCAATTCTATTAGACACCTCTACTCATGCTATTTTATTACCTTGTGTTGACTTTCTCTTCTTTACCTTCTGGGCTAATAGTAGTTTCTCAACGTTCAGTACGGTATCTTTAATCCACACCGAAAAAACCTCCTATATGCCTTTTAGAATGCGTACTACTAGCCTACCGATTCCTTTCAATTCAAGTTCTATTCATCTGGCCTTAATCCTGCATTCTTGTACTCTTTCTCAATTTTTGATACCTTTTTAGAGGGAGTAAGAGGGGAGGGGAACACTTCTCTCGACGAGGCCTCTCCCTAGCTGCCGAACTCCAACGGTAAATAAATCGCAACATAGCCCGGATGGTCCGCCATCTAGTCACGGGCACTCTGTTTTTTCAGAATCAATCTCCCTTCATCTGACTACCGCGTGCGTGACCGACTTCAAAATAACAAAGAGGTACATTAGAAAGGAGCATAATCATTCCTCCCTCAAATTCTCAAAAAAATAGAAGCACTCAACTCAATATCAGATAGAGATAACCGTAGACGCTTGAATTTGGAAGGAGGGCAGAGGGCGTTAGCACTACCTATACGCCATCTGCTGCTGACCTCCCCTATGCCATCCAAGAGACATCTTTCATCTCTCTCGCAATCGATCATAGCTTATGAACCTTCTATCTCTACGATTTCTGAATGCTTTAGTGGTGGCTGGACGTTCTCCCTCAGATACTATGATCATATATTAAGGCCAGTGCTGACCTCGCTGCGGCACAAGTACAGAATGAAGATGAAGAACTTGATCGACCGTGTGAAAGACGCATTTCGATTGCACTTCTTGCCAGCCGATCTCCCCTTCTCGTTGTATTTAAAGGAATTCTTCATGCCGTCCAGTCGACCATCTCTCCATGCTCCAATCCATTGCCTACACTAAGTATATAACACCGCAGACCTATGATTTTATTATATTGAGTTCTAATACTGCTATTTGCTAATCGCGTATTTTACACTTTTATCTTCTATGATCAGATATCTTTAACATTCATGTTTTATCTTTTAATAGATCATTTTGCATGTCTAGAATGGAGAAACTATGCATATATTCTTTTAACGCGCCAAAGATTCATATAATACTTATATTGGTTTGAAGAGTTGGTCATCCTCTGAAATTTCCATTTCGGACCATTTCCTTTAATGTCGTTATCAAGATCGAGTTCTGCACATATTATCATCTTGAAGCCTACATATTTTATAACGACTTTGTCAGCATATCCTTAAGGTCTGATTTCTGTCACTATCTATCTGAGGTAAGTTGAGTTCTATATAGTCGTTTGCTCTGTGTTAGAAATCAACAGGTTATTCTATCCCTTGCCTGGACATAGGTCATCCCCCTAATCTTAAATAACTAAAGACTCATCTCCTTATAGGTAGTCCATCTTCTTAGTCCTTGCACAGTACGTAAGGGCCAACACCTCGGGAGTTGAAAGGGACATCGCCCACTCCCTATCTTATAATCACCAGAGGGATCTTTAATATCTGTAATGATAGGATAGGAGGTCTCCTCGACTATTATCCTACCATAGCATCTTAATTAGGTAATTTAGGGCATGTAGGTCTTTTATATGTCATCCAAAGTGAACAATCGCCTTTTGCTTTGTCCCCTAATGGCTAGGGATTCTTCTTACCTGCTCTTTATATGGCTGTGGGGCACATTAGGGTGGGTCCTCTCTCTATCGCTTTAAATTAACGAAAATCTCCGTACTATTTTCTCACAATTTAGGATGAATGGATCTATTTTTGCCATTGGGTTAGGCACATTTAGCATTGGTTAGCTTTGCCCGCACTATCGGTACCGAATAACCGTTGCTTCCGTTGTGCCCGTTCGGTGCGTACGTCTCGATACACCTCGTAGCTCCATGCTTCCATCTATCTGGGAATATGCCGATCTGGAGACCAGAGTGCCGACTTTGCTCCAACCACGCGCAGTCCCTACCGATTCATCCTCTGAAAACCAACATCGGGCCCCTAGCGCGCGCATCGCTTCCGCCGCCTCCCATCGAACGCGGGCGTATCCACTGGCACCAGTTGCGGCTCAAAGCTAAGCCGAAAAGGTGGAAAGGGCTTGGGCTTGATGCAGCTAGTTGCGCCTCTGTTGCTCGAGCCTTCCAGATGTACACATGACCCAGCCTCGCCTCGACCCGTTTCAAGCTCCTGGTCCGACATATTTCCCCTAGTGCTTCCGATTTAAATACCTCGCATGTGCTCGTCCTGACATAGGATTGAATGGTTCCGGTATCTGTACTATTCTCCTTCACTCCTACACGCGATGGCCATCGTAAGCAACTGACAAGGTTTTCTGTGTCCACACCAATCGCATCCGTTCACTCGATAACAAAGTGATTTTGCTGATTTTTCTCCTCTCCTATCATCTCCACGGGCATAATGTCCTTCGTCGTTCGTGATGCTCAGCAATGCCACCTCTTTCAAAAAAAATGCTTGAGAATGATAGAAGAGAGATAGACCCGAGTTACTCATCCTACAGACTGTAGTTACTTCTCCCGTCATCGTCTCTATTCCTGGTCTGGGCTCGCATCGCGGCCGCGTCCGCACACTGTCGTAAATGATTTCTCTCCCCTCCACTCACAGATCTCCTCTCTCGCCTACGCCCAACGCACCTCTGGCCGGTCTTCTCTCCCATGCGCCCGGGCATGATAGGTCTCACCTATCAGACGCCCTTCTGGTTGATCTCACCCAGTCAATCAACCTCCTTCCTATGCTCCCTAGCGCAACATGGTGATTGCTCTGATCTCCTCCCTTCTTTGCATCCAAGCACGCCGCCTGAAGTCCTCGTACATGGGTGCCGAAGTCAGTGCACTCCCAATATGGTTGAAGTTCTATACATACATTCGACATTTTCTGAAGTCCTTCTATGCACATTAAGCAACCGAAACTGACTTGGAATAACCTTAGAACGACTCGGGTGCCCTATGAATTTCACCCAAAGCCAAGTTAATGCAAAAAAAAAAAAAGAAAATTGAAGAAGAAGAGAAAGAAGAAGAAGGCAAAGTCTAATCTGAACCAGGGATCAAAAAGAAACCAATATCTCCCAAATAGAGAACTCATGATGAAAAACTTCCAAACTTCCATCCATTATTATTTTATTATTTTTTTCCTCTTTTCTTTCTTGTAGGACTGTAGGCTACTAAAACCATGGCCAAATCCAAAGTTAATTAAGACTTAAGTTCAAGAAACCAAGGCTAAAGTTGAAGTGAAAATAAATGCTGAAGCTGAAGTTGAAATCCAGACCCATTTGTGGTCAAGTTCAAGACTCATCCGAGGTGCAACCAAAACAAATCCGAGGTAAAAATCATACAAATCCAAGGCCAACAAAAGTCCATCCCCATTAAGTTGAGCTTATTAAAAGATCAATACGAGGTCAAAACCTAAGCCAAGCTGAAGTCAGATCTCAAACCAATCCAAGATCAAGTTCAAGATCTATCAAAAGTAAAAGCAAGACAAATCAAAGGCAAAGATCATACAAGTTCGAGGTCTGCATAGGTTCAAGCTCAAAAGACTGAGGCCAATAGAAATTCAACCTCAGTAAGCCAAGCTCACCAAATAATAATAATAATAATAATAATATTTGAGATTAAAGCCTAAGCCGAGCTGAGGTTAGATTCAAGATCAAGCCAAGGTCAGAATCATGGATAAGTTGAAGCTAAAATCACAACCAAGATGAAGTTAAAATAACAACCATGCTGAAGTTAAAATCATAGCTAGGCCAGAGTCAAAATCATAACCAAGACCAAACTTCCAAGCCCAGATTCAAGCCAAGAGAAAATCAAGGCTAAGAAAGCAGATTTAACAAGAATATCGATCAAAGAAAACCTAATTAACCTGAGATGGAAGGAGGGAAGAGACCCTTTCAATAGCCCTTACATGCCCCTATAGCCCTATTAGGAATAAGAGGAGAATCTTATCCTAATATGAGCAAAACAGAAGGCCTCATTAATTTAAGACGAGATAAGGGGAGGGGCCCTGCCAATGGCCCTAATGTGCCCCTACAGCCACATTAGGAACATGAGGAGAACCTCATCCTAATGCGAGCAAAGTAGAAGGCCTCATTAATTTAAGATGAGATGAGGAGAGAGGTCCTATCAATAGCCCTAATGTGCTCCTATAGCCAAATTAGGAATAGAAGGAGAACCTCGTCCTAACGCGAGCAAAGTAGAAGACCTCGTTAATTTAAGATAAGATGAGGAGAGAGGCCCTACCCTAATGTGCTTCTATAGCCACATTAGGAACGAAAAGAGAACCTCATCCTAGTGCGAGCAAAGCAGAAGGCCTCATTAATTTAAGATGAGATGAGGGAAGAGACCTAGCCAATGGCCCTAATGTGCCCCTACAGCCACGTTAGGAATAGGAGGAGAACCTCATCCTAACATAAGCAAAATAAAGACCCTCGTTAATTTAAGATAGGAGGTGGGTAGAGGCTTCTTCAATGGCCCAAGTATTTTCCTACGACTATGTCAAGGACAAGAGAAGGACCTCATCTTGACATAGAGAGAAATCCTCTGATTATTTAAGATAGGAGGATAACCTCATTCTAGCAATGATGAAAACCTTCAATTTCTAAACATGAGATAAAGATCTATAGAAATCCAATCTCCAAATATCAATATTTATAGAAATCGGATCTTAGAAGGCAAAAATCTATAGAAATTCGATATTAGAAGGCAAAAATCTATAGAAATCTAAGCTCCAAATATCAATATTTGTAGAAATTCGATCTTAAAAGATAAATCTAGAGAAATCTAAGCTCAAAATATCAATATTTGCAGAAATCCGATCTTAGAAGATAAAGATCTATAGAAATCTAAACTCAAAATATCAATATTTACAAAAATCCGACCTTAGAAGGCAAAGATCTATAGAAATTTGAATACAAGATATCAATATTTACAGAAATTCAAGCTTAGAAAGCAGAGATCTACGGTAATCCGAGCTCAGAATATTAACATATGCAGAAATCCAACCTTAGAAGATAGAGATTAGTAGAAATCTAAGCTCAAAATGCTGAAGATAAAATTAAGGACCTTTGAACAATTTCAATAAGAAGCTAGAAGATTCTAAGTCTAAATGACAAAAAAAGATCATGACTTCGGCAAGTCCAACTTACTATACTCCCTTTGTCCGAACCAAGCCCTGGACTCGAAAGTAGGGGGCTATTGTTAAGGAATTTTTATGCCAGCTGAAAACATGACAATATAAACTGATTGAAGGCCTTCAAAAGGCTATGGTCGAGATCCTATTTTCGACTGAACTTGAGTTCATCAAGAGATGGAAGTCAAAGTCATAATGAAGGCTAATTGAAGGCCTTTGGAAGGCTATGGCTGAGGTTCTATTTTTGGCCAAACTTGAGTTCATCAAGAGATAGAAGCCAAAGTCACGATAAAGGCTAATTGAAGGCCTTCGGAAGGCTGTAGCCCAGGTCCTATTTCTAGCCAAACTTGAGTTCATCAAGAGATTGAAGTCTCCACTCTTGGCTCCAAGTTGTCAACTCATTCTCCCCACATGCCATGAGAATATAAGCTGATTGAAGGCCTTCAAAAGGCTACGGCCGAGGTCCTAAGTCAGACTGAGCTTGATATTATCAAATGAGGGAAGCTAGGGTCACAATATGGGTTGATTGGAGGTCTTCAGAAGGCTGAGGCCGAGTTTCTATCTCAGGCTAAACTTGAGGTTATCAAAAGGATGAACCCTCCAAGATGATCATCCTCGGAATGAACTCCAGGATGAACTTACCTAAGATGATCTTTTTCAAGATTAACTCCTCCAGGATGAACTCCCCCAAGATGAGCTCCCCCAGGATGAACTCTTTTAGGATGAACTTTCCTAGGATGAGCTCCCCCAAGATGAACTCTCCTGAGATGAACTCCTCCAAGACGAACTCTCCCAGGATGAACTCCTCTAGATTGTCAACTTTCTCCATACATGCCATGAGAGGACAATACCTGACATCATTTCTAAGAATATTCTAGTGGACAAATAAAATATCTCTGACAATCCACTGCTCTCCCACGACTAACAACCTACAACCCATCTTAACAAACTCTAGACCCTTCTATAAAAGGGGAAAAAGAGGGATCCTAAGGTACACAACTCTTCTCTCCCAAATGCTTATCTTCTTCCCTCTGTTGAACGAAAAATTGACTTGAGCATCAGAGGGTTCCCACTGGAGTTAACTCCTATCGAGGACTTCTCTTACAGATTTGACCGCCTTCATCTTGTTGCCACTGACTCACCACCATCGCACAACTCCAGCGATCCGACCTCGAGATGAATTTCTACATCAACAGATGGCACTAGAGGAAGGGCTTGAACTTGCATTCGAGCTTCTCTCTCGTGCACCTCATCTCCTCTCTTGATCAAGCTCGTCACACCTTCGATTGATCTCCCCTCCACCCACAGATCTCCTCTCTCGCCCATGCCCGATGCACCTCTGGCCGGTCTTCTCTCCCATGCACCCGAGCATGATTAGTCTCACCTATCCGACGCCCTTCTAGTTGATCTCGCCCATTCAGCGAGGCTACTTCCTGCACTCCTAGGTGCAACATGGTGACCGCTCTGATCTCCTCCCTTCTGTGCATCCAAGCATGCCACTTGAAGTCCTCATACACAGGGGCCAAAGTTGGTGCACTTCCAATACGGCTGAAGTTCTATGCATACATTCGACTCTTTTTGAAGTCCTCCCATGCACATTAAGCAACCGAAGCTAACTTCGAATAACCTCAGAATCACTCGAGTGCCCCATGAATTTCACCCAAAGCCAAGTTAATGCAAAAAAAAAGAAAAAAAAGGAAGAAGAGAAAGAAGAAAAAGGCAAAGTCTGATCTAAACTAGGGATCAAATAGAAATCAAGATCATCCAAATAGAGAACTCATGGTGAAAAACTTTCAAACTTCCATCCATTATTATTTTATTATTTTTTTTTCACTTTTCTTTCTTGCAAGGCTATAGGATACCAAAACCATGGCCAAACCCAAAGCTAATTAAGACTTAAGTTCAAGAAACCAAGGCTAAAGTTGAAGCGAATATAAATACTACAGCTGAAGTTGAAATTTAGACCCATCTGAGGTCAAGTTCAAGACTCATCTGAGGTGCAAGTAAAACAAATCCGAGGTAAAAATCATACAAATCCAAGGCCAACAAAAGTCCAACCCCATTAAGCTGAGCTCATTAAAAGAACAATCCAAGGTCAAAACCTAAGCCAAGCTGAAGTCAGATCTCAAACCAATCCAATGTCAAGTTCAAGATCAATCCAAAGTGAAAGCAAGACAAATCTGAGGCAAAGATCATACAAATTCGAGGTCTACATAGGTTCAAGCTCAAAAGACTGAGGCCAATAGAAATTCAACCTCAGTAAGCTGAGCTCGCCAAAAAAATAAAACAACAACAACAATAATTCGAGGTTAAAGCCTAAGCCGAGCTGAGGTCAGATTCAAGACCAAGCCAAGGTCAGAATCAAGAATAAGCTGAAGCTAAAATCACAATCAAATTGAAGTTAAAATCACAACCAAGCTATAGTTAAAATTATAGCCAAACTAGAGTCAAAATCATGACCAAGGCTGAACTACCAAGCCCAGATTCAAGCCAAGAAAAAATCAAGGCTAAGAAAGTAGACTTAACAAGAACATCGATCAAAGAAGACTCCATTAACCTAAGATGGGAGGAGGGGAAAGGCCCTTTCAATGACACTTATGTGCTCCTACAGCCCTGTTAGAAATAGGAGGAGAACCTCATCCTAACATGAGCAAAGTAGAAAATCTTGTTAATTTAAGACGAGATAAGAGGAGAGGTCCTGCCAACGGTCCTAATGTGCCCCTACAGCCATATTTGGAATTGGAGGAGAGCCTCGTCCTAATGCGAGCAAAGCAGAAGATCTTGTTAATTAAGATGAGATGAGGAAAGAGGTCCTACTAACGTCCTAATGTGCCCCTACAGCCACATTAGAAATAGGAGAGAACCTCGTCCTAACGCGAGCAAAGCAGAAGGCCTCATTAATTTAAGACGATGAGGGAAGAGACCCTACCAATGGTCTTAATGTGCCCCTACAACCAATTAGGAACAGAAGGAGAACCTCATCCTAATGTGAGCAAAGTAGAAGATCTCGTTAATTTAAGGCAAGATGAGGAGAGAGACCCCACCCTAATGTGCCCCTACAGCCATATTAGAAACAGAAGAAGAATCCCATCCTAACGCGAGCAAAGCAAAAGGCCTTGTTAATTTAAGATGAGATGAGAAAAGAGGCCCTACCAATGGCCCTAATGTAGCCCTATAGCTATGTTAGGAATAGGAGAAGAACCTCATCCTATCATGAGCAAAATAAAGACCCTCGTTAATTTAAGATAGGAGGTGGGGAGTGGCCCTTTCAACGGCCCAGGTATTCCCCTACGACTGTGTCAAGGACAAGAGATGGACCTCATCCTAATAGAGAGATGAATCCTTTAGTTATTTAAGATAGGGGGATAACCTCATCCTAGCAAGGATGAAAACCTTTGATTTCTAAACACGAGGCAAAGATCTATAGAAATCCAAACTCCAAATATCAATATTTGCAGAAATCAGACCTTAGAATGCAAAAATCTATAAAAATTTGAGCTTCAAATATCAATATTTGCAGAAATCCGATCTTAGAAGACAAAAATCTATAGAAATCTAAGCTCCAAATATTAATATTTCAGAAATCCAACCTCAAAAGCCAAAAATCTATAGAAATCTAAGCTTAAAATATCAATATTTGCATATATTTTACCTTAGAAGGCAAAGATCTATAGAAATCCAAACTCAAAATATCAATATTTATAGATATCCGATCTTAGAAGATAAAAATTTGTAAAAATTCGAACTCAAAATATCAATATTTATAGAAATTCATCAATAGAAAGCATAGGTCTGCGGTAATCCAAGCTCAGAATGTTAACATGTGTAGAAATCTGATCTTAGAAGATAGAGATTAGCAAAAATCTAAGCTCAAAAAGCTGAGAATAAAATTGAAGACCTTCGATTAATTTCAATAAGAAGTCAGAAGATTCTAAATCTAAATGACTAAAAAAGATCATATCTTTGGCAAGTCCAACTTACTATACTCCCATTGTCCGAACCAAGGCTCGGACTCAGAAGTAGGGAGGCTATTGTTGGTGGATTTTTATGCCAGTCAAAGACATGATAATATGGGCTGATTGAAGACTTTCGAAAGGCTATGGCCGAGGTTCTATTTTCGATCGAACTTGAGTTCATCAAGAGATAGAAGCCAAAGTCATGATGAAGACTAATTGAAGGCCTTCGGAAGGCTATGGTCGAGGTTCTATTTTCGATCGAACTTAAGTTCATCAAGAGGTGGAAGCCAAAGTCATGATGAAGGTTGATTGAAGGCCTTCAGAAGGTTATGGCCAAGGTCTTATTTAAGATCGAACTTGAGTTTATCAAGAGATGGAAGCCAAAGTCATGATGAAGGTTTATTGAAGGCCTTTAAAAGGCTGTAGATGAGGTCCTATTTTCGGCCTAACTTGAGTTCATCAAGAGATGGAAGCCAAAGTCACAATGAAGGCTGATTGAAGGCCTTCCAAAGACTATGGCTGAGGTCCTATTTTCGATCGAACTTGAGTTCATCGAGACTGAAGTCTCCACTCTTGGCTCCAAGTTGTCAACTCACTCTCCCCACATGCTATAAGAATGTAGGTTGATTGAAGGCCTTTAGAAGGCTATGGCTAAGGTCCTAAGTCAGGCTGAGCTTGATATCATTAAAGGAGGGAAGTCAGGGTAATAATATGGGCTGATTGGAGGTCTTCAAAAGGTTGAGGCCGAGTTTTTATCTTAGGCTAAATTTGAAGTTACCAAAAGGATGAACCCTCAAAGATGATCTTTTCTTGGATGAACTCCTCCAGGATGAACTCCCCCAAGATGATCTTTCCTAGGATAAACTCCTCCAGGATGAGCTCCCCTAGGATGAACTCCTCCAGGATGAACTCCCTCAGGATGAACTCCTTCGAGATGAACTCCTCCAGGATGAACTCCCCCGGGATGAACTCCTTCAAGATGAACTCCCCCAAGATGAACTCCTTCGGATCGTCAACTTCTCCCTATATGCCATGAGAGGACAATACCTGACATAATTCCTAAGAATATTCTAGTAGGCAAACAAAATATCTCTAACAACCCACTACTCTCGCATGACTAATAATCTACAACCCATGCTAACAAACTCCAGACCCTTCTATATAAGGAAAAAAAGAGGAATTCCAAGGTACTCAACTTTTCGCTCCCAAATGCTCATCTTCTTTCTTATATTGAATGAAAAACTAACTCGAGCATCGGAGGATCCCCACCAGAGCCAACATCAGTCGAGAACTTTTCTTGCAGGTATGGCCACCTTCGTCCCATCATTGTCGACTCACCGTCGTTGCGCAACTCCAGCGATCCGACCTCGAGATGGATTTCTGCATCAATAATGTTCATCCTACAAACATGATCTAATATAATTAAATCCTTGATCAATTTTTCTTGGGTATAATCCATTGGGTTTCACATTTAGCTAGTAGCAGATTTGGGTGCAAGTTGACCTGATTCGATTAGAATCCAATCTTAATCGATTTAGGTCAAATTTGAGCTAACCTGATTTCAATAATTAGAACTCTTTCTAATTGGTGATCAAATTAAACTCTTTAATTTAATCAAACTTACAAGATAAGATTGATGTCTAGCAACATGGCATGTCTACTTGGAAGATATAGAATTTTGATAAAAATACCAAAAATATTCTTTAGTGGTAAGTTACCGTGTAATTCAATCCTGTGATTATCCTGCATCCCAAATATGAATTTGGACATGGAATAATATCAAATCAAATATCATATTCATATCTCTCTCAATCTTTTAATGATAATTTGATTAATGAGACATTAGAAACCATTTCTATTTTTCATTATACTTTGATCCAAGACTTTTTGGATCATCATTCAATGGAAGTAAGTAGGATGCGATCTTCTCTTACTAGGAGTGATCAATTTCTTATTGACCTACTCACAACCTCCATACATAATCCATCATATCCAAAATATCCCATACATGACTAAGTCATGAATGAGTATGAATCAAAATATGATTTCATGTGCATAAGGTTCTACGGCAGTCTCAGGTCTAAGGATCACTTGCACTACTCCCACTTAGAGAACCATCTTTTAACATGCAAGTAAGACTCCATAAGATGTTCTCTTTTGGCAAGTCAATTCAGTGAACTCATTCTCTAATGAGCACCCACATCCTTGTATTAGTATCTCTACATAAGTGATTGTGAGATCAATCACCCTCTCCATCGAGCATACAAAGGATGTGCTAATCTTTCCCAAAATATTGATCCCTGACTCAATGTACCAACGACTAAAAATATTCTAGATTAGAGTTTTAGGATTTTAGATCTCACTGGCATGATCTCATCATAGTCCTTAAACCATTGCCCTAATCTAAGGGGTTCATCATAGTCTTAATAACAAATATAAGATGCAGCATATGATGAAACATAAAGCCTTTATATATAGATAAAAAAATATCATGTACATGAGCAGGAAGATCAAAAGAAATCCCTCGCAACACAAGTTGTGATTGGCTTTTCGGGAATAACTCTTTCAATCTCTCACTTGAACTAAAACCAATCACCTAAACAATCATGGTGGCTATCGAACTACTACTATGGTAAAACTTTAGTGAACTGGTCTGCTATTATGTTCTTTATATCTACTCGTTCAATGATTATAACAATCATTCAAATGAGATAAAAGCACCTTAGGATGTGCTTGGGTTTAAAGTGAGACCTTGGTTCCCTTTCCTAAGAAAATAGCCTAGTAACAAGGGTGCTCATTCTCTGGAACCTTGCCTAACTTATTGATGAACTCTTCATCTAGGTGGCTTCTTAACAATTTCACTTGCAGTAATGTATTTTGGCTCATAACCGAGTCAGCTACACTCTGCAGATTGGAACTCTTCCAACCTCACTTGCTCCTCTAGTACATTCCAAGTACTTGAGAATATTTTTCATAGCTTTCCAATGATCCTTTCTTGGATCAACCTAAATCTACTGACTTTGCCCAAGGGATAGGTAATATCAGGCCTAGTATATTGCATAGCATACATAATTGACCCTACTACTGAAGCATAGGGCATAGAACTACTTCTATTCCTCTCTTCAGGTTCTTGGTAGACATCTTGATAAAAAGATGTATGCCAAAACTCATGGGTAAGTTTTACTCTCATCCATGCTGAACCATTTTAGCATAAAGACTATGTACCTAGACTGGGATAAGTCCTATATTCCTTTAGATCTATCCCTATAGATCTTTATACCGAATATATAGGATGCTTCATCCAAGTCTTTTATGGAAAACTTTTTTGATAGACATATCTTGACTGATTGAAACATTGGGATTTTCCAAACAACATACAATACCAAGAAGACTATAGTATTCCTACTAGTCTTCTTGTACATATATGGTTCATCCTAATTTTTGATGAAGCCAAACTCTTTGATGTTACATCAAAATGGATGTTCCAACTCCTCGAAGCCTACTTTAAACCATTAATAGATTTCTTAAGCCTGCATATCTGATTTGCTCTCCCTTTAGAGATAAATCCTTCTGGTTAGGATATGTAAATCTCTTCCTCAAGGTAACTATTAAGAAAGGCGGTCTTCACATCCATTTATCAAATTTCATGGCTTCTAGCCATTTGTCTGAGTCCCTACTCATGATAGCTTCCAAATAGGCCACAGAAGAAAATTGTGTAGGGTTCTAGACATGTTTTTTTAAATTTTTTTGAATTTAAAATACAAGAGAAGGCAAAATTAATCTAATATTAATTTATGCATGCTATGATCTAATCATAAAATCCTATACTAGGATCTAGACATGTCATATGTGTATTAGAAAATTAAATACATTCGATTAGCAAATCATATTTGCGACCGACTCATGTTCAAAATACAATACCTGAGCATGGGTAGTCGAACTCCACAATCTAAAATCATTGAGAAGAGAATCCTCATGTCATGATACAGCCGCACCATCATTTGGCCTCTATAAATAGTCCACACAAAGCTCCTGGTCCCGACCTGCTCCACCAAGTGTTAGCTCCTCGATGGAGCCTTTCGACAGTCGATCTTGGTCGATCCAATTGACCACCTTCTTCCAATCTTCCAGATGTTCTAGAAGGTTAGAGGATATAACTTGGAGGATGATGAAGATGTGTGAAAATTTAGGTGGAGATTGGATGCTCACAGCACTCAATCTCACCATCCGAATCCTGAGTCGAAACCTTAGGATTACTTATACCCGAATCCCTAGGGTCCCCACTCTCAGAGTTTTTGTGACCAACAAATGACCTCACGCCTAGGAAACCCTCATGCCTAGACTTTATTTGCCCATGAAACTCATTCACAAAAATCACATGCACACTTTTAAAATCAATTAAGTGGGAGCATGGGATAAAAAAGAAACTATGGCGCATGGGTTTCTCACTCTCTCTCCTTAAATTTTTCCATGTCCAAAACATCCCACTCTAGTTTTCTCTCCCACACATGCCCATGCAAAATCCTATTTTAAATGGGCGACATTCAATGGTGTTTGCATGTGGGAGAGGATAAGAAGAGGAGATTAGGTGGTTTTGACCAATCCACTTGAATTCAAAATTCAAATAGATTCCTTATGCATATCCAACACCCCTACTAGGTAAATGACGCACAGAAGAACTCTTCTTTTATTCACACATGCCAAAAATAATCAGAAAATGGTGACAATACAAGGGTGGGTGTGGTGAAAGGATAAGATTGAGAGGTTGGAGTGGTTCCAACCTCCAACCACTTTATGTTGAATTCAAAATTCAACTTTAATTTGAACTAGTCTAACCCTTAAAGTAGGTCAAATGGAGAAAGGAGAGGGCACCAACTTCAAATTTTAGCATGGAGAAAACTCATGCACATTCCATAATATGCGTGGGAAGGGGCAAGGTCAAAGAGTCAAGGTGTAGGGAAAAGTTCAGAGTCAAATTTAAAGTTGTCTAATTAGATTTTGTCCAAAACTTTTTGTCCAAACCCAATTAGACTAAGATAAACCCAATCAAATTAGGTTTAATCTAACCCAATTAAATTATAATCAAATTAAAAATTAATTGAGTTCAATTTCTAATCAAATCAGGATCCAATCTTCCATAATGATTAGGTCATCTAATAACATAATCTAGTGAAACCCAATTGAATCAAATTCAATTAGATTTGATTGAATCTTCATCACTCAATCAAATTGAACTAATCAACAATCTAATTATTAATTAATTTTTTAATAATATTAGAGTTTCAGTCTAGTGGGACTCGAGAAGGTAGAGTCCCAGTCCAGTGGGACTCTTGGTCATAGAGTTTCAGTCCAGTGGGACTCTTGACCTCAAAGTTCTAGACCATTGGGACTCTTGATCAGCCATCAGATTAGGTAGGAACTCTTATTATGTATGATCCCATAGGTTAAAATCCTAAGCTCATAGCATAGGAACTAATTTTTGTACTAATTGATGTGACAATTAGCAATAGTTATTGTATAATTCATCCCCCTAATCTCAATGCTCAAAAGATGACCTAAGGTTTAATTATCAATCCTAAAAACCATCCACATTATATTTCAAAATTCAAGATCCATCATATGGACTACCCCAGTTGAGGTTTTGCTAATTTGAAATATAGTGATGCATTTGCTTCAACACTTGGAGGGGTTAATCCCATCTTGACTCACACACTGACTAAATAAGTACTTGACTACACCCAGTAACCTTCCTTCACTGAATTAAAAATTTAGGTGGTCTGGTACCAAAGTGCAGTATGTTGCTTGCAAGTCATCATGGTTATCTCAGGTCTAAGAGACACATATACCCATATCCTTCATGAGCAACTCTTGATGGTAGAGAGCTCCATAGCTAGATCACATTTAGTGAAATGTATCCCTATACTTCACCTGCATGCCATACCAGTATCTCTATATCCCTTGATTAAGAGGATAACCAATGCATATAGCATGTAACGATTTACACTCGATAAATGTTGTCGTCGAGGATAATAACATATCATTTGGTCGTAAACAAGTTTAAGGACTAAATGACAAATCTTCCTTTATCGAGTCTAAATAGGTGCACCAATATGATGAAAAGCCAAAATAATAATTTTATTTATTAATAATTCAAGTAAATTTTATAATCAGCTCAATCATCTACAAGCTAAATGATCGACTTTAGGATACAATTTCCAACAACTCCCACTTAGACTAAAGTCATTCAAAATAGTATCAAATATCCATCTTATATTTGTGATTATCGAACTCTTTGATTTTGAGAGCTTTAGTTAATGGATCAGTCGTGTTCTCCTTTTCATTGATCTTTTGAAGCTCGACGTCACCTAGTTCCACGATCTCTCATACAAAGTGATAGCGATGTGAAATATGCTTGGTGCATTGATGTGCCTTCAGCTCCTTCGCTTGCACTTTGGCTCCAATGCTGTCACGGTAAAGCAGAACTAGACCATCCAAGAAGGGTGCCACTTTTAGCTTGCTGATAAACTTCCATAGTTACACAGCTTTCTTCGTAGCATTGGATGCTGTAACACATTTTGCCTCGCATATAGAATCGATCATAGTGTGCTTCTTGGAACTCTTCCAGTAGACCGCTCCATTGTTCATGGTAAATATATAACTTGACACACTCTTACTTCATCATGATTTGATTGAAAATTGAAATCAATATATACCATAAATTTTAAGTTAGCATATCCATAGATGAGCCATTGGTCCTTAGTATTTTTTAAATACTTTAGGATTGTCTTTATAACTTTCCAGTGATTTGCACCCGAATTAGACTAGTACCTACTTACTCTCCCTAGTGAGTATGCCACATCCAGTCTCGTACACGTCATGGCATATATAATAAAATCCACTATCAAAGTATATGGTATTCTACTCATGTGCTCTCTCTCTTGAGGAGTTGTTGGATAATCCCTCTTTGAAAAAGTAATTTCATGGCCTATCAGGAGATAGCCTTTCTTGGAATTTTCCATGCTAAACCGCTTCAGCATGTATCGATGTATGTAGACTGAGATAATTCAAGCAACCTCTTAAATCTATCTCTATAGTCTTCATCTCTAGGATGTAGAAAACTTCTTTCAAGTTCTTCATGGAGAATTGAGATGATAGTCAAACCTTTATTTCCTGTAGTATAGGGATATCATTCTCGATTAAGAGAATATCATCCATATACAATACAAAAAATACAACTACAGAACCATTAGCCTATTTATATATGTAGGGTTGCTCTCCATTCTAAATGAAGTCATACATTCTGATCATTTTATCAGAATGCATGTTATAACTCCAAGATGCCTGCTTCAATCCATAAATGGATCTCTGAAGCTTGTACACCTTGGACTTGTTTGTGGCTGTGAACCTCTTAGGCTGTATCATATACATCTCTTCATCCAGCTCTCTATTTAGGAAAACTATCTTCATATCTATTTGTCAGACGTCATAGTTTAGGTATGCTGCTATTACAAGCATAATTCGAATGGACTTGAGCATGGCCACTAAAAAAACTATCTCATCATAGTCAATACCATAATGCTGACAATATCTCTTGGCAACCAAATAGGCTTTATAGTCTCCACCTTTCCATTTGCACCCTTTTTCTATTGAAAATCTACTTACACCCAATGGATTTTACCCCTTCAAGTGGAACAATCGGTATCCATACACTATTAAACTTCGTGGACTCTATTTTGGACTTCATGGCTTTCAGCCACTTATCAGAGTCAGATCTCTGCATGGCATCCATATAGGTGATCGAATCCTCATCATTCTCATCGAGTTCAATAGGATCACCAACCCAAATCAAGAAATCATAGTATCTCTCTTGATGATGTGGTACTCTATCGAATCTCCTCAAAGGTGCCTCCTAAATGGGCTCTAGATTTGATCTTATCAAATCCAGTTTTGTAGGTTCACTAGAATATGTTGGTTCTTCTACCTATCAAACTTTACCAAGCTAAACATTAGAGGTAATTGTTCCTTTCCTAAGGAACTTCTTTTCCAAAAAGACTATCCTATTACTGATGAACACCTTTTGCTTTTCAGCAAGGTAGAAGTAATAACCCCTAGTTTTCTTAGGGTATCCTATAAACAAGTATTTATCGGACCTTTGTCCAAGCTTTTCTATTTGCAAACGTTTGACATAAGCTAGATATCCCCAAATCCTAAGGTGAGAAGTATCGGCTTATGCCCAGTCCATATCTCATATGGAATCTTTGCAATAGACTTGCTTGAAACATTATTAAAAATATAATAAGCAGTTTCAAGTGCATAATTTCAATAGAAAATTGGCAAACTCACAAACCCCATCATGGATCGAACCATATCCAATAGGATTCAATTTTTTCTTTCAGATACACCATTATGCTGTGGTGTTCCAGAAGGGGTCTATTGTGAGAAAATCCTATTCTCTCCTAGATATGTCAAAAATTTATTGAAAAGATATTTTTCTCTTCGATTTGATCGAAGGGTTTTAATACTCTTTTCAAGTTATTTTCTACCTTATTACCATATCATTTAAATATTTCAAACAAATCAAATTCACTCTTCATAAGATAGATGTATCCATACCTAGATAGGTCATCGATAAATATAATGAAGTAGTAATATCCACCTCTGATACTTGTGTTCATAGGTCCACATACATCAGTATGTATTGGATCTAGAAGTTCAGTGGCCCATTCACCCTTTCCAGTAAAAGATGATGTGGTCATCTTACCAAGAAGGTAGGACTCATGATAGTCAATGATTCATAATTATTAATATCAAGAATATGCTCCTTGACTAACTTGTTGATCCTATCTTATTTATATGATTGAGTTGATAGTGCCAAAGAAAGGCATCTGTGATATTATCTAGTTTTGAATATTTATTTGACGTGTGCATCATACTAATAGGCTGTGATAAAACATAAATGCCTTCTTTTAACTATCCTCACATTATTGTGACATCATTCATAATGATATCACAATAATTTTTCTTTATTGATAAACAATTATCATCTTAGGCAAAAAATCTTATAGATGTTATGTTCATCATAAAAGATGGACAATAGTGACAATCATTTAAAATGATATTATTTGTTTTAAAAATAAGCTCAAGAGTTTCTAATGCTATGACTGGAACATTCCTTCCATCCCTAACATTTAAAAATCTATCACCATTCTCAAACTTTCTATTAATTTAAAGTCCATGCAACGAATTGCATATATGAACTAGACTTTCGGTATATAATACCTAGATAGATGTATCATAAATAGAAAAATTGCAAGATGTTATCATATAATAGTCTTAACCAACAACTCCTAGCTGATTTATCCTGTTCAGCCTATTCAGATCTAGAGAATAATTCCTCTTTGGATCTGCTTGATCAGGGTTAATACTAGACTTCTTAAAATCAGGTCCTAAAAGCTTGTCATTGTCCAATAGTGAATGAAGTGGACAAACACTAGCCATTCTATTTAATTAAAAGAAAACACAAGACCATATTAGTACTTGAATTATTTAACCCTAAAGACTTAGATTTTAGTCTAAAGGTCCTTCCACTATTTTTATGAATTGGTAGCCTCTACCTCTAATTTAAGAAATTACACTAACTCCTTAGTGGGTACTAGGATCCACCAAGACTATAAATGGGTCTGAGGAAAACTCTGGCCAACCCATGTGCATCTACAGATAGGTTCACAAATAATTATTTCTCTAAATAATTTTTAGTAATTTGATTTTGCTTCAGAAGCCAATTCAGTAGGCTACGACCTTTACTGAAAAGGTCTGCTTAGATCCAACCACTAACATGATTGAATTTGGTGCATCAAACAAAAGATGATTAGGCCTGAGGAAAGCTCTAGCCAACCTGATCGTCATTCAGAGAGTGCAACCTAATCATAATTTGATGGATAGTAATTCCAACATTCAAATGAACATCAGGTGTAAAGTGATAAATACTTAAATTAAGTCACTAGAGGTATTAAATATTATAATAATTGATGTTATTTTATTTAAATTTGATGTTCTCTAGTCTATTTTATAGGTAATCAGGAGTTTGGGCTCATGCAACTCAAATTGGATTTAAATTGGCTAAAATTTGAGTGAACCAGGCAACCAGCTCAAGGGTTAATTAAATTTGAGTGTGAACGTGACTTACTCGTGAAGGGATTAGATGCAAGCTCTCAAGATTCAAGGATCTATATTAGAAGATTATCTTTCACATTGATCCAAGTATGAATATGACTTAAAGATCAATAGCTCAGAAGCAACTCATCAAAGATCTAAGGGTCAACATCCAAAGAGCCATTCATCTATCCTCTTCTTTTAATCCCATATCTAAAAAACATGAAAGCCTTCTCCCTTCCAACACTTATAAATAAGCATCAACACCTTCATCCAAAAATCATTCATGACAATGCCCAATCTCTGTCCAAGCTATTGTCTCCCTCTCTTTCTCTCTTCTCCAAAAGTCTAGGAGAGGTACTAACCCAAGCACACCTTCTGTCAAAATCTAGGAGAGGTCTAAATCCTAGTATCGCTATCCTTCTTTTCCATATTTTCATACTCCCATCTACCTTTCTTCATTGGAGTTCCCAGACCAAATCTTCCAACCATCCTACCGCTGTTTGTATGGAGAAAGATGAAAGAATTTAAGAAGGCACATCTACCATCGGGCATTGTTAGAAAATCAACTTGATTTAGTTGTCTTGTATCATATTTTTATTTCTTTTTTCTTTATGTATTTTATTTTGATCAATGAAAAATATTTTTATTATAATTTTATTATTTCTTTCTTAGTTTCTTGCAATCTATTTTGTTTCTTTCATATTTTCAAAATAATCAACTATGATCCCTGCGGATACGATCTTGACTCATCTAATCCACATAGTAGTGAGTAGGATTAATTTTGGTATGCCATGACAAGCATCAAATTTTTGCGCCATTGCCAAAGATCTTGGCTTGATTATTTTGAAAAAAAATCTATAAAATATATTTAAAAAATTATTATATTTTATTACTTTCTAGGTTTTTATTTCTTAGTTTAGATTGCTTTACTGCTTTTTTAGTAAAATAATTTTTTGCCTTTAACTTCCTGCCTATTTTAGACTTACATTTTATTTTCAGATAATCTACTTCCTTTTTAATAGATTCTCTAAAAAAAATCAAAAAAAATTTAAAAAAATTGACTACTTTACTTTCATTGCTTAATTACTTTCTATTTACTCTTTTTAAAATTTCTATCTTATATTATTTTTTATATATAGTAGATTTATTGCTTTCTAGCTAGATTACATTATTTGCATATATAGAAAAATTTTCTACTTCTAATTCATAGAATAATTTATTACTTCATATAATTAGTAATTTTTTACTTTTTATAGTTTAGAATAATTTATTACTTTAAAAGTAGATTTAATTTCTTGCTTTATTTGTAGATTATTTAGTTGCCTTTTAATCTTAGCGTAATTTACTTTTCATTTAGTTAGATTCTCTAAATCTTCTCAAATCTAATTAACTTAATTAAAAGTTACCTCTTATTCCTTCTTGCTTAAAGATAACATCACATAAAAAGAAAATAAAACACCACATTACACTTAACTAAAATAGAGAAACTAATTAAATCTTAAAAGAATTTTACTTGTATTGGACATCTTTTCTAATTGCATTGCATCTTCCATAAAATACATTAAGGACACTTAATCCAATTAAACAAGATAAGATGAGGATTTGATCACCCCTCTTTGGCCCAAAAATTACTATCCTTCATATTGCATTGACCTAAACCTTTAATTTAAAAGCAATTAGATATTAACCCGTAAAGAATTCGAGCTCAATAGGATAGGTGACCTTGAGAGTTGGACCGAATTAGACTTGATCAGGTAGCTGGTGTCTAGGCAAGTGGTTTGCAAGATTACTTGGCCTCAAGAAAGGTGGTTTATAATTGATTCCATTCGCTGATCTGGCCAATTTAGTTGGTGTCTAAGAAAAGTAATGGAGGGACTCCCACCGACCTTATACTTACCTGGCTAGTTAGTTGGTCAAGCTCCGACTTGGAGGGCTTGAAAACTAACTTAGAATAGTTAGGAGCTATCTAAAACTAGGATAACCTTAGGATAGAGAGTCCACTATGTACTAACTTGATTATAATTAAAATCTAATCACAACTAATTCTTCTTTCTCTTCTTAGCTTTAGGACTCTTTAAGTTTTCTTCTTTAGAACTCTTTTCTCTCTTCTTCTTCTTTTCTTCTCTTTTCTTTCCAAAAAAAAAAATTACTGCACTTAGAACTCAGTTAGATCTTTTGGCTGCATGTTAGGATGCCGATCATTACAACCTGATTTATATCTACTAGACTTAGAATTAGAAAGAATGATTCGAACAAATCAAGTCAATATCATGGATCCAAACCAAGATAATGAATCACCACGATAATTGAGGGAGTACTTTACTCCTTCATCTTACACTTATTCTTCCTGCATCTAAGTGCTGCCTGTAGAGGCATCGCAGTATAAGATTAAGTCTAGTATGATCCAAATGCTTTCTTCTTTTTATGGACTTAGTAACGAAGATCGGTACAAGCATCTGGATGAATTTCTTGAGATTTGTTCAACTATCAAAATCAAGAACTTCTTGGATGATGCCCTTAGGTTAAAACTATTCCAATTTTTTCTTAAGGATAAAGCCAAATATTGGCTAAACTCCTTAGACTCAATCACTATTTCAACCTGGGACCAGCTTCAACAAGAATTCCTCAAGAAGTATTTTTCTATTGGAAAAATGAATCAAATTATAAAATCCATAATTAGTTTTTCATAGATGGAGGGGGAGATGATCCATGAGACTTGGGAGAGACTTAAAGACCTCATCTGAAAATGTCCTCACCATGCTATTCCCAAATGGCAACTTGTCCGGTGCTTTTATGATGGTTTGATGGAAAAAATAGACAAATGGTTGACTCATCTTATGGTGGGATGTTCATGCTTAAAAGTGGGCAAGAGGCTGGCACATTTTGAAACCCTGAGTGAGAATTCATTACATTACATGACTAGGAAAGTTCCCACATCAAGATCCAAAAGAGGTGGGTTGTATGAAGTTGGTCAATCAGTAGACATCCATAGTAGGGTAGATGAAATAATTTCTCAAAAACTCGATCGACTACTGCAAGTTGGTTACACCATCTCTTCCCCATCCACACAAGTATAAGATGCTTGTTTGATTTATTTGAGTCCCATCCACTTAATAGGTGATTGCCCATCTGCATACCAATTTCCTAAGCTCGTTCTGAAGCAAGCCCACCAAGCCTAAACCCATAATGCTCCTAGGTCAATAAACAATCCTTGTTCGAATACCTACAACCCCGATTGGAGGAATCATTCGAATTTCTCTTGGAAATCATAAAACATGATCAACTCGATCCCATAGAGATAGAATTATCAAGAATCACAGTATAGAAATCCATCCTATAGCCAACACCAACAAACCTCATAGCCTATACCCAATTACAACCCTTCTTTCGAGGAAGACATCTGATAAATCCTTCGCTCTCACACCCAAATAATTGCAAAGCTAGAGATCCAAATAGGTCAACGAGCCACTACTCTCAATAAAAGGGATGAGGGTAAATTGCCTAGTCAACCTATTGGAAACCCAAAAGGATAATACATGGCTGAAAGCTCTAATACTCTAGAAATCTTCTCTGAAAATGTAAAAGCCATTATGACCTTGAGAAATGGGAAGACCTTAGAGCAGCCATCATAAGAACCTTTGACCAACTCTAAATCAAGCAAGAAAAAGAAGGACAAGGACTTAAAAGTAGGGGATGAATCAATTATGCAAAACCACCTTACCTGCCTAAAGCCCCATTTCCAAGTGCCCTAAAAGCCCTAATTCCTGTAGATAAGAAGGGAGGGAAACTAGATGAGATGTTGGAATTGTTTAAACAAGTCTAAATTAATCTCCCTCTTCTGGATGCAATCAAACAAGTTCTAGCATACGCAAAATTTTTGAAGAAATTACGCACCCAAAAATGTAAAGCTCGATCACAACTCTCGAAGAAAGTTTGCTTCACCGAATAGGCTAGCTCTATCTTCTAGCATGCTACCCCTCCAAAGTTTAAAGATCCAGGTGCTCCTATTATTTCCTACATTATAGGGGGCTTTCACATTGAACAAGCTCTCCTAGACCTAGGGGCAAGTGTAAACCTTTTACCTAGTTCGGTATATGAACTCTTTGGGTTCGAAGAACTAAAATCCGCAATAGTCACCTTGCATTTAGCTGATAGATCAATTAAGACACCACGTGGGATGCTCGAGGATGTTTTGATCAAGGTAGATGAGTTTTATTTTTTGGTTGATTTTTTAGTCCTCGACATAGAATTGAGTGGCAACCCGAGGCAAATTTCCATTATCTTGGGTCTTCCTAGCTATGGCAAATGCATGCATCAATTGTAGGATAGGAGTCATGGATGTATCATTTGGAAATAAAAAGCTAAGACTAAATATATTTGGCACATCTCAGGGACCATCAACAGATAGTTGCTTCGAAATAGATGCATTTGAGGACATCATAGAGAAAGCAAAATCAATTATTTTTGCACATAATTTTCTAGACACCCACTTTGGAATGAATGACTATAATATGGAGGGAGGTAGCGAAGAAGTGAACACTCTAGTTGACACACCAAATGCCAAAACCACTCCTCCTTGGATAATCAAGCATGAGCCATTGCCCGCATTAGGCAATACACCCACAGCCCCATCATTAGAATCACCACCTATGCCAGAATTGAAGCCACTTTTGACTATACTTAAGTATGTGTTCCTAGGATCCAATGGTACCCTCTCGGTGATCATTGCATTAGACTTGACCCTGGATCAAGAAGCATAATTGGTTGGTGTTCTAAAAGAATATAAAGAGGCTATTGGTTTGTCCATTATCGATTTAAAAGAAATTGACCCCTCCATCTATATGCACCATATTCATTGTGAGGTAGATGCCAAACCCCATCAAGACATGCAGAGGAGGTTGAACTCAAACAAATGGGAAGTAGTGAAGAAAGAGGTGGTAAAATGGTTAGATGTTAGAATCATCTATCCCATATCTGACAGTAAATGGGTCAAGCCCACCCAAGTAGTACCTAAAAAATCTGGTATTACTATGGTGGAGAATGAAGAAGGTGAACTGCTTTTCACTCGCACATCATCTGATTGGCAAGTGTGCATTAACTATAGGAAACTAAATATTGTTACTAGGAAGGACCATTTTTCATTATCCTTTATCAACCAAATCCTAGAACAACTAGTGGGTCAATATTTTTTCTATTTCCTGGATGGTTATTTGGGGTACAATCAAGTACCTATATTATTGGATAATCAAGAAAAGACCACTTTTACTTGCCCCTATGGCACCTTCGCTTTTCAACGTATGCCATTCATACTCTCAATGCACCCACTATATTTCAGTGATGCATCTTGGCTAGTTTCTTGGATATGGTGGATAAATATCTTGAAGTTTTCATAGATAATTTCTCTATATTTGGAACTACCTTTGAGGATTATCTCCATAACCTCTCCAAAGTTCTTTAGCACTACACGGAGGTAAATCTAGTTTTAAGTTAAGAAAAGAGCCATTTTATGGTTCAAGAAGGAGTTGTATTAAGACATATTATTTTTGAAAGAGGGATTGAGATAGATAAAGCCAAAATTGAGATCATCTTAAAACTACCACCCCCCACTTTGGTTCGACAAATACAATCTTTCTTAGGTCATGCCGGATTTTATAGATGCTTCATCAAAGATTTTAGCAAGATATTGAGATCTTTATGCAATTTGTTGGCCAAAGACACACAATTTATCTTTGATGAAGAATGTCTGCAAGTCTTCCACATGTTAAGAATAGTCCTAACAACAGCACCCATAATAAAACCACTTATTTGGTCCTTCCCATTCAAAATCATGTGTGACACTTCCAATTTTGCAATAGTGGCCATCTTAGATCAAGGAATAAACAAGAAACCACATGTGATCTACTATGCTAGCAAGACTCTTTTCGATGCATAATTAAACTACACCACAATGAAAAAAGAGCTACTAGCGATAGTATTCGCCCTTGAAAAATTTCATTCATATCTATTAGGATCTAAGGTTCTACTGTATTCTAATCATGCGGCTCTGAAACATTTCCCCTCAAAGAAAGATATTAAACCATGATTGATCAGAAGGATCCTTCTGCTCCAAGAATTTGATCTAAAAATTTAAGATAAAAAGGACTCTGAAAATGTGGTAGCTGACCACATTTCTAGAGTTTTAGTTGATCACACGATGGGTACAGATGAGGTCAAGGATAAATTTTCTGATGAACATCTGTTTACAACCTCCTCTGACCAAATTTCATGATTTACCCATATCATTAACTACTTAGCAATAGGGCAAGTTCCTCTCCATTGGACAAAGTAGAAAAAGGATTGATTCTTTTCACAGATCAAATATTATTATTGGGAGGAACCCAAATTGTACAAAAATTATCCTGATCAAGTTATTCGATCCTATGTCCTTGAAAGTGAGTATCAAAGTATACTTACCTTTTGTCACTCTCATGCATGTGGGGGACACTTCAATGGAAAGAAAACAATCACGAAAGTGCTACAAAATGGATTTTACTAGCCAACATTATTTAAGGATGCACACAAATTCTTCCATGAGTGCTTACGTTGTCAGCAAATAGGGAACATTTTTAGAAAAAAATATGATGCTCCTATCCCCCATTTTAGTTGTGGAAGTTTTCGATGTTTGAATAATTGACTTCATGGGACCCTTTCCTTCCTCTTTTGGATAGGAGTATATACTAGTTGCAGTTGATTATGTATCCAAATGGGTGGAGGCCATGACAACCCGAACCAATGATCATAAGATTGTGATTAAGTTTATTCAGCAGAATATCCTAAGTCGATTTGGTTGCCCAAGAGCTATTATTAGTAACGAAGGTGCATACTTCATGAATAGACATTTTGAAAGTTTAATGAGGAAATACGAAATCACTCACAAAGTTGCCATGCCATACCACCCTCAAACTAGCGGCCAAGTAGAAGTCTCTAATAGAGAGATCAAATGAATTCTCGAGAAGATGGTTAGGCTAGATTGAAAAGATTAGTCTGGATGATTAGATGATACATTATGGGCCTACCACACTGCATACAGGACACCGATAGGAATGTCTCCTTACCAGCTCGTGTTTGGAAAAACCTGTCACTTACCTTCAGAGCTAGCACATTTTGGGCTATAAAGCAATTCAATTTCAACATGAAAGATGTGGGTAGTAACAGAAGATTATAATTGAATGAATTAGAAGAGCTATGCAATGAAGCATATGAGAATTCATGAATTTATAAGACTCGAACTAAGGCTTATCATGATAAATACATTTCATGAAAAATATTTGAACCTAATCAAAAAGTGTTGCTTTATAATTCGAGGTTGCGATTATTTTTTGGAAAACTCCGCTCATGTTGGGATGGACCATACATTATGATTCAGGTGTTCCCTCATGGAGTAGTGAAAATCAAAGATCCTAAACAAGAAAACACCTTCAAAGTGAATGGCCAATGATTGAAACATTATATGGATGGAATTAAAGATGGTGAGCAAGTTGATTCAATTGAATTACGGGTCTGAAAGAATCAGATCTAGGATTTCATGGGTAGATCTTGAAACTTTTTCAAGATCAAGCAGTAGAAGATCTAAATAAATTAAATATTTATTTAAATAAATATAAAAATATCCTAGATCTAAGATTTTACATGATCAAGGCATGATATTAAATCAAAAATTAAAAACATAAAGAAAAGATTAACATGTTGATCTCATCAACATGTTACAATACTACATCTAATGCAGCTATGAAACCAATAGATCAAATCTATTATCTATGCAAGTTAGACATTCTAACTTAGTGATCTAGGTTTGAGGATGAAGTTGCAAGCTACAGATGCATCCAACCTCTAGGAGTCATCCACACGAGCCCACGAGCATGATCAAAAATCTCGATGCAGGAAATCAGCATAGTATGCTAGTACTGTGTTGATCTTTCTTCGATTATCGATCAGATACCTCCTTCTTTTGGATTTGGATTCTTTCAAAGAGGAGAAGATGGAGAAGAGGTTTTAGATCAGAGACTCTCTTAGAAAACCCAAGGAAGAAGGAAGGATGATGATGAACACAGCAACCCTGGAAGATGACCCTCTTCTTCTTCTCTTTGCTCTCACCTAGACACCTAGTTTGGTGTCTATGGAACCCCAATGCCCAAAGACTCTCTTTCTCTAATTTTTTCACACCTCAAATTTTTCTCAAAGATCTATATTTTATAAAAATTTTAGCCAAAATTTCATCCTAAATAAAAAGATATGCAGAGTCCAAATTTGGTCAAAAACTCAGACAAGGAAAGGACATAATATGGCAAGTTGTTGGGGTGCCCAACTCTTGGGCGCCCCCACCTTATTTCCTACCATGGACCAGCAATAGGGGTGCATAAAAAATTCTTCTTTTACCATGGAATTCAGAGAAAATAAAGAAGGTGTGGGCGATACAATTAGAAGGAGGTGTTTTAGTTTATAAGGATTCTATTTTATAGAATCCTAGAACAAAACTTCTCTTTTTGACTTGGTCAACTACCCAATTACCATATGAGAAAGAGAGGAAGAGAGGAGGCATGTGTGAAGATCAGGGGAAAGAGTATTTCCATGAAAAATTTCTAAAAAATAGGCATGGGAGGCGTGGAGGGCTAAGGTGGTGCAAGGTGGAATCCTAGTCTCACTAGGATTCCATCTATGACTTGGTCAAACATGGTTTCTCAAACCATAAATCAAAACCTAGTCAACTAAATAAAATAAGGTTCTAACTCAATTAAAAATTTAATTAAATTAGATTAAATTATGTTTAATTTTAATTTAATTTTTTAATCAAATTAGAAAATTGGATTGATCGGAGTCCTAGTTGAACTAGGACTAGTTCTTCCCTGCACTTAGCTTATCCAAAAAGCCAATTGGATCTGATCCAATCAAAACCAAACTAAATCTAATTAAATTATATTTAATTAAACTTAATCTAAATCCTTTGATTTAATTAAATTAAGCCAATTAGAAATTAAATTGCTAATCGATCCTCCTGTAATGCTTACACTAGGTTAAACATCAATCATATTGATTGTTTAATCCTGAAATGATTTTTAATCATTGATCAACCATCCGATCGAATCATGAGCTCTAATATGTATGACCTCATAGGTCCAAACCTAAGTCAGTAGTATTGAAATATATTCTTGTACTAATCAAAGTAACCATCTAGTAATGATACCCGACGATCGGATAGGTCGAATGTGTAGAACATCATCCTTAGAACCCATGTGGATATAGTTTCCATATAATTCATCCCTTTGACCAAAATGCTCATAGGACACCTTAGAGTTCAACTTTCAACTCTGATCAGGTTGTCCACATTGTATTTTAAAATACCAAATCTATCTAATGGATTATCCTGGCTAAGGTTTTGCTATATTGAAATATAGTGATACATTATTCTCCAACTCTTGGAGTGGTCAATTCCATCTTGATCACACTCAGACTTTGCAAGTACTTGACTATGCCCAAAATCCTTCCATTACTGAATTAGAAATTTAGTTAGTCCGGTACCAAAGCATAGTGAGGTAATCTTAGGTCTAAAGGACACTCATACCTATATCCCATCAGAGACATTCTCGATAGCAGAATGCTCTGAAGTTGGTCACATTCAATGATGATGTACCCATACATCTCATCTGTATGCCATACTAGTATCTCCATACTCCATGGTTAAGAGGACAACCAATCTATATGGCATACAGCGATCTATGCTTGATAGATGCTGTCATCCTAATTAACAGCCTATCATTTGGTCGTGAATAGATTTAAGGACTAATCGATAAATCCTCTCTTTATCGAAGCTAGATAGTCTTAAGGACTTCATCATAATAATAGAGTTCCTTCAAAGATGAATACTTTTATGATGAAAAATGCTAAAAATATATTTTATTTATTAATGAATCAATTATAGATATAATGTAGCTTAACCGTCAACAGGCTGATGATTGGCTTTGGGATACATTTTTCAACAACTCCCACCTATCCAAAAGCCACTCATTACAGTATCTAATACCCATCTTCGACTTATGGTTGTCGAACTCCTTTATCGCCAGAGCTTTAGTGAAGGGGTTGGCCAGGTTCTCCTTTCTGTCGATCTTTTGACGGTCGATATCACCTCTATCCATGATCTCCCGGATCAGGTGAAAGTGGCATAGAATATGCTTTGTTCGCTGGTGTGCCTTCAATTCTTTCATCTGAGCAATCGCACCGTGCTGTCATAGTAGAGTAGGACCAGACCATCAAGAGAGGGTGCTACTCCAAGCTCGGTGATAAACTTCCTCAATCATACAGCTTTCTTTACGGTATCTGATGCTGCGATGTACTCTGCTTCGCAAATAGAGTCTACCACATTATGCTGCTTAGAACTCTTTCAGTAGATAGCTCCACCATTTAGAGTAAAGATATATCCCGACACGTTTCTGCTATCATCATGGCCAAATTAAAAGTTGGAGTCTGTAACCCTACATGTTTTAGATCGGACTTCCCATTAACCAACCATTGGTCCTTAGTATTTCTTAAATACTTAAGGATGGTTTTAACCACTTTCTAGTGATTTTCTCTAAGGTTAGACTTGTATCTACTCACTACTCCTAGTGAGTATGCCACATTTAGTCTCGTACATGTCATGGTGTACATGATAGATCCCACTACCGAAGCATATGGGACTCTACTCATATCCTCTCTCTCTTCAAGAGTTGTCAAATGATCATTCTTAGAGAGAAAAATTTTATGGCCTATTAGGAGATAGCCCTTTTCAAAATTCTTCATGCTGAACCTCTTCAGCATAGTATCTATGTACGTGGACTGGGATAACCCAATCATCCTTTTAGATCTATCCCTATAAATCTTCATCCTTAGGATGTAGGATGCTTCACCCAAGTCCTTTATGGAGAACTATGATGACAACTAGACTTTTATTTTTTGCAGTGCGGGGATGTCATTCTCGATTAAGAGAATGTCATCTACATACAAAACAAGAAATACTACTGCTAGACCATTTGCCCATTTGTAAATATAGGATTCTTCTCCATTCTTAATGAAGCCATACATTTTGATCACTTTATCAAAATTCATGTTCTAACTTCGAGATGCCTGCTTCAGTCCATAAATAGATCTCTAAAGTTTGCACACCTTGAACTCATCTGTAGATGTGAACCTCTCAAGTTATATCATATACACCTCTTCAGTCAACTCTCTATTTAGAAAAGTTATTTTCACATTCATCTGTTAGATCTCATAGTCTAGATAGGCAGTAATCACAAGCATAATCCAAATGAATTTGAGCATTGCCATAAGAAAAAAATGTCTCGTCATAGTCAATACCATAACATTGATGATATCCCTTGGCAATCAGATGGGCTTTATAGTTCTCCACCTTTTCATCTGCGCCTCTTTTTCTTTTGAAGACACATTTACATCTAATGGATTTAACCCCTTTGGGTGAGTCAACCAATGTCCACACATCATTGACCTTCATGGACTCCATTTTGGATTTCATGGCCTCAAGCCATTTTTTAGAATCAGATCTCTACATAGCATCCATATAGATGATCGGATCCTCATTGTTCTTATCGAGTTCGATGGGATCACCATCTTGGGCTAAGAAACCATAATATCTATCCAGATGATGCAGTACTTTATTGGATCGTCTTAATAGTGTAGGTACACTGGGCTCTAGATTTAATCTAATCAAATTTGACTCAGGTTCACCTACAGGTGTCAGTTTTTCTACCTATTGAACTTCATCAAGTTCAACCTTAGAGGCAACAGTTCCTTCACCAAGAAACTTCTTTTCCACAAAGATTGCCTTAAGGCTAACGAACATCTTTTATTCATCAGCATGATAGAAATAGTATCCATTGATCTCTTTTGGATACTTTATAAATGTGCACTTGTCAGACCTAAGTCCAAGTTTATCTATAATTAACTATTTGACATAAGCCGGACATCCCCAAAACCTAAGGTGTGAAAGTGCTGACTTACGTCCTATCCATATCTCATATGGAGTCTTAACTACAGACTTACTTGGAACCCTATTTAATAGATAGCAAGCCGATTTGAGTGCATATCCCCAGAAGGATATCGGCAAGCTAGCAAAACCCATCATGGATCGGACCATGTCTAACAGAATCTGATTCCTTCTTTCAGACACACCATTATGCTGTAGTGTTCCTAGAGGAGTCCATTGGAAGAGAATTCCATTCTCTCCTAGATATGTGAGAAACTCATCGAAAAGGTATTCCCCTCCTCGATCAGAATGAAGAGTTTTAATACTCTTTTTAGTTTATTTTTCTACTTCACTTCGGAATCATTTGAACATTTCAAAATAATCTGACTTATATTTCATCAGATAGACATATCCATATCTGGATAGATCATCTATGAAAGTGATGAAGTAGACATATCCACCTCTGACACTTATACTCATTGGTCTACATACATCAGTATGTACTAGACCTAAGAGTTCAGTGGCTCTCTCACCTTTTTCAGTAAAAGGTGACTTGGTCATTTTACCAAGAAGACAGGACTCATAGGTTGGAAGTGATTCACAATCACTGACTTTGAGGATTTCCTCTTGAGTCAACCTATTTATCCTGTTCTTGTTTATATGACCTAGCCTACAGTGCCATAAATAGATATCTGATACACTATCTAATCTAGGATGCTTGCCAGTGGAAGAGACTACGTTAATAGATTGTGATAATATATACACACCATTATTTAAATATCCACAGAAAATAGTAACACCATTCATAATGATATTACAAATTTATTTCTTTATTAAAATTTCATAATCATTTTTGGCTAGAAGGCCTACTAAAATAATATTTAAAAAGAAATTAGGACAGAAATGATAATCACTAAGAATAATGATATGGGACTCAAATACAAGTTTCAGAATTTCTAAAGCTAGAACTGGAATTGGTCTTCCATCTCCAACATTCAGGAACCTTTCACCTTGCTCGAATCTCCTACTGACTTACAACCCCTGCAACAAATTGCAAATATGGTAAGGGCGATCAATATCCAATACCTAGTCAATAATATCATAAATAGAGAAATTACAAGGAGTTATCATATAAATACCTTGCTCAGCAATAGCTTGCTTCTTTCACTGCCTATTCAAATCCAGAGAAGCAATGTACTGAGGACAGTTCTTTTTCTAATGCCCCCGCTTCTTGCAAAAAAAGCATTCAGCTTGACTCTTATCGGGCTTGATCTTTTTGGTCTAGCCCTGCATAGATGTCCCAGCTTGAACTTACACCTTCTTAGCTTTCTTTTTCTTATTCTTCTTTTCTTTCCTAAAGGTTGAGAACTAGAAGATGAACCTCCTACTAAGTTCACCGACTCCTTATGGAATTGGTGATCCTTCTCAAAGTTTTGAGGTAACCTCAGTAACCCATGGTAGTCTACTTCAGGCTTTGTCATTCTGAAATGAGTAAGAAATGGGAGAAAGGACTTGGGCAATGAGTTCAGTATTACATCCTTCCCAAGCTATTTATGTAAGAAAAAATCGAGCTTGCTCAATCACTCTATTAGCTCGATCATGTACAATACATGATCAATGATAAAGGCACCATCCCGCATTCTAGCATTGAAGATGGCACAACTAGTCTTGTGCCTCTCTACATCATCGAGTGTGCCAAAGAAATTCTCCAACACTTGAAGCATATTTTTTGGCTGAGCTATCTCAAATCTATGACCGAACTTGTCGCTTATGGCAGCCAGCATGCTGCAGCGCACCATGGTCCGATCACAGAGCCACTTTTGGTAAGTATCTCTAACTGTACCACATGCATTGGCAGTTGGCTTCTCAGGTGCAAGATCCATCAGTACGTATAGGATCCGTTCATGTTCTAAGACTATCTTCAACTTTCGATACCAGCTACCAAAATTAGATCCCATCAACTTATCATTATCCAACAATGATCGAAGCGATAGAGAAGTGGCCATATCTGCACAAAGGAAAACCATAATCTAATTAGTAATTGATTCATTAAATCTAAAGATTTAGACTTTAATCAAAAGGTTCTTTCACTGTTTTATTCGAATTGATAGCCTCTACCTCCAATTCGAGGAATACCCTAATTCTTTAGTGGGTACTAGAATCCACATTGACTGCATATGAGCCCAACTTTGGTTGGCCTACTCATGTGCATCTAAGGATAGATCCATAATTAATTATTTTTTAAAATAATTTTTAATAATTAAATTTTGCTCTAGTCCATAATCAGTAGGATTTGGCCTCCACTGAAAAGGTTTGGTTAGGTCCAACCATCAACATGACTATACTTGGCCCATCTAACCAATGAATAATTAGGCCCAACTTTAGTTAGCTAACCTAACCACCATTTAGAAAGATGTAGCTAAGAAATTATATAATGAATAATAATTCCATCAATCGATAAGCACCAGACCTTTGGGCCTCCAATGATTATCCAACTGATGGACTCATTATCATCTACTTAATGGGATGCTATGATCTAGTTATCACCATAACTAATTCATTTTAAGAACCTAATAATTTTAGAGGATTTAATTTTTAAAGAAGAGAGAAGATCAGATGAACCAACTTATCATGATTCTCCCACTGACTTCACCAAGTCAGCTTAAGGAAGACCATTAATAGGCTAGTCAAAGAGCACTTAAATCAATCATACTGATTTACCTAGCTGACATGGGTCAGCTCGAATAGTCAAGTGATCTGATCAAAACATAATTTCATCAAGAGACTAGGTAAGTTCGATCAGTGGGAGGGTGATAAGAGCACGATGTTGTCGTTAAGACATCATGTTTATCAATTTAATCTGACTTCTTAAAATAATTAAAAAAACATAGATAGCAGTGAGTCGAATCGAATCCATAGAGAAGGTAGTATTTTTAGATTTAAAATCTTTAATTTTTTTAAAAAAAAGAAAAAAAATTAAAAATAGAATTTGAAGTCAAAAATTTAAAATTAAAATTATGAAGTGGAAATTAAATTATGTAGAAAAGTAAACTTGGTACTAAGATCTACTAATTAGATCTTAGCATCTACTTGCAGTAAAATAAAGAACAATAATTAAAGTGAAGAAATTAAATTATAATAAAAATAAAAAGCTAAAATCAAAGTACAAAAAATAAAATTTGCATTAATTAAAATTTTAGTATTTAAATATATGAAATTTAAAAAAAAAATAAAATAGCTTGATCTTCGATCTTGGATCGGCATTGGTGGAAAGATGGTGTAGAAGCGCAGCTCTTCTTCTCGGCATCCATTGCTTTGAAGCAGCCATTAACCCGTAGCCTAGCTTCCTCCTATACCAAAGCTTCACCTTGATCAGAGACATTGATTTCTAGAGGCCTGGGTCCTTTTTATAGAGCTAGGAGGGCTGGAGAGTTTTCTTCTGGGCAATGTGGGACTAAGGAGCTCTTTGATCGTCAAAATATGGAGAAATCTAAGTAAAAATTAGATTAAAAGAAGTCCTAGATGAATTCTATTACTCTCGATGAAATCTAGCTATTGATAGGAATCCAATGGACCAAAAATCATTAAAATCGGATGTGTATCAGCCCAGATTAGGTTGGATTAAATTTTGGCTGTCCGATTGCATGTTGATGGAGGAAATCTGGCCATCGATCACATGTTGGGAGTCCTGATCACCATTAGGAGCAATTTAGACCATCGGATCATCCCATAGATCAAGCGCTGCCATTGGATGGTGATCCATATGAAGTCTAAAGCTGAAAAATTCCTCCACCATTTGATCTTGACCGCAAGCTACCAGAACCGTTCGATCGCACCTTTACTATTGCCATGGACCACGTGGAATGGCTGCACCATACACCGTAACCAATCAGCGCTCGCTGCTTTAATAAAAAATTACCTTTTTATCCTATAGACAGTGATGGTTTTTTTGTGAACCCTTTAAGGGTCTTGGTCCACCATGTGTCGCTTCATGATTCATCGATTTCTGCTGAGCTGACGGTCCACGTCTGGATCATGGACCGGTTGATGGCTTCCACGGTTGAGTTAGCTTTGATGGCTTAGCTTGGCTTGCGGAGCGACTGAGCCATTTTTCTTTTTTTATTTAATTTTTATTTAATTTTTATTTCTTTTATCTTTAGAAATTCATATCTTCTCTGTTTTAGCTTCATTTTGCTCGAAACTTATTTTATTATGATAAAAAAAATGAGCTCTTTCTATTGATTATAAAATTTTATTTTTAAAATTTTATTATTTTTTAATTAATAAAAATATGAATTTCTTAAAAATTATATATAAATTAATCATTAACTCTTAAAAATTAATATAAATTAATTGATAAATTAATACTTTTATTGATAAATTTATGGTACTTATCACACCCCCCCAACTTAAGCTTTGCTCATCCTCGAGTAAAGAAAGAATTTAGTTTTAAATATCTTTTAACTTTAGAGTTTCGAATTTTACCTAAGTAGTTTTCAAAATGGCCATTGATATTCAGTAGAGCTTAAGTGAGATATATCATTGGGATATTAATACTTATCAATAAAAAAATTAAGTAAAAAATATTAAATTTTTCTGAACTTTATCTAAATTATCCCATCTTTATCTCTGATTTGTCTAAACTTTTATATAGACAAGTGTATTGCTACTTCCACCCTTTGTTTATTGATTTTTATTTTCACATTGCCCACTTTTTGATGCGAATATCATTACTTAGGCAATGAGACCCGATTACTCGGTGGGAAACCAATATATATTTTTTTTAATTTTTTTAATGTTGTACCACTATAGAATGTCTTAATCTTTTAAGTTTTCTATTTGATCCATGTCGTGAGTCTTGGGCCAATGACTCCCAAACCAATTGGCTTTAGGGCACTAGGTATAGAATACCCCTCAGACTTACTAGCTCGAATCCAATAGACTATGAGTTAAGACTAGCTTTACAATGAGCTTCTTTGCTCTTCCCATCTTTTGATGCAAAACTCAATGCTTGCTCAGGCAAAGAAGCCCGATTACTCAGTGAGAAGTACTTAAAAATTATTTTATTAAAAAAATTTTATATGAAAAAAAATGTATAGTTATCCTACACAAGTCTATAAAAAGTAGATTTTTCTTTGATGCTAGTAGAAAAAATTAGAAATGCTCAAGAAAAAACTTTTTATATTCCAGACTTAATTTTTTATTGAATTTTCTTAATACTTGATTCATCAATATCTTACAAATTTTTTGATCTGTGTATCAATTTTCTTCTAGAAATGCTTAGTTTAATTCAATTTTTAAGCATAATCAGGTATTTAAATACTAAATTCTAATTTTTTTGAGAACTTGAAATTTTAAAATTTTTATTTTTCTCCTCCCCAACTTAATCGATATTGTACTTAATGGAGAAAAAAAATAAAGAATGTAATAAAGAATATGAAAGAATACACCTGACTCAGTATATTTTTGGTCCAGCACATGCCTTTAAGAATTTAGGCTCTCCCTCTAACTTATTCAAATTATCCTAAAAAAAAAGCAATTGGAAAGATAAATTAGACTAAAGAAAACTAAATATTGGGTTGCCTCCCAACAAGCGCTAAGTTTACCGTCTTCAGCCAGACACAATGCGGCTTACTATCCTGTATCGAATACTGGATTGATAAATTTCAATGGTTTTGGATTGCCAATCTCAAAAAGATAATTTTTTATCCCTTTATTGATATAATCATTGTTAATTTTAGGAACATAATTTATGATCCCATTCTCAGACCCATGTTTATTAAGAATTTCTCCTATTTGTTCTTCTAAAATGCTTATGAATTGAGTTTTTGTATTAGAAGTTAAGTTTGATGTGATGGGTACTGGAAGGGTGACTAAAGATGATTTTAATTCTCAAGGTAAATTAATATGATCTTGCTTAAACAACTCCATTGACACTTAATTACATGTCTCTTGATTTTTGTAAGAAGAACCGACTTCTAAGATTGAAGGAAATAAGACATTAGGTTTATAAGTCTCGGATAAATTATCTATTCTCATTTTCTCTTTTTTTATCTCATTTAAATTGGAACTAGCATCAATAATAATTCCTTGCTCAAGTTCTTCTATGTGGTTAGTCTCAGTACTAATCTATTCCTCTAAATTTTTATTTTGACTTGCATCAGTACTAGCTTCTCTCACCTGGTCTTGATATGGATCCATAAGAATCCTATAGCTTTTAAGTTCAAAAATTACTTTGGCATTCTCAGATTGGGGATTCTTAAGTGAGACATTAAATTGATAACTTGGTCTAGATGGTTGGTGGGCAATAGGTGGATTGTTTAAAATTGATAGGCTCGATAGTTGATCTAGTTCTCTCCTCATGTTAGACTCAACTAATTATCCTATTTGAACTTCTAGCTTGGCGATAGATTACTGTTGAGTCAGAATCAATTGTTGAAGTTGGTTAAATCTATCGTCAGCTAGATTGGTCTGTTGAGAAGGTGGGTATGAGGGCTGATTGTTATATGATGGCTGGATAAATTGACTAGGCTGACCATTATTATAGGCATAGTTTTGATATTGGGGCCTATTTTGATAGTTTTGGATATGTGAAATTCAGGTCTGAGCCTGAGTCTATTGGGACGTCCAAGAAAAATTATGGTGGTTGCTCCAACCAGAGTTATATGAATTTGAAAATGGATCATTAACTGGCTTGGGGTAGCCCTTAGCTGCTTGGACTTATTCTTCGATCAAAGGTGGAAACTGTGCAGTCATAGGATATTCACTCACATGATGGGTTGGGCTAGCATAGATTAAACAAATCTCCTAATAATTAGAAGATGATGTGAATTATGCAGGAGATTGTTGACCTAGGGTTAGGACTTAATCTAATTTCTGAGCAAGAAAGTCCACTTTATTTATCAAATTTGAATCAGCCTTAGGACTAAATTCTGGATGTTTAAATTCATGGATCCCTGCCCAGGTTTGGTAGAAAGATAACGAAGCATGGTTAATTGAGTTTTCACTCAAGATTTTAAATAAGGTATAGGCTTCGTCCTCACTCTTGTTCATGAATGCACCTCCACAGGATGCATCTACCATCTGTCTGTACTGATCCTAAACCCTCATAGAAAGTTTGAACTATTTTCACTTAGATAGACCATGGTGTGGGCATTTTCTAAGAAGTTCCTTAAGTCTCTCCTATGACTCGTGAATCTATTCCCCTAGAAGCTGAGCAAATCCAGTGATAGCTTGCCTCATAATGTTGGTTCGGCCTATGGGGTAAAATTTTTTAAGAAATTCACTTTGCAAGTCAGCCCAAGTTTTAATTGATCTCCCTATTGTGCCAAGCCAGTACTTGGCCTTGTCTTTTAATGATAAGAAAAATAAAATTAGTCTGAGGGCATCATTAGTTAAATTTTAAATTTTTATCATAGAATAGATTTCTAAGAATTCATCCAGATGTTTATAAGGATCTTCATTGGTATTTTCATAGAAAGATGAAAGCATCTGAATTATAGTCGGCTTGATCTCATAGTGGGTAGCATGAATTTTAGATAATTGGATACAAGTCGATGGATTATAGGTGGAAAGAATAAAGTATTTCTTCATCTGCTTAGGTGGTTCTTTAAAATTTTTAGCCATTTGGTTATCGCATTTAATACAATTCAGCCTTTTAATTTTATGGTTGGGTTCAACTAGATCAGGTAAAGCGATTTCCTACCGTGCATGCACTAGTGCAACCCTACCGTGTGGTTCAAAAAATCTTTTAAAATTTTTTTATTATTTTATTATATTAAAATTAATTTTTTTAATTATTTTATTTATTAATTTAATTTAATTTAATTATTATTCTTAATATTTTTAGTTAGTTTAATTTAATTTTTATTTTATTTTATTTTATTTTATTTTTAGAGGAGAAAGGAGAAGAAAGAAAAAAAGTTCTAAAGAAGAGCTCCTAAGGAGTCCTAGAACTAAGAAGAGAGAAAATAATTAGGTTTAATTAGGTTTGATGTTGGTTAGCAATCAAGTTGGTCAATCAATTTTGACTAAGGATTATCCTAGATCTAGATAGCTTTTAACTGCCAAGGTTACCTTCAAGCCCTCCAAGTGTAAGATCAGCCAATCAACTGGCCGAGTAAGTGTAAGGTCGGTGGGAGCCCTCCTTGCTTGCCTTAGACACCAATTATGCTTGGCTAGGTAAGCAAACGAAACTAATTAAAAACTACCTTCCTTCGGGCTCAGTCATCCCTGAACCATTTTCTTAGACACTAGTCAAATTGACTAACAACTAACCTGGTCCAACTCTTAAGATTTCTTGTCCTATTGAGCTCGAGTTCCTAGGGCTGATGTCTAATTAATTTTAAAATTAAAGGTTTAGGTCAATGCAGGATGCTATTTGGTTGTTTATGGACCAAGAAAGGATGATCAAATCTCCACCTTATCTTGTTTAATTGGGTATTGCCCTTAATTTGATTTAATATAATATGCAAAAAAATAATTTCAATCAAAGGGTTCTATGCAATTTAAACTAGATGTATACAACTTTTGAATTCTGAAAGGCTTACCTTGCCTCCAGCAATCACCCAAAAAAATAAAAATAAAAATAAAACTAATATGATACATGCTCTAAATAGTTAGAGTTTCTAATCTTATCATGAGACTTTTAATGAGATTTAAATAGATATTTTTTAAATTAATTTAAAAATAAAGTAAATAAATAAATAAATAAGAGGACTAGAGTTAGGATTGATCTCACCAAGATTAGATGCTTTCTTTCTTTCCCCTTTTTTTTATAAAATAAATAAATAAAAAGTTAGTAAGCAATATTTAAAAAATATTTATAATTAATTTACAAAAAAATTAAAGAAATCAAAGAAAAAATATCATCTATTCCTTCCCCAGCAATGGCACCAAAAACTTAATGTGTTTGTCAAAATTATTTTTAATTTATTAAAAATAATTCAAAAAATTAAAATTAAAAATAAAAAATAGTTCTCCGATAATGGTGCCAAAAACTTGATAAGAGCACGATGTTATCGTTAAGACACCATGTTTATCAGTTTAATCTGACTTCTTAAAATAATTAAAAATGCGTAGATAACAGTGAGTCGGGTCAGATCCATAGGGAAGGTAGTATTTTTAGATTTGAAATCTTTGATTTTTTTAAAAGAAAAGGAAAAGAATTTGAAAATAGAATTTGAAGTTAGAAATTAAAAATTAAAATTATGAAGTGAAAATTAAATTATGCAAAAAAGTAAACTTGGTACTAAGATCTACTAATTAGATCTTAGCATCTACTTGCAGTAAAATAAAGAATAATAATTAAAGTGTAAAAATTAAATTACAATAAAAATAAAAAGCTAAAATCAAAGTACAAAAAATAAAATTTACATTAATTAAAATTTTAAAATTTAAATACATAAAATTTAAAAAAATAATAAAATAGCCTGATCTCTGATCTTGGATCGGCATTGGTGGAAAGATGGTGTAGAAGCCCAGCTCTTCTTCTCAGCACCCATTACTTTGAAGCAGCCATTAACCCATAGCCTAGCTTCCCCCAGTACCAAAGCTTCACCTTGACTAGAGACATTGATTTCTGGAGGCCTGGGGTCCTTTTTATAGAGCTAGGAGGGCTGGAGAGTTTTCTTCTAGGCACTGTAGGACTAAAGAGCTCTTTGATCATCAAAATATGAAAAAAATTGAGTGAAAAATTGGATTAAAAGGAGTTTTGGATGAATTCTATTGCTCTAGATGAAATCTGGCCATTGATAGGAATCCAACGGACCAAAAATCATCAAAATCGGATATGTATCAGCCCAGATCAGGTTGGATTAAATTTTGGCCATCCAATTGTGCATTGATGGAGGAAATCTAGCTGCTGATCATGCGTCGGGAGTCCTAATCACCACCAAGAGCATTATGGACTGTCGGATCATCTCCTGGATCGAGTGCTATCACTGGATGGCGATCCGCATGGTCTGAAGCTAAAAAATTCCTCCATCGTTTGATCTTGACCGTAAGCTACCAGAACCGTCTGATCGTGCCTTTACTATTGCCATGGACCACGTGGATTGGCTGCACCGTATATCGCAACCAATCAGCACTTGCTGCTTTGATGCAAAATTACCTTTTTACCCTGTAGACCACGATGGATTTTTTGTGAACCCTTTAAGGGTCTAGGTCCACCACGTGTCACTTCGTAATTTGCTGGTTTCTGCTGAGCTGGTAGTCCATGCTTGAATCATAGATCAGCTGATGGCTTCCACGGCTGAGTCAGCTTTGACGACTTGGCTTGGCTTGGTGGCTTGGCTTATGGAGCCGGTTGAACCATTTTTTTATTTTTTTTATCTTTAGAAATTCATATCTTCTCCGTTTTAGCGTTTTGCTCGAAACTTATTTTATTATGATCAATAAAATGAGCTCTTTCTATTGATTATAAAATTTTATTTTTAAATTTGTATTATTTTTAATTAATTTTTTAATTAATAAAAATATGAATTTCTTAAAAATTATATATAAATTAATCATTAATTTTTAAAAATTAATATAAATTAATTAATAAATTAATATTTTTATTGGTGAATTTATGATACTTATTAGAGGGTCTGCCAAAAGTTGCCTTAGACACCATCAGAAATGGCTAGGTAAGCAAGCTGCCAATTAAAGACCATCGATCTGATTTATCTTAGACACCAACTGATTTAATTAGTTTTAATTATATCAACCTAATAGTTCATGCTAGACCTCATAGCTAAGAATCAAGTCCATCTTGGGTCTAGTTAAAGACATAGACTTGACCAACTACAACTATTGTAATTGACCTAGAGAATCCTTGACCTAATCTACGACAACAATTGATTAGATTTAGTTAATTCTCTAATTAAGTCCATTCTTTAATCTAATCCTAGGTCTAACATAATTAATGAACCTAATCTCCACTAACACATTTAACCTAATGTGTTATGATTCATGTCTTAGGATCTTCAATTTACAATCCTAGATCCTAATCAAACAACTTCTTAATTCTTAATTAAGTTTTGGATTGAAGGTTGGGATTTGGCTTTTCAAAAATAATTTTTATATTTATAAAATATTTTTACAATATGGTTCTATCAATCAAGTTTCATGTTTGATTCATAATCAAAATGTATGTAACATAAACACGAATCTACTTTAGATCTAATCTAAACAGGTTCATGTAATTGAAACAATTTCAACACTAATCAATTATAAATCAACTTAGATCAAATCTAACATATTTATGATGATTAAAATTAGATTAAAATATTTTTAATCATATCATAAAATTTTTTATATCTAATCTAAAATTTTATGATCAATATTTTAGATCAGCATGTACTAGGATAACCTTTTCACTATAAGGGGTAAACCTTACAGCAGGATAATCTTATAACAGTCCATGCAATCTAAAAGCTTTACTTTTAGATCTAAAACTATTTTAAATCTATGAAATCATAAATAAAATCAGATTAAATCTAATAAATTTATGATTAGGAATAGATCATCATAAACTAAGACAACCCTTTCACGATAAGGGGTAAACTTTACAGTAGGACAACCACATGACAGTTCGTGAGATCTAAATTTTTAATTTTAGATTTAATAATTAGATTATAAATTAGATCTAATCTAATAAATAATCTAAATATGATCAAGAAAATCATGTAATAAGAACCTAAGCTCTGATACCAATTGAAGGAACCAGATCTAGGATTTCACATTTAGATCTTGAAACTTTTTCAAGATCAGACAGCGAAAGACTTAAATAAATTAAATATTTTTTTAAATAAATATAAAAATATTTTAGATCTAAGATTTATTATATTATCAAGATATGGTATTAAATCAAAAATTAAAAATACAAAAAAAAGATTAACATGTTGATCTCATCAACATGTTACAATACTACATCTAATGCAGTTATGAAACCAATAAATCAGATCTATTACCTGTGCAAGTTAGACATTCTAACTTGTTGATTCGGGCTTGAGGATGCAGTTGTGAGCCACACACATGTCCGACCTCTAGGTGTCATCCACATGAGCCCATGCATCCAACCTCTAGGAGTCATCCACATAAGCCCACGAGCATGATCAAAAATTTTGATGCAGGAAATCAGCACATTATGCCAGTACTATGCTGATCTTTCTTCGATGGTCGATCAGATGCCTTCTTCTTCTAGATTTGGATTCTTTCAAAGAGAAGAAGGTGGAGAAGAGGTTTTAAATCTGAGACTCTCTCAAAAAAACCAAGAAAGAAGGAAGATGATGAACAAAGAAACCCTAGAAGAAGACCCTCTTCTTCTTCTCTTTGCTCTCACCTAGACACCTAGTTTGGTGTCTATAGAGCCCCAACATCCAAAGACATCTCTCTAATTATTTTACACCTCAAAACTCTCTTAAAGGTCTATTTTCCATGAAAATTTCAGCTAAAAATTCATCCTAAATAAAAAGATATGCAGAGTCCAAGTTTGGTCAAAAACTAAGCCAAGGAAAGGACATAATATGACAAGTTGTTGGGGCGCCCAACTCTTGGGTGCCCCCACCTTATTTCCTACCATGGACCAATAATAGGGGTGCACAAAAACTTCTTCTTGAATCATGGAATTCAGAGAAAATAAAGAAGGTGTGGATGGCATAATTAGAAGGAGGTGTTTTAGTTTATACGGATTCTATCTCATAGAATCCTAGAGCAAAACTTCTCTTTTTGACTTGGTCAACTACCAAATTACCATATGAGAAAGAGAGGGAGAGAGGAGGCATGCGTGAAGATCAGGGAAAAGATTATTTTCATGAAAAATTTCTAAAAATTAGGCATGGGGGGCGTGGAGGGCTAAGGTAGCGCAAGGTAGAATCCTAGTCTCACTAGGATTCCATCTATGACTTGGTCAAACATGGTTTCTCAAATCAAATTAAATCAAAATCAAGTCAACTAAATAAAATAAGTTTCTAACCCAATTGAAAACTTAATTAAATTTAACTAAATTAAATTAAATTTTGATTTAATTTTTTAATCAAATTAAAAAATTGGGTTGATCGGAGTCCTTGTTGAACTAGGACTAGTTCTTTCCTACACTTAGCTTATGCAATAAGCCAATTGGACTTGATCCAATCAATCCCAAACTAAATCTAATTAAATAATATTTAATTATACTTAATCTTAGCTCTTTAGCTTAATCAAATTAAGTTAATTAGCAATCAAATTGCTATTCGATCCTCTTGCAATGCTTGTACTAGGTTAAGCATCAATCGTATTGATTGTTTAACCCTAGAATGATTCTTAATCATTGATCAACCATCCGATCGAATCATGAGCTCTAACATGTGTGACCTCATAGGTTTGAATCTAAGTTGGTAGAGTAGGAACATATTTCTGTACTAATCGAAGTAACCATCTAGCAATGATATCCGATGGTTGGATAGGTCGAATATGTAGAACATCATCCTTAGAACCCATGCGGATATAGTTTCCATATAATTCATCTCGTTGACCAAAATGCTTGTAGGATATCTCAGAGTTAAATTGTCAACTTTGATAAGATTGTCTACATTGTATTTTATAATACCAAATTCATCTGATGGATTATCCTGATCAAGGTTTTGCTATATTGAAATAAAGTGATACATTATTCTCCAACTCTTGGAGTGTTCAATTCCATCTTGATCATACTCTGACATCATAAGTACTTGACTGTGCCCAGAAGCCTTTTATTACTAAATTAAAAATTCAGTTAGTTCGGTACCAGAGCACAATGAGTTTTTTGCAAGCCACTGAGGTGATCTCAGATCTAAGGAACACTTATATCAATATCCCATCAGAGATATTCTCGATAGTAGAATGCTCTAAACTCGGTCATGTTCAATGATGATGTACCCATACATCTTATTTGTATGCCATACCAATATCTCCACACTCCTTGGGTAAGAGGACAACCAACCTATGTGGCATACATCGATCTATGCTTGATAGATGCTGTCGTCCTAATTAACAGTCTATCATTTGGTCGTAAACAGATTTAAGGACTAATCGATAAATCCTCTTTTTATCAAAGCTAAATAGTCCTAAGAACTTCATCATAATAATGGAGTTCATTAGAAGAGAAATACTTTTATGATGAAAAATATCAAAAATATATTTTATTTATTAATGAATCAATTATAGATATAATATAGCTCAACCATCAATAGGTTGATGCTTGGTTTTGGGACACATTTCCCAATAGAGTCCTAGTCTACATATGAAACTGAACATAGTCTGACTGAAAATGTTAAACTTAGCACTTGTTGGGAGGCGACTCAGCGTATGCAATTTTTTTTAGTTTCTTTTCATTTTGTAGGAATCTCTAAGAAAGATAATTAGTCAAGTTGGATCTCTATAGTAGAGTGGATGGGTGATGATATTAACCAAGTTGGGGGGAAAGCCATGTTTATGCCAGCTGGAGTCTAGAACACACTATGCCCAACAATGAAGGATCTCTCAACAATGAATGCACACATCAAACTCAGGTAGTATCCTTCCTTATTATATTTTATTTTAATTATATTATGATTCTCTTCTTCCATTGGGGATAATGAAAACTAAGATTGTGGGGGTAAATAACTAATTTTAAATTTGAGTGAGTCCTTAAGTATGATTTGAAATAATTAGATTTATGTACCCAAACTTTATTTTGATTAAAAATTAATTAGGCATCTTAATTGATGAATGATTAATGGTTTAGATAATTTTAGAGATACTGAAGAGTAAATTATTATGAAAACCCAATGAATGATAGGGATTAGATTAGACAAAATTTTAAGAGTGATTCTAGAACCTTCTTCTTACCAATCTTAATGTATATATATATACACACACATACCAAGTAATCGGGTCTCATTGCCTAAGCAAGCAATAATATTCGCATTAAAAAATGGGTAATATAAATTAAAAAAAAAGATTTAGCATTGTCTCACTAAGTAACCGGGCTCCTTCATCTGAGTAAACATTGTGGTTCATGTCAAAAGATGGATATGCAAGAAATCGATTAAAAAAAATGGTTCATAATAAGGGAACTAAATTGTAAGAAGATAATAAATCCATCTGACACTAAGTTAGAAGATTTAAAGAGTAAAGTAAAGAGTTAGTGAAAAAAAATCTCTAAAAATTTATATGGCTAATACTCAAATACTAACTGGATCGAATTAATAATCCAATAATGTACCTCTTAAACGATCCAACCAGGTATCAATTGTCTTTAGGAATATCTAAACTAACTTTTAATTCAAGATCGAGTCAGTATATATTGCTAATTTATCTACTTTACTCGAGGACAAGCAAAGTTAAAGTTGGAGGGTATGATAAATACATAAATTAAGTCACTAGAGGCACTAAATATTATAATAATTCATGTTATTTTATTGAAATTTGATGTTCTCTAGTCTATCTTATTGGTAATCAGGAGCTTGGGCTCATGCAACTCAAATTGGATTTAAATTAGCTCAGATTCAAGTGAACTAGGCGATCAACTCAAGGGCTAATCAAATTCAAATATGAACGTGACTTACTCATGAAGGGATTAGATGCAAGCTCTCATGATTCAAGGGTCCAGATTAGAAGATAATCTTTCACATGGATCCAAGTATGAACATGACTTAAAGATCAATGGCTTAGAAACAATTCATCAAAGATCTAAGGGTCAGCATCTAAAGAGCCATTAATCTATCCTCTTTCTTTAATCCCACATCTAAAAAATATGAAAGCCTCTCCCTTCCAGCACTTATAAATAAGCCTCAATACCTTCATCCAAAAATCAATCAAGACAACATCCAATCTCTCTCCAAGCTATTATCTCCCTCTCTTTCTCTCTTCTGCAAAAGTCTAGGGAATGTACTAACCCTAGCATGCCTTCTATCAAATCTTGGAGAGGTCCTAAACCTAGTGTCGCTATCCTTCTTTTTCATATTCCCATACTCCCATCTACTTTTCTTCCTTAGAGTTTCTAGACCAAACCTTCCAACCATCTTGCCGCTATCTGCATGGAAGAAGATGAAAGAATTCAAGGTGGCACATCTACCATTAGACATAGCTAGAAGATCAATTTGCTTTAGTTGTCTTGTATCGCATTTTTATTTTTTTCTTTGTGTATTTTATTTTGATCAATGAAAAATATTTTTATTATAATTTTCTTATTTTTTTCTTAGTTTCTTGCAATCTATTTTCTTTCTTTTGCATTTTTAAAATAATCAACTAAGATCCTTGTAGATACATTCTCAACTCATCCTATCTACATAGTAGTGAGTAGGGTTAATTTTGGTGTGCCACAACAAACATCATAAAGCACCTCCAATATCCTCCTAGAAAATTGGACTCATTACCATTCACCTAAATGGAAGGCTATGACTCAATTATCTCCATAACTTTGTCATTTTAAGGATCTAATAATTTAGAGAATTTAGGTTACATGTGATTTAAGGATAGAAAGACACTGACCAATTTACTTTCACTGACTTTACCAAGTCAGTAGATGAGGACTAGGATCATTTTTGGTCTATGGACACCTAATTCAGTCTTACTAATTGAAATCAATCAAATTGATTTCTAATTGATATGGGTCAGCTTGAATCATCAAGTAATCTAATCAAATTCTAATCGACCATGTCGGCTAGGTAAGTGAGATTAGTGAAAGGGATATGCCATTAACTCATCAAAAATTGAATCAATGCGAATAGCTCCTAATTAAAAATCACTAATCTAGACTGCCAAACTTATCTTAGACACTAATCAGTTAATTAGATTCAATCTGATCAATCTAGTAATTTTGGGCTCGATTGCTTAGCCATGAATCATGTCCATCTTCATCCTTGTTAAAGGCATGGACTTGACCAACTACAACTATTGAAGTATCCTTAACCTAATCTAAATCAACACTTAGTTAGATTTGATCAATTACTCTAGTTAAGTCTATTCTTTAACTAACCTTATGTCTAACCCAATTAATGGATCTAATTCATCTAACCCTTTAACACATAGTTTTATGCTTTTGTCTTAGGATCTTTAATTCGTAATTCTAGATCCTACTAGATAATATTTAACTTTTTAATTAAATTTTGGGCTGATGGATTAGAGTTCGACATTTTAAAAATAATTTTCAAATTTTATAAAATATTTTTATAATTTTTATTTTTATTTTTTAAATGGATTGACTCACTTCAAAAATGGGTCGGCTCATTTCACAAACAACAACCTATTTGTAGTTTTAAATAGAGAATCAAGCATACTAAAAATTAAACTATGAATCACCTTTTAGATCGAATCTAAACTTATTTATCTTTAATTTTTAATGGAACTAATTTCAATAAGAAAATTCTTTCACTGTTCATCTTAATGAATGAATTCACAGTGGCATCCCTACAACTATAAGAGATTCCCATCGAATAGAAGGAGATCGCCTTTAAATCATGCTTATCCCTTATGACTGGATGGCTTTGTGGCTCATTCATTCTTGATTACTAAGTTATCTATATCTAAAATATATTATATATGCTTGCATTCATATTTCTAATTAACATATAAAACATGTCATGCGACCTAGTGCTCTGATACCACTTGTCAGAAACTATGCAAAGTTCTAGATGTGGTTTTCGAAAAATTTTCAAATTTAAAATGCAGTGGAAGGCAAAATTAATCTAATATTAATTTGTGCATACTATAATCTAATCATAAAACTCTACACTAGGATCTAGATATGTCATATATGTATTAGAAAATCAAATGCATTCAATTAGCAAATCATATTTGCTGACCAACTCATGTTCAGAACACAATACCTGAGCAGGATAGTCAAACTTTACAATCTAAAACTATTAGAAAGAGGATTCTCAAGTTGTGATGGAGTTGCATAGTCGTCTGACCTCTATGAACGGTCCACATGGAGCTCCTGGTCCCGACTAGCTCCACTGGAGTGCTAGCTCCTCGCCGAAGCCTTTCGATGGTCGATCTTGGTCAATCTGATCAACCACCTTCTCCCAAACTTTTAGATACTCCAGAAAGTCAAAGGATATAACTTGGAGGATGGCGAAGACATGTGAAAATTTAGGTGGAGATTGGATGCTCATAGCACTCAATCTCACCATCTGAATCCTGAGTCAAAATCTTAGGGTTACCCACACCCAAGACCCTAGAGTCCTTACTCTCAGAGTTTTTGTGACCAAGAAATGACCTCACACCTAGGAAACCCTCATGCCTAGACTTTATTTTCCTATGAAACTCTTTCACAAAAATCACACACACACTTTTAAAATCAATAAAGTGGGACCGTTGGATAAGAAAAAAACTATGATGCATAGGTTTCTCACTAGCTCTCCTTGAATTTTTCTACACCCAGAACATGCACCCACTCTGGTTTTCCATCCCAGGAAACTTCTCTCACACTCCCATGCATGCCCACATAAAATCCTATTTTAAATGGGTGACATTTGATGGTGTTTGCACATGGGAGAGGATAAGAAGAGAAGGTTAGGTCGTTTTGACCAATCCACTTGAATTCAAAATTCAAGTGGATTCCTCATCCATATCCAATGCCCCTACCAGGTAAATGACATGTAGAAGGACTTTCCTTCTATGCACACATGCCAAAAATAATTAGAAAATAGCGACAATACAAGGGTCAGCATGGTGAAAGGATGAGGTTGAGAGGTTGGAGTGGTTCCAACGTAAGTTGAATTCAAAATTCAACTTTAATTTGAACTAGCCCAACCCTAAGATGAAGTCAAATGAATAAAGGAGAGGGCACCAACTTCAAATTTTAGCATGGAGAAAACTCATGCATAGTCCGTAATGTGCGTGGGAAGGGGCGAGGTCAAAGAGTCAAGGTGCAGGAAGAAGTTCAAAGTCAAATTTGAAGTTGTCCAATTAGGTTTTGTCCAAACCCAATTAGTCTAGGATAAACCTAATCAAATTAAGTTTATTCGAACTCAATTAAATTTTAATCAAATTAAAAATTAATTAAGTCCAACCTCTGATCAAATCAGGGTCCAATCCTCATAGCAATTAGGTCATCTCATAACCTAATGTAGTCAAACCCAGTTGAATCAAATTCAATTAGATTTGATTAAATCCTCATTGCCCAATAAAATTGAGTTAATCATCAATCTAATTATTAATTAATCCTTCAATAATGTTAAAGTCCTAGTCCAATGAGACTCGAGAAGATAGAGTCTCAGTCTAGTGGGACTCTTGATCATAGAGTCCTAGTCCAGTGGAAATCATCCAGTAGCATAGAAATTAATTTCTGTACTAATCGATATGACCACCTAGTAATGGTATCCGACGTTCGGATAAGTCAGTCGCAATGCAACATCCATGAACCTGTGGCATATGGTTGCCATATAATTCATCCTCTTGATCCTCATGCTCAAAAGATGATCTAGGATTTAATTATCAACCCTAAAAACTATCCACATTGTATTTCAAAATTCAAGATCCATCATATGGACTATCCCAGCTAAGATTTTGCTAAATTGAAATACAGTGATGCATTTGCTCCAACACTTGGAGGGGTCAATTCCATCTATCTTGACTCATGCACTGACTAAATAAGTACTTGACTGCACCTAGTAACCTTCCATCACTGAATTAGAAATTCAAGTGGTTCGGTACCAAAGTATAGTGAGTTGCTTGCAAGTTACTGTGGTGATCTCAGGTCTAAGGAACACTTATACCCATATCCTTCACGAGCAACTCTTGATAGCAGAAAGCTCCACAACTGGGTCATGTTTAGTGAAATGTATCCCTGCACTTTACTTGCATGTCATACCAATATCTTCATACTCCTTTCTTAAGAGGACAACCAACGCATATGACATGCAATGACCTACACTCGATAAATGTTGTCATCCTGGATAACAATGTATCATTTGATCGTAAATAAGTTTAAGGACTAAACGATAAATCCTCCTTTATTGAGTCTAAATAGTCTTAAGGACTTTATCATAAAAGAGTTCATTACTGAAAGGTGCACAAATATGATGAGAATGCCCGAATAATAATTTTATTTATTAATAATTTAAGTATATTTCACAATCAGCTCAACCATCTATAAGCTAGATGATTAGCTTTAGGATACAATTTCCAACAGCTGGAGGTTCATCATTTTCAATGATCTGGGCTTCATTATTCTCAATAATGAACCCATACCTTAAAAGTGCATTTTGCACTCTTTCCGACCTTCAGAGAGGAGATGTGTGTTGTGGTTATACCTCATCAGTAAGTACATCTAGTTGAGGTATAACTTGTGTTTAACTTGTGTTTCTATTTGTAGGTCTTGAACTTTACCAAGTTCAACTTTCCTCCCTCTGCCCCTTTTTAGGATAAATTTCTTTTCCATAAAAGTGACATGCCTCCTAACAGATACCTTTTGTTCAGTAAGATGATAGAAGAGGTATCCCATACTCTCTTTAGGATAACCTACAAACAAACACATATCTACCCTAGCACTTAGCTTATGTCCAAAACTTCTTTTGACATAAATCGGACAGCCCTAAATATTAAGATACTTAAGATTAGGCTTGTTACCTCTCCATATTTCATATAGAGTACTAGGCATAGATTTCAATGGTACTCTATTTAAAATATATGCAGTAGTCTCTAGGACATAACCCCAGAAGATAATTGGTAAATTTGTAAAGCACATCATGGATCACACCATATCTAATAAAGTGTGATTCCTTCTATCTATCACATCATTCAACTGTGGTATATAAGAAGGGGTCCATTTAGAGAAAATACCCTTTTCTTTCAAATGATCTAAGAACTCACAAGAAAGATATTCTCCTCCTCGATCTGATCAAATGATTTTAATACACTTTTTAGCTTATTTTTTGATCATATATTGATATTCTTTAAATTTATCAAAGGCTTCATATTTATGTTTCATTAGATACACACATCCGATCCTTGATAAATTAATAGTGAAGGTGGTAAAATAAGAGTATCCTCCTCTAGTCTAAGTTATCATCACTATAATAAAATAGATTTTTTACGATGCAAAAATTTCATCACAAAAAATAAATTTTCATCGCTAATAATTATTAGTGAAGATAATTCTATCACTAATATTTTATCATAAAAAATGGGATCGTAGATAATAATTAGTAATGAAAAATTCTTTTCATTGCTAATAATATTTTTTTATGATAAAAAATTTTTATCAATTTTTTTTTTATTTCTTAAATTATCTATGATAAAATTATTTATGATAAAAAAATTTTCATCATAAATAACATTTTTCCAATGAAAAAATCTATTGCAAATGAGTAATTATCTATAATGGATTATTTCCATCATAGATAAGTATTTCCATCATAGATAATTAATTATTTATGATGGATTATTTTCATCATAGATAATTTTATTATTTATGATGAAAAAATATTTATCATAAATAATTTTATTAGAAATTAATTTTATAAAAAAAATATAAAAATATTTTTTGTATTAATTATTATAATTTTAAAAAAATAAAATAAAAAATTAATAAATAAATTTCATCATTTCATTCATAAATAAATTTCATCATTTCATTCATCCATAAATAAATTTCATTTTATTATATAAAAATATAATTATAAAAAGTATTTTTTATAAATATAAAATATTCAAAATAAAACTAAAAATATATAGAAATAGATAGTCGGCCATCAAGCAGTGGCAGTATTTGGAAAAGGAGAATGGGCTAAAGAAGGAGGACTACTACTGCCTCATCATCTGCATCATTTGCTCTATCTGTGCCATCCATTCCATCATCTGTGTCTAGAACAGTTGGTACTCATCAACACGTATAGTCAACTTAGTAGCCTATTGTCGATCCTCAGCAACCTGTCTCTATATCTCCACCAGCTAAATATCATAGATAGCATGGATGTCAGTCCTAGATGGATGTGAAGATGTAGCAGCTCTGATCCCATGCCCTAACCTCCTAACATAACAGAGTCTCGTACGAAGCATGCAATCATAGATCTCATCATCTATGGGTGTGGTCGAGCCCTTTAGGGTAGGCTGGAATCTAATGTTTATCATACAATCCTAAAAATTAAATTTACAACTATTCTAAGTTTGTACTAAAAATTAAAATGTAAATGAAAAAATAGTTAGAAAAACTAACATAAAGCTCCTGGCTCCCGATCGTCCAGCCCCCTGACCATCGCTGATGTGTTCACTAATAGATCTTGATCCTACAAAGAAGCTCATCACTATCTACGTCTCTCTACAAGTTGAGAACAATTAATAAAAATATTTTTAAATAGTTAAAGAGTTAATATATGATAAATAAAAATTACTTATCATCTGCTCCATATGGTGAATGAATGGCCTCCAACCCCGATAATGTGAGACTATCTATCTCGCCCAATTTGTGACATTTTTGGCACATCGATCCTGCATAGTTAGTATTCAAATTAGTCAATAAATAACTAAATTTAAAAATAAATAATATTTAATTATTAAATTCTAAATAAAAAAATTATCTGATATGCCGAATCCTCGTACGTGCGACATATGATAGCCTAGTTCTCCATAGTGATGCTATCATATGGCCGCTGTCGTGCTACCTCCACCCCTTGGTCTGCACTACAACATATCAATAGTGATGAATACGATGCTGGTACTCCTTGAAATGCGAGCATAAATGATCATTCACAACTCGCCGCACATGATCATGCTCAAAATCAATAATATCAAAAATAGCCTACGAATAATAAATATTATAAAAATATAATACTAATTAAATATTTAAATAAATATTATTATACCTATAAGTGGCTATAGAAGATCTTCCTCTGAGATCATGTAACCTGATGCCAATCGATGAGTCAGGGCATAGCTGCAGAAATGATGCCAAGCTCAATCTACCATGGCTCGCACCATTCTCTAATAGGCTTGGTATAGCCTGACGGAATCTCGATGTGGAGATGCTGTCCCTCGTGCTCACATTTCCAACACTCAAGGATGAGGTTCTTCGACAGACCTCACCCTCATCTCACCACTGAAAGAGAATGGATTGAGAAAATAATGAATAAATTATTAGTATAATAGCCATCTATAAATCTAATAGATAAATTAAAATTAAATTTTATTATATAAAAATAATAAAATATCACTCGGGCCTGCCTGATCACTCAAACCCACCTCAGTCAGACCTGCCTGTACAGGGCCCTCTGGCCACTCCAATGGTGCAGTAGTGGAAATGGGGGAAGGCTCAGGGATAGGCTGGAAAGTCGAACGTCATTGTATCCCTCCTAGCGCCATACCTGCAATGCTTAAACTATGCGTATAATTAACTTGGCATATAAATGAATGTAATAATCAACAATAAAAGTGAAAAATACAAAAGTGCTAATGAATAGATTTGTATTGCATACCATTATTGCAAGAGAAGATTCAAAAAAAAATATAGATCTACTTATCAATATGCATATCCTCCTTAATTTAAAAATCCTCCTCTGAATCACAATAATCGATTAATGTATCATCTTCTATCTCATCATATTTATGAAATGATCATCACCCTCCGAATCATCAAGATTAAATACAAAATCAATTTCAACATCAAAGCATGCATTAAATCATTACTAGATAGGATCCCAGATCGGATCCTAAACAGGATCCTAGGTCAGATCCTAGATAGGATTCTAGATCGAGATCCAACCCATCGGATAATCATGATCCAAATTTTGAATCGAATCTCGAACATGATCCTAGACCGGATCACGGACAGGATCCCAGATTGAGATCCAATCTATATCATGATCCAAAATCCGGACAGGATCCTGACTCATATCCCTGATCGAAACTCGATCCAGATCCCAAATCCTAGATAGCATCTAACTCGTATTCCTAATTGAAACTCGATCTGGATCCCAGATCAGATAGTTCATATGCATTAGAAATTAAAACCTTTGGTTAATACAAATTAAAATATTAAATCATAATCATAATGAAATATAGAAACTAAATAAATAAAAAGATTAAAAGCATAAAAATATAACTAAAATCCTAACTATTATAATGACCAAAAATATCTAATTTTTATTTATTATTACTATTATTATTATTACTACTACTACTTTTATTATTATTACTATTACTATTATTTATTATTATTATTATTATTATTATTATTATTATTATTTTATTATTATTATTAATATTACTACTTATACTATTATTATTACTATTAGTACTATTATTATTATTATTACTACTTACTTTGTTGTTATTATTATTATTATTACTACTACTACTTTTACCATTATTATTATTACTATTACTATTATTTTTATTATTACTATAACTATTTTTACTTTTACTGTTATTACTATTATTATATTATACTATTACTATATTATTTATTATATTATTATTATGCTTATTATTATTTTTTATTATTTATTAAAATTTAAAAATTTACTAAGGACTAAACCCCCTATGAGCCCTTCGCATCCCACCCATCAAAGCCTCCCATCCCATGCAGCTCCTCTCCGCCACCCACTACCCGTGGCTCCCCAAGAGCCATCATCGCTATCCCTCCATGCCCCCATGCACCCCCATCTGCCCCCTACTCGTCGCGGGCCCCCTCCTGGCCCCCCAGCCCCTGTTGCTGCCCACGTACCCATCGTGGCCCCCCATTCGCTATGCCTCCTCTCTGCCACCCACCATCCATGGGCCCCCACCCAACCCATCACCACTGCCCCTCCATGCCCCATGCACCCCCCCGCCCCCACCTATTGTAGCCCCTGGCCCCACAACCCTTGTGCTGCCCATGTACCCATCATGGCCCCCACCCCCTACGATGCCCTCCACCACCCACCACCAGCGACCCCCCACCTGACCCATCACCAATGTCGCTCCATGCCCTATGCACCCTCCTCCACCTCACAACCCATCCCATCACCACCACCCCTCAATGCCCCACCCTTGGCAGCCCCCTAGCCCCTACGGCATCGGCCCTCCGCCTTTGACCACCAGCGGGCCTCCCAGGGTCGTCAACCACCACGCACAACCTACAATTGGCACCCACCCACTTCATCCCACCGCCCACCACCGACCACCGCACGGCAACATACATGGCCCCCAGAACGAAAGAATAAATTAAAAAAAATCTAACCCAAGGCCAGTCGGGATCAAAAAGTTACCTTCGATCAATTCAAGCATAGTGGCAGCGATAATGCCATCAGCAACAACAGCAATAATGGTGGCAGCAACGGTGGTGGTAGCGAAAAACACGATCATCGATCAATGCAAGCTCAAGAGGAGGGTGATAAAGAGGATGATCGAGAGAGAGAGAGAGGAGAGTAGAGGGTTTTGGATCGAGAGAGAGTGAGTTTTGGTGGAGTGGGGAGGATATTTAAAGAGTTTTAACAATGAAAGTATTTGCAATGAAATTTTCATCGCTAAATTAACTTATAGCAATGAAAAAAATATTTTCATCGCTAATATTAATAACTTGCGATGAAAAATTTCATCGCTAATAATTCCCACCAAATATTTTTCTAAAAAATATTTTCTCTCCAAAAAATATTAGAATAAGTTATTTACAATGAAAAAATTTTTCATCACTAATAATTAATTATTTTTGACTAATTTTCCTTCATAAAAAATTTCATCACTATTAATTTGCCAAGAATAAATCATAAAAATTTTTTGATTATTTATGATGGAATATTTCCATCGTAAATACTAGTTATTTATGATGAAAATTTTTTTTATCATAAAAAAAAATATTTTTGATGGAAAACTTTTACCACTAATAATCCATCACAAATACTTCGACCAAAATTTTAAATTAAAAAATAAATATGGACTATTTTAAAAATAAAAAAAGGGCAAAAATGCACCATGCATGGCCAATGCAATAGGGTTGTGGGGTGCAAGCGCATCCATTGTTAGCTAGCCCACAAGCCAATTAATATATTTTTAATTTTTAAAAAATTAATATACTTTTAAAACTAAATTTTTTATTTTTTTCTAAATATTACATGATTTTAAATTTTAAAGTCCATTTTCATCATTTATTATTTAAGTAATTATCGTGCAAGCACCGTCATAAAATATTGCCTCAATCAGGTAGCTCTAGCTATGTAGATCGACAAAATTTGATTTCGACAGTCATGAATGACCGTATGATGATTTGATAAATAGAAATCACCGATCAGTTTGAAAATTTACAACGATGATCTCTATGATATTTATAGTGATTAGCAAAATTTTACTTCAATCGAATATAATTATCATAGTCAATTTAGCATGAAATGATTTAGATCGTTAAATAAAAAATAAGTGATGAAAATGCCAATTAACGTGTGTTTATTAGATGATATTTTTAGATAAATGATCTTTGCTAATCGTTTGATCATTTTTATGGTGGTGATCATAAAAAGTAAACCACATGTGTATAAACTATCTAAAACTACACATCTTCTAATGCATATTCTTAAAGTTCTTAAGCAATTATACTTACGCTTTTGTAAAATATACTTAACATGGATGATTCATATATGCAAAGTTTTGGTTTTACAATCACCACCGTATAGATGATTAAAATAGTAGCAAAGATCATTTATCAAAAATTATCTTATAATCAGATGTCGTTTGGTCTTTTGATCACTCATTTTTTATTTAATGGTTCAAATCATCCCATGCTAAATTGACTATGATAATTATATCCGATTGAAGTAAAATATTGATAATATATTAAAAATATCATAGAGGTTATTATTATAAGTTTTTGAATTCATCAGTAATTTTTATCTATCAGATTATCATACGATCATTCATGATCATCGAAATCAAATTTTATCGATCTGCATAGCTAAAGCTACCAGATCAAGATGATATTTTATGATGGCGCTTGCACGATAACCACTTAAATAATGAACGATGAAGATAAACTTTAAATTATAAAATTATATAATATTTAAAGAAAAATAAATTTTTTTAAAAGAATACTAATTTTTTAGAAATTATAAAAAACTATTATCTTGCTTACGAGCGAGCTAATAGTGGATGCGCTCGTACCCCTTGACCCCATAGCATCGACCATGCATGGCCCATTTTTGCCTTTTTTTTATTTTTAAAGTAGTTGATATTTTTTTGTAATTTAAAATTTTGGTCGAGCTAATTGCGATGGAATATTAGTGATGGATATTTTTCATCATAAATAATCAATTATTTATGATGAAAATTTTTATTCCATCATAAATAATCAATTATTTATGATGAACAATTTTTATTGCTAATAATCCATCTTTTAAAATTTTTAAAATGATTAATTAATGATAGTTTATTAGCAATAAAAGTTTTTTATTATAAATAATTAATTATTTATGATAAAAATTTAAAAAAATAAATTTTTATCATAAATAATCAATTATTTATGATGAAAAACTTCTATTGCTAATAAATAACTTTTTAAATTTTTTTAAAAAAATTAATTAATGATAGTTTATTAGCGATAGAAGTTTTTTATCATAAATAATTGATAATTTATGATAAAAAATAAATTTTCATCATAAATAATTAATTATTTATGATAAAAAATTTTCATCACTAATAAATAATATTTTAATTTTTTTAAATAATTAATTAATGATAGTTTATTAGAGATGAAAGTTTTTCATCATAAATAATCGATTATTTATGATGAAAAATAAATTATCATCACAAATAATTGATTACTTATGATAAAAAACTTTCATTACTAATTATCAATATTTTTAATTTTTTAAAATAATTAATTAATGGTAGTTTATTAGTAATGAAATTTTTTCATCATAAATAATTGATTATTTATGATAGAAATTTATTTTTCATTGTAAATAATTGATTATTTATGATGAAATTTTTTTTATCATAAATAATTTTTATTAGCAATGAAATTTTTTTGTCACTAACAATTTTATTTGCAATGAAATTTTTTTCATCATAAATAAATCTATCGTAAAAGAGTATATTTCTTATAGTGCATAGGACCACATATATTAGTATGCATAAATCCTAATAACTCTCTTAATACATGTCCACTAATGGAGTCTTGGTTATTTTTTTCATAAGACAAGATTCACAAGTTTCTAATGATTCATAATCATAAGGATCAAAGAACTCTTCTTTGTATAACTTGTTAATTCTTGATTTACTTATATGACCAAGGCGACAAGAGAAAAGTATTATTTACCATTTCTCTCTTTTTCATTTCTTACTTTCATTAATATGAAAGACATTGTTACTGAGAGAGAGAACTAGAAGATCATTTTTCCAATATGCCATTGCAATAATGCTCAAAAGAAAAGAAATAGAGCAATCATTGCCCTTTCCATTAATTTCAAAACCTTGTTTTAACAACAAAGGAATTGAAATTACATTTCTAATGATCTTAGGCATAAAATAACAATCTTCTAATTCTATGATCTTGCCCAAAGGCAACTTCAAAAGATAGGTTCCAACAGCTTCAGCTTGAAGGGATTCTCCTCGAGTACCATAAAGCTCGAAGTCACCCTTCTTCAATTTTCTAATTCTCTGATAGTCCCTACAATAATTTGCATATATGGGAACCATAGGTGGTATTCAATACCCATGAATTTAAAATTGAAGAACTCAATGACAAATTAGTACATAACATAAATCTTGATGCAACCCTTGCATCTGGCTTTACAGTTGTAAGAAAACTCTTGCATATCCTTTTCAAGTGATCTTTCTTGCCATATATAAAATATGTACTTTGTTTGAAGACGAACATTCCTATTTTCCTTAACCAGTCCACTTCTTCTGGATCGGTCAAATTGTTGACATTCAAAAATGCCACTCGGTGATAGTGAAGTACCATAATGCAGAATTTGAAGGAAAAAAACCTGTTTCCCGGGTCGGGTTCATTCAGATTTGATTTGATCAAGAAGAACTTTCAAAAAAAAAATTTCTTAGATGTAAATCTAATCTGATACTTTCTAGATCTGATTTGATAGATCTAATAAAATAAAATAAAATAAAAATAAATTAAATTAGATTTAATTTATATCTTATTCTTAGGTAATCTAATTATCCTGTGATGATCCTATTAATTGCCTGAGGTTCTGGATGTAGTCACGCAATTGCCTGCCTCTATCGGTATCCACTCAGACTGGATCTGAGAGATCTTCTCCTTCTTCAATCTATCTCCAAAAATCAGATCTGGATCTGATCTTGGAAGGATCTTCAAAATAACTTTGAAGATCAGCATGTCGTCTCTTGCAGCAGTGCTGCCTTCTTCCTTTCTTGTCGTTTTTCTCTTGCCTGGATTGCACCAAAATTGAATCCCAAACCTTCTTGGCATGGAGAGGAGAGAGAGGATCAGGAAGGCATGAAGAGAGAGGGAGAGAGGGCAATGGGGCATGGCTAAGGGAGAACTCTTCTAAAAGTTGGGCGCAGATAGGGTTTATATAGACCCTGCTGTGCCATGCAGTGCCCATCATCATCCCGACCAATCACGTTCTCTTCATGCAATCAGATCTAAATCTGATTGGTGGGATGACATCACCTGATCCAATCAGATGAGAGCCCTCTTCAAATTCATCCTTAGATGGTGCCTAAGACTGGTCAAAGTAGAGTCCTTGGGCCACCTAAGTTTGAATCCAAGAAGCAACCTGGAGTCCCATCTATATGGGACTCCAGGCATCCCTATCCTTGGGCGCACGCCATCCTAGGCATGCACCCCCTTCTTTCTCTTTCTAGCAAGGGACAAGCCCCTATCTGCTCTCCAATAAGTGCATGACACATGGGCAGATGTCCAAGGTCAAAGGTCAACATTTGACCAAAGTCAAAGGACAAGAATTAGCAGGTAATGGAAAATGGCAGGTGTTGTCTCAAATTTATCTCATAAATTAAGACAACCCTTTTCTGATCTTGGACAAGCTCCAGTCAGACCAAGGTAAAGGTACCTGAGTGAGCACAAACTCATTTGGCTCAGTCGAGACAACTTTTAATGATAGAAAAAGGAGAACGTTAGGCTCAATCGTGTGCTAGCATGATTTTCTTGAACCTAATTGAATCTAATTCAAATCAATTGAACTGGGTTAGTCCAATTGATGATATCCAGATCCAAACCCTTGTTTGTGTGATCCAGTTAGGTTCAGTTCTGTATGGTAATGGGATATGTCATGATCTCCATCATCGACATCATCGAAACTCCTTTCGATGGATCAGAACTCTTCTGATTCAGACAACTAGAATGATCGATCATCTAAATCATTCTAATTGCTCCCAAAATCCACCAGTGACACCTAGCAGTATATGGTGGCAATCCATCAAAACTGAAAATGAACCTCTTGGTGCAGCTACTTGTGTGATTAAGTTCTTCTATCTTGAGCCCCGATCAGATTAGGGTTAAGGTGAACTCGTCAAACCCTAATTTCTATCATATGATTTAATCATTCGATTCAAGTCCGATGTGAAAATCTTAATAGAAACTCTTTCTATTATTTCACTCTCTGCCATGGCCATGGGCTTATGGACTTGATTCTCATGATCATCATAGGGCTGCTCCTCATCCTACCGAGGTAGATAGATTCCATCTTGGTGCAATCCAATTCCTACAATGAACATGCTATAGCCAACATACACCTCAGGATTTCGAATGGCTAGGAGATCGAGTCATGGTGTAGTCAAACTATAACACCCTCAAGGTGAACTATCGATGCACCTCAGGTCAAAGAACCAGACACACCACTGCAGCTTCGAGTCAGTCATCGATGAGAAGGTAGACTTCCTTATGACTACTCGAGGTGGTCACGCTCAGTGCCCTCATTCTCTAACGAGTACCTATACTCTCGCTCTGGTGTCTCTACACCATAGACTCAAGACTCATCTACTATAAAGAAGCGATTGTACACTAACCTTCCAGATCAATCACCATCCTCATGATGATCCTACGGTCAGGAGCATTTTATGAGTTAATAATGAAAATTCATGTCTTAAATTTTCAACTCTTGAAAATAAGAATTATCATTACCATTAACTCAAGGGATGTATCACAGACACTAAATATACATTATGATAGAAAATAATCTATTTTATTATTTATAGTCAAAATTATAATTTTTCCTTAGAAGTGTATTACAAGTGTCAGCCAATTCTGGCTTCTAGGGCACACATATCTAACAAACTCCCACTTGACCTAAAGCCAATTGGCTACAAATCTAAGTCCCATCTTCTCAAGGTGGGCTTCGATCTTCTGCTGGCCCAACGGCTTTGTAAGTGGGTCCTGCCGCATTGTATCTGTGGAGTCGACTCTCTTGACCTCGACGTAACCCTTCTCGAGGTAATCGCGGATGAGGTGGTATCGCCGCTCGATGTGCTTGGATTTTTGATGAGACCTCGGCTCCTTAGCAAGGGCTATGGCCATTATTGTCGCAGTATAGAGGAATGGCATCTGATGGCATCACTCCGATCTCTACGGCAAACTTCTTGTACCAGAATGCCTCCTTTGCAGCTTCTGATGCAGCGATATATTCTGCTTCCATGGTGGAATCTGCTATCACTGTCTGCTTGAAACTTTTCCAACTGACAGCTCCACCATTGCACACAAACAGACTTCCAGATGTCGACTTTCGATCATCTACATCGGACATAAAATTTCGAGTCTGTATACCCCTGGACTTGGAGTTCTCCATTACCAAAGACCAACAACATATCCTTAGTTCTTCTCAAGTACTTAAGGATACATTTCACAGAAGTCCAGTGTTCTTCACCTGGATTCGACTGATATCTGCTCGTGACACTCACAGCATGGGCTATATCAGGTCGTGTACATAACATGGCATACATGAGGCTCCCTATTGCTGAAGCATAAGGGATCTTGCTCATGCGTTCTATTTCCTCAGGTGTGCTAGGGCACATCTTCTTGGAAAGATGAATGCCATGTCTGAAGGGTACCAAACCCCTCTTAGAGTTTTTCATGCTAAACCTCTTTAGCACTTCCTCTATGTACATCTTCTGTGAAAGTCCTAGCATCCTATTCGGTCTATCTCTATAGACCTTAATTCCTAGAATAAAGGATGCTTCTCCTAGGTCTTTCATGGAGAATTCTTTAGATAACCACATTTTAACTATGGTCAACATGGGAATATCATTCCCAATAAGGAGGATGTCATCCACGTATAATACGAGGAAGACAACAGCACTTCCACTGACCTTTTTGAAGACACATGGTTTCTTCTCATTTTTGATGAAATCAAACAATTTGATTACATCATTAAAATGAGTATTCCAACTTTGAGATGCTTGCTTAAGTCCATATATGGACCTTTACAGTTTGTATACCTTGTAATCAGCATCACTGGATGTGAAACCTAGCTGCTATTCCATATAGATATCCTATAAATCAAGCTCTAAAGGATCTAAAGTCTAACTTGTCCATTCGTAATGACTCTTTAGGATATCCTATAAATCAAGCTCTAAAGGATTTAAAGTCTAACTTGTCCGTTTGTTGTCTTTTGACATGAGCCGAATAACCCCAAATTTTGAGATGACTCAGACTTGGTTTCTTACCATGCCATATCTCATATGGTATGGTAGGAATGATTTTAGAAGGAACCCTATTTAGTAAGTATATTGCAGTTAACAAACAGTATCCCCAAAGAAAATTAGGGAGGTTTGTGAAGCTCATCATGGATCGGACCATATCTAATAGGTCCGATTCCTCCATTCTAAAATTCCTTGTTGAGTTGAGGTGTTCCAGGTGGAGTCCATTGAGAGACTATGCCATTTTTCTTGAGATAGTCCAAAATTTTCGACTAAGGTATTCACCTCCTCGATCTGATCGAAGAACCTTAATGGATTTTCTAGTTTGCTTTTCTACTTCATGTCTGAATTTCTTTGAACTTTTCAAAAGCTTCAGACTTGTGTCTCATAAGATACACATACCCATACCTAGATAAATCATCGATAAAGGTTATGAAGTAGACAAAGTTGCCTCTAGCCGGCACATCAAATGGGCCGCACACATCAGTATGTACTAGGGCAAGAAGATCCATGGCCCTTTCCCCATGTCCTACAAAAGGGAGCTTAGTCATTTTGCCATGAAGACAAGATTCACAAATTGGATATGACTCGAAAGTCAACGGACTCAATAGCCCAATTTTTTCCAATTTGTTAACCCTATCTTCTGCTATATGACCTAGTCTTAGGTGCCATAGATACCTATCATTTGGACTATCCCTAGGTCATTTCATGGCATTCACATTTTGCTCGATATTAAAAATAGATACATCAATATGTAACTGATAAAGATCGTTAATAAGAAAACCACTTGCAATTTTATTTCTTTCATAAAGAATGTTACAATGGTCCTTAAGAAAACTAATTACATAGCCTTCTAATGCAAGGCAAGAAATAGAAATCAAATTCCTGCTTGCTGCAGGCACATAATAACAGTCTTTTAATACTAAGTCTAAACCAGATGGTAGTCGAAGAGGGTATGTTCCCACGGCCATGGCAGCAACTCTTGCTCCATTTTCGATGCGTAGGATCATCTCACCATCCCTCAGCCTCCTGCTATCCTCAAGACCCTGCATGAAGTGCACAAATGAGCACTAGAACCAGAGTCAAGCACCCAACTGGATGCAGAAGAAATCGTAAGGTTAGACTCAATAACGAGCATACCTCCAGAAGGACCTGCCTCCTTTTTATTCTTTAGGGTGGCCAGGTAAGTAGGGCAGTTCCGCTTTCAGTGGCCGTCATTGTTGCAATGAAAATACTTTTCTTTGTCAGCGGCCTTCTTCTTCAGCTCTGCCTTTTTCTTCTTTCCTCCTTCCACCTTCTGCTTTTTCACAGACTTCTTCTTCTTTCCAAAAGACTTTCTCTTGGAAGAAGTCCATTCCATAGCAAGCACTGAGCCTTTAGAACCTTTCATAGAAAGCTCAGCAGTAACCAGCATGTTCATAAGTTCGGCCAAGAAAATTTTGAAGTTTATGCATATGGTAGTTCATGATGAACTGCCCATATGCATCAGTCAAAGATTGCAGAATTATATCATTCTGTACAGATCCAAGTCCAACCTTCACTCCGAGCTTCTCAAGCTCTTCCAAGTCCTTGATCATCATCAGACAATGATCTTGGACTGACTGCCCATCATGCATTTTAGCCTTGAATAGTCATTTAGTGACTTGATACTTGGCTGCGCGACTCTGTTCACCAAACATCTCTTGTAGGTGAGCCAACATTTGGCGAGCAGTCCTTGATATCTTCATGTTGGCGCTGAAGCTCATCAGACATCGAGCCCAACATGTAGTATCTGCCTTGTTATCTTCATCCGTCCACTTATCAAGAGATGCTCTCTATTCAGCGGATGGACGAGCTGGTAAGGTGGGAGGGTCCTGATCCAATACATGAGTTAACTTCTCAAAACCCAAAATAATTTTGAAGTTTCCGAAGCCAATCCTTATAATTTGGTTTGGATCAGTCTATGGGTGTCCAGGATTACGTGCTAGTGGATTGGATGCAGATATTTTTCTGTAGAGAGTCAAAGTTTCTAGTTAGATATTGTAATTAAGACTTAACCAATTTATTTAAAAATTTTATTTTTAAATAAATTAGCTTCCACTATTTTTTTGGATCCCTACACTTCCTCTGTAGAGATGCAAAAATCTTCATGATTAATGATTTCTAGTGGATGGTGCGGTCCCACCAACTGACTCATCACCTCACCTAACAGTTATTGGTGATGGGTTAGCCAATGAGTGAACAACTCTTGTTCAATGATTCTCTAATCATGGTGCACCCAAACTTGGATCTCTAATTCATGAATCTCACCATGCCTGAAATATTGATCCACTCCTTAGTTAAGTCAGACCCACCATTTGCATAGATTGGATTCCTAATTGAGTCTCTCACCATATCCAAAATATTGAGCCCAATCCATCCTCCAGCCTGTAGCATCCAATGCCTAATAGACATGGTTGCATCTTTTCGGTGCAACTGAACCACTGTAACCAGCCGAGAACAATCAACCCCAAAAAGGGCCCGCACATCTACAATGGTGGAAGACCTTAGACTTAATCTTTTCTTAGGAAGATTTGATTTAGGTCTCATTAAACTAGACTTGACATAGTCATAACCATTATGACTAACCTAGTGGCATGGGTTAGCTCGGATTATTGACCACCTCAGATCAAGACTGAGCCAACAAATATGGCCAGGTAAGTGAGATCGGTGGAAGGGATATGCCATTAACTCGACAAGAATGCATTCGAGTCGAGTAGCTTCCAATTAAAAATCAGTCGATCGTATCTGCCAAACTTACCTTAGACACCAAATTATTGAGCCAGAACCAATCGGATTAGCCTACAATCCAGACTCTAACCACTGAGCCTAATTAGGTCTTAGCTTGATCGATCACTCATGTGATTCGATCTTGACCCAGACTTAATCCTATTAGGCTGGTCAATTTAAGCACTCTTGATCCCATCTAACCAACTCTTGATTCGGTTTGATCAACCGCTTAGACCTAATTGAGCTACCCAAATCCGAACCAATTTTATGAATATGTCTTAGATCTAAAATTCTTAATTTTAGACCTAATATATATTTCATAATCTTAATTCTTAATTAAGTTTAGAGTTCACAAATAAAATATGTAAATAAAATCCTAGGATTTCAGGATCTAGGATTTTGCAAAAAATAAGTTCTTAATTTTTTATTAAGGAGGAATGCGTAGCACCCGTACACATTATAAGAACATCCCATCGAATGGAAGGAGAGGGCATTTTAAACCCTACTTTGTTCTTATGACCGGACAGCCATGGGGAATGCCTTAATTAGAAATATAAAAACTATAAAACTAGTTAGATCTATATCATATATCTCATATATAAAAATTGATCTAACTATAAACATGTTTTGCATACATCTCATGTATCATATCATGCATATTTTTAGATTTAAATTATCTCATAATTATCTAAAAAATTAAATTTAAATTGATCACATTAAAATAAATTCTATTCTAGATAATTATGTAGAACTATTCTACAACTAGACTAAACATGCATTCATCATATCCATATGAACCAAAAATTAAATAATTTTATTTTATATTTTTTAGATATTATTATAATATTTATAATATTAAAAAATAATAAATAAATTAATTTAAAATTATAACTTAATTAAATTAAATTATGATCATGCAAGACTATACATAGAATAATTCTATTTTATAACTAGTCATGCATCTTGTAGAACTTAGATCTAAATTATTTAATTTTAATTTTTTTAATTTTAGACCTAATCATGTCACATGTGACATCTAAAATCATCTAATTATTAGATTAAAATTAAATTAAAATTAGATCTAAATAATTTATGAGAATCTAGCTCTGATACCAGTTGAAGGAAAAAAATCTATTTCTCGGGTCAGGTTCGTTCAAATCTAATTTGATCAAGAGAAATATTTCAAAAAAATTTTCTCTTAGATCTAAATCTAAAAAAAATATGCTCCCAAGCTAATCAAAATTTATTTATTTTTGGGCTATTTTTGTCTTTCAAACTCATATAATGATATTTTAAAATAAATAAAGGCATTTATTTCATCATATGCAGTGTCTTATTATTTATTTAGGATAATGATGAAATTCATAAATTAGGGCTATGATTTTAGGATTATGATGAGATCATATTAGTGAGACCTAAAACCTTAAAATTCTAATTTAAAACATTCCTAATCGATGGGATATTGAGTTGGGGATCAATGTTTTCTGGTAAGACTAGCACATTCTTTGTATGCTCAATTAAGAGGATGATTGATCTCACAATAACTTGTGTATGATACTAATACAAAAATATCGGTGCTCATTAGAGAATGAGTTCATTGAATTGATTCAAGTCGAGAATATCTAATGGAGTCTTATCTACATGTCAATAGATGGTTCTCATAGTGGAATTGTGCATGTAATTCTTTGACCTAAAACTACCATAGAACCTTATATATATGAATCCATATTTTGGTTCATACTCATTCATGACTCAGTCATGCATGGGATGAACTAGATATGGTGAATTATATATATAAACATTTTGAGTAGGTTAACATAGAATCCATCACTCCTGGTAAGAGGAAATTGCATCCTACTTGCTTCAAACAAATGATGATTTAGGAAGACTTTGATCAAAGCATGATGAAAATTAGAAATAGTTTCTAATATTTTATTAAATAAATCATCATCATAACATTGAAAGAGAAATGAATATGATATTGGGATTGACATATTTTCGTACCCAGTCATATTCAGGATGCAGGGTGATCGAAGGATCTAGTTGCATGGTAACTTTTCACTAAAGGATATTTTTGATATTTTCATCAAAATTTTACATCTTTTGGAAAGTCACGATACATTGCTAGATGTAAATCATGTCTCGTGGATTTGATCAAATTAAAATTTTTAATTTGATCATTAAATTAGAAAGTATTCTAATTAAGTCAAATTAGGTAGGCTAGTTTTGACCTAAATCGGTTTGGTTGAGTTCTAACCAGATTAGGTCAAATCACACCCAGACCCACTACTGGTTAGATGTGGAACCTAATGGGTCACACACAAAGAAAATTGATTAAGGATCTAATTGGATTAGACCATGTTTGCAAGATGAACATGCTAGCACATGTAGAAAACCCTAGCACCCAGATTCGAATTGGATTCAAATCGGCTTCCAATTTGGGTTAATTAAGGTCTGATTGATGCAAAATTGGATTTGGTCTTAAATTGGATTAACCTAGATTGATTGGGCTTCAGATGAGGCATCACATACTAGAATCCCACATGCCAGAGAGTCTCTCTCTTATGTATGGGAAGTCTTTCATGCGCAAGAGTTTTTTGGCACATGGGATTATGTTGGCGCCTACCTTCTTTTACTTTTCCTCTTTCTCCATATCACATAAATTTTCAAATGGGCATGGACATCAGATATGGGGCACAAAAGAGTCCATATGTAGGTTAAATTCTCCATTATCTATTTAATATTTGCATGAGAAGGGACTCCTTGTCACCCAGGACTCCTTGCCGCCTAGGACTCCTTGCCGCCCACTCTTCCTTGGCGCCTCTTAGACGAAGTCAAAGTCCCTTGGAACTTTGACTATTCAAAGATTATCTCCATGCCATTTTTACTGAATGGGCATCCCACATCTAGGCCATTGGATGGCCTACTTATCTGATCTAATGGTTATATATGTTGGTGCCAAAAATAAAAGCTCGCGACTCTTCGTAAATAACTTACGTAGAATTAGTCCGAGAGTCCTTCTGCTTTAAGGCACCTCTTGGACTAAGTCTACATGTTGTTATTATCTGATGAGGTGTGAGATAGGCTGAAGGGACATGAGATAATAATTTGAAAGGGCATGAGAAAATGTGTTGGCACTCCTACGTACATTATAAATAAGGGTGCGCACCAAGAATCCGATGATTGAGAATAATTATCTTTTTTTCTTGCAAGTATTTCCTCATTATCTAATTTTCTTTCTTTCCTTCTCTTATCCAGACGTTGTCCTTATAAGGATAAGAAGTCATCTTAAGACAAAGAGATTGGGAAGAAAAATTAAGAAGACAAAAAAAAAGAAAGATAGGTAAGGAGAGGCAAGGAAGGTGACATAAAGGCTAAGGAAGGTCTTGCCCATTTAATTAAAGTTCTTATTACTAGAATTTTAATTATATAAGTCAGAGGTGTTGGTGTCTTAATCAGGTCTCCATGTGGATCAATGTTGGAGGGTAAACATGTGGGCACCTGATGGAACCCTTGATGGACTGCTGTCAGCAATTAGGGATAATTCAAGATTTAATGATAAGAGGTATGTTCTAATACTTTCTTTTATATTATAAATGCATGCTATATGATTTAATTGCTAATAAGGTGATCCTAAGGTTTGGATTTGGTTTGTATGATTTCATAATTTTGCTTTGAAAACTATGCTTTTGGCCTGAACACCAATCCTATCAGTGGTATCAAAGCAAGCCTTATTAGGTTAAATCATATAATGCTTTTCTTATAATATAATAGCATAAATAAAAAAAATGATATAATCTTTTTATTAGCATGTTATTTATATGATGAGATCATATATATATATATATATATATATATATATATATATATATATATATATATATATTATATATATATATATATATATATATATATATATATTATCATAATAAGATTATGATGTATATATTATTCTGTAAAGGTTGTCCTAACATAGTGAAAAATATTCACTATGTAATGATGGTTGTCCTAGAATAATTATACATGTTAATATATAAATAAATAAATAAATAAATAAATAAATATATATATATATATATATATTATCATAATTGATGCTTTTAGGCATTTAGTTTGATTTAAATCAGAATGTGCATCGAGAGCATTTAAATCTCTTTTTAAAAATTATATTAAGTTGTAGTATAATTAACCTATAGCTAAATTAGTTGGGATGTCTAATTGATCAATCAGTGTCTAGAAAAAATAGTTCATGATTGGTAAAGAGAACGTGATTTTTTAATTGGTTCCATTGTTTAACCTGGCCAATTTATTGGTGTCTAAGGAAAGTAATGTGGGGACTCCCACTTACTTGGCTAATTCGATTAATTTAATTCTAGATTGAAATGCTTGGTATTATATCCACTACATTAAGGCCTTCCTTCATACTAGATTCTTATTATGTTCAGAACCATATTAGTTTTGTTGTGTAACCATAAGATCTATCATGAGGAATGATGTAATATTAATCTAGTGCATTAAGATGCTTACAGAATTTTGAATATATTGCTTTGTTGTGTAACCACAAAAGTAGTTATATTTCATTTTGACTATATAGAAATGAAGGGTTCTACTTAAACTAAAATATTAAAGTTTGTTGTGCTAACACAAGGCTATTAATGTTTTAGAGATAATTTTTTTTTTCTTTTTGAGAGTTGCATAAAATGCAATTAGAAATAGTTTCCTACCTTTGAACTTATAACAGGTTTGTTATGCAACCACAAGACCTTTTATAAGGAATTAGGGTCTTATTCTCACTATGAAAATCAATTAGAGGGTTATGATTTTTGATTAAATAGTGAGAGACATAATTAAATTAAAATTTTAATTTAATTATGTTTGTCATCATGAGTTGTTTGCTTATATACTGTTCTTTATTATGTTGATTAAATGGCTTCTTCACTTTCATTGCTTTCAATTTTGGATTTAAATAAATTGACTGATCAAAATTATGTGGACTGGCTGAAAAACCTAAAAATAGTATTCAGTCAAAAAAAACTCTCCTATATTCTTGGTGCCCCTAATCCTAAGCCATTAGAAAAAAGATGCCATAGATGAAGATAAGTCCACATACAAGATGTGGCAAAATGATTTCCTTACTGTCAAATGCATCATACTTGCATCTATGAGTAATGATTTACAGAGGCAGCATGATGGCATGGACACTCAGTTCATATTGCTCAATCTAAAAGATCTTTATGGAGAGCATAGTAGAACTGCTAGATATGAGATATCTAAGCAATTATTTTGTGCTAGAATTACAAAAGAAATATCCATACAAAATCATGTTTTAATGGTAATTGACCTAATCACTCGATTAAGTCAATTAGATTTTGTTATGGATGGAGAGTTAAGTCAGGATTTGATCCTACAATCACTTCCAAAATCATTTTCTCATTTTGTCGTGAACTATCATATGAACAAACTAAATTCTTCCTTGCCTGAGCTATTAAATATGCTCAAGATAGCAGAAAGCCATATCAAGAAGGATAAGGCTCTTCTTCTTCTTGTGGATGGGATCTCCAAGAAGAAGGCCAGCAAAAAGGGTTCAAAAAGAATGTTGAATCCTAAAGATGGTATAAATAAGAAGAAAAAGGGGAAGAAGGTCTCCAGATAGACGACCTATTTTCACTACGATAAAATAGATCATTGAAAGAGAAATTGCAAGGCTTACCTCGCAACCATGAAGTCGGGTGCAAATAATGCACCAAAAGGTATGTATGAGATACGTACTATATTATCATTAAATTCTTCTATTTCAAACTCTTGGGTATTAGATACCGGCTCTGATTTTCATATCTGCAAATTTTTGTAGGGGCTACAGAAAATTAAGAGTTTGAAGAAAGGTGACTTCAAACTTTATGGTGCTGGAGGAGAGTGTATCCAAGCAGAAACTGTAGGGACAAATATATTGAAGTTACCTTCTAGAAAGATCTTAGAGCTTACAAATTATTATTATATGCCTAAGATCATTAGAAATATTATATCTATACCCTTGTTATTAAAACAAGGTTATAGTCTTAATGTAAGGAGCGAAGGTTGCTCGATTAAATATTTTAATGAAAATATTTATTTTGGCATATTTAGCAATGGTTTGTTGACTCAATGTTTGGATGACAATATATTTCATATTGATGAAAATAGAAAACGTAAGAGAGATGACATAAATAATACTTTACTTTGGCATTGTCGATTAGGTCATTTTAGTGAGGCTAGGATTAACAAGTTATACAAAGAAAAGTTCTTTGATCCTTTTGATTATGAATCATTAGAAACTTGTGAATCATGTCTCATGGGTAAAATGACTAAGACTCTATTTAGTGGATATGGAAAAAGGACAAAAGAGTTATTAGGACTTGTACATATGAATGTATGTGGTCCTATGAGAACTCAAGCTGGAGGAGGATACTCTTATTTTATAATATTCACTGATGATTTATCTAGGTTTAGATATGTGTATCTTATGAAATACAAAAAGAGTATCAAAGTATGGTCGAAAAACAAACTAGACAATGTATAAAAATCCTTCAATCTAATCGAAAAGGAGAATACTTATCTAGTGAGTTTCTAGACTATCTTAAAGTTAAAGGGATTCTCTCTGAATGAACACCTTCTTATACACTACAATTAAACGGTGTAGCTGAAAGAAAAAATCGTACCCTATTAGATATGGTACGGTCCATGATGTGCTTCACTGAATTACCTATTTCCTTCTGAGGCCATGCTCTGAAGACCGTAATTTATATCTTGAATAAAGTACCTTCTAAATCTATATCTAGTACTCCATATGAGATATGGAGAAGTAAGAAACCTAATCTTAAGTATCTTAAGATATGGGGTTATCCAGCATATGTCAAAAAAAATTTTGTACATAAGCTTGATGCTAGATCAGATAGATGTCTATTTATAGGATATCCTAGAAATAGTATAGGATATTTATTCTACCATCCTACTGAACAAAAGATATTTGTAAGTAGGCATGCCACTTTTATGGAAAAATAATTTATCCTAGAAAAGGACAGTGGCAGAAATATTGAACTTAGTGAAGTTCAAAAAAAATAAATAGAAAATTTTCAATCAAATAATCACATAAAAAAAATCAGAACACATCACTCCTATCCATAGGTCTGAAAGAGTATGACATACACCTATGAGGTATGGGTTCATTATTGAGAACAATGAAGCCCAAGTCATTGAGAATGATGAACCTCTGACCTATACGAAAGTAGTCAAAAGTAAGGACTCTTACAAATGGCTACCTGCCATGCAATTCAAAATGGAATCCATGCACACCAACAAAGTATGGACTTTGGTGGATGCACCAGAGGATATAAACCCTATTGGATGCAAATGGATTTTTAAGAAAAAGATTGGAGCAGATGGTCAAATTGAAATCTATAAGGCCAGATTGGTGGCTAAGAGTTTTAGGCAAAAATAGGGGATTGATTATGATGAAATATTTTCATATGTTGCCATGCTCAAATCTATTCGGATTATGCTTGCCATAGCAGCATACCACAACTATGAAATATGGCAAACGGATGTGAAGACCGCCTTCCTTAATGGTTTCCTTGAGGAGGAGGTCTATATATCATAGCCAGAGGGATTTGAGTCAAATGAGAGACCAAATTAGGTATGCAAGCTTAAGAGATCCATTTATAGATTAAAGCAAGCATCAAGGAGTTGGAACATTTGCTTTGATGTAACAATCAAGGAGTTTGGTTTCATCAAGAATGTGGATGAACCGTGTGTGTACAAGAAGACTAGTAGGAGTACCATAGTTTTCTTGGTTTTGTATGTAGATGACATACTCCTCATTGGGAATGATATCCTAATGTTGCAATCAATCAAATTATGGCTATCAAATAAGTTTTCCATGAAAGATTTGGGAGAAGCATCCTATATACTAGGAATAAAGATCTATAGAGATAGATCTAAGAGGATGCTAGGCTTGTCCCAATCTAGGTACATTGACTTAATACTGAAAAGATTCAGTATGGATGGGAGTAAAAGAGGTTACTTACCCATGAGTCAAGGCATACATCTCTCTAAAAAGATGTCTCTAAAGACACCTGAAGAGAGAAATAGAATGAGTTCTATTCCTTATGCTTCAGCTGTTGGATCAATAATATATGCCATGTTATGTACAAGGCCTGATGTTGCTTATGCCTTAGGCATTGCAAGTAGATTTCAAGCTGATCTAGGAGAGGATCATTGGAAAGCTATGAAAAATATTCTTAAGTACTTAAGAATGACTAAAACTATTTTTCTAGTATATAGTGGTTCTAATCTTAAACTAGAAGCATATTCTGACTCTAGTTTTCAATCAGATCCAGATGATAGCAAATCCATTTTAGGATATATCTTTACTTTAAACGGTGGAGCAGTGAGTTGAAAGAGTACTAAGCAGTCAACTATAGCTGACTCAACTATGGAGACAGAATACATAGCTGTAAGTGAAGCTGCCAAAAAAGCTGTCTGGATGAAGAAGTTCATCACAGAATTGGATGTTATTCTTAAAATTAAGAATCCAGTGCCACTTTACTATGATAATACTGGAGCTATTGCTCAAGCAAAGGAACTAAGGTCTCATCATAAATCCAAACACATTCTGAGATGCTTCCATCTCATTCGTAAAATTATTGAAAGACAAGATGTAGTCATAGAACAAGTTGACACAAAGAACAACATAGTAGATCCATTCATTAAGGCTTTACCACTGCAACTGTTTGATCGCCACCTTGATTGTATAGGAATAAAATATAAGGGCGATTGGCTTTAGTGCAAGTGAGAGATTGAAAGAAATATGCCCCCAAGCCAATCAAAATTTATTTATTTTTGGGCTATTTTTTATCTTTCAAACTCATGTAATGACATTTTAAAATAAATAAAGGCATTTATTTCATCATATGCAGTGTCTTATTATTTATTTAAGATTATGATGAAACCCATAAATTAAGGCTATGGTTTTAGGATTATGATGAGATCATACCAGTGAGACCTAAAACCTTAAAATCCTAATTTAAAATATTCCTAGTCAATGGGACATTGAGTTAGGAATCAATATTTTTTGGTAATACTAGCACATTCTTTGTATGCTGAATTGAGAGGGTGATTGATCTCACAATAACTTGTGTATGACACTAATATAAGAATATGGGTGCTCATTAGAGAATGAGTTCACTGAATTGATCCAAGTTAAGAATATTTAATGGAGTCTTATCTACATGTCAATAGATGGTTCTCATAGTGGAATTGTGCATGTAATCCTTTGACCTGAAACTACCATAGAACCTTATATATATGAATCCATATTTTGGTTCATACTCATTCATGATTTAGTCATGTATGGGATGATCTGGATATGGTGAATTATATATATGAAGGTTGTGAGTAGGTTAACATGGAATCGATCACTCCTGGTAAGAGGAAATTGCATCCTGCCTACTTCAAACAAATGATGATTCAAGAAGACTTTGATCAAAGCATGATAAAAATTAGAAATAGTTTCTAATATTTTATTAAATAAATCATCATCATAAGATTGAAAGAGAAATGAATATGATATTGGGATTGACATATTTCCATACCTAGAGTCATATTCAGGATGTAGGGTAATCAAAGGATTTAGTTGCATGGTAACTTTTCGCTGAAGGATATTTTTGATATTTTCATCAAAATTTCACATCTTTTGGAAAGTCATGATATATTGCTAGACATAAATCATATCTCGTGGGTTTGATCAAATTAAAATTTTTAATTTGATCATTAAATTAGAAAGTGTTCTAATTAAGTCAAATTGGATAGGCTAGTTTTGACCTAAATTGGTTTGGTTGAGTTCTAACCAGATTAGGTCAAATCACACCCTGACCCACTGCTGGTTAGATGTGAAACCCAATGGGTCACACACAAAAAGAATTGATTAAGGATCTAATTGGATTAGACCATGTTTGCAAGATGAACATGCTAGCACATGTAGCAAACCCTAGCACCCAGATTCGAATTGGATTCCAATCAGCTTCCAATTTGGGCTAATTAAGGTCCGATTTGAGCCAAATTGGATTTGATCTTGAATTGAATTAACCTAGACTGATTGGGCTTCAGATGAGGCATCACATACCAGATTCTCACATGCCAGAGAGTCTCTCTCTTGCATGTGAGAAGTCTTTCATGCGCAAGAGTTTTTTGGCGCATGGGATTATGTTGGTGCCTACCTTCTTTGACTTTTTCCCTTTCTCTATGTTGCATAAATTTTCAAATGGGCATGGACATCAGATATGAGGCATAGAAGAGTCCTTCTATAGGTTAAATACTCCATTATCTATTTAATATTTGCATGAGAAGGGACTCCTTGTCGCCCAGGACTCCTTGCCGCCCACTCTTCCTTGGTGCCTCTTGGACCAAGTCAAAGTCCCTTGGGACTTTAACTATTCAAAGATTATCTCCACACCATTTTTGCTGAATAGGCATCCCACATCTAGGCCATTCGATGGCCTACTTATCTGATCTAATGGTTGTATTTGTTGGCGCCAAAAATGAAAGCTCGCGACTCTTCGTAAATAACTTACATAGAATTAGTCCGAGAGTCCTACTTTAAGGAACCTCTTGGACTAAGTCTACATGTCATTATTATCTGATGAGGCATGAGATAGGCTAAAGGGACATGAGATAATAATTTGAAAGGGCACGAGAAATTGTGTTGGCACCCCTACGTACATTATAAATAAGGGTGCGCACCAAGAGTCCAATGATTAAGAATAATTATCTTTCTTTCTTGCAAGTATTTTTTCATTGTCCAATTTTCTTTCTTCCCTTCTCTTGTCCAGACCTTGTCCTTATAAGGATAAGAAGTCATCTTAAGATAAAAGAGATTAGGAAGAAAAATTAAGAAGACAAAGAAAAAGAAAGATAGGTAAGGAGAGGCAAGAAAGGTTACATAAAGGCTAAGGAAGGTCTTGCCCATTTAATTAAAATTCTTATTATTAGAATTTTAATTATATAAGTTAGAGGTACTGGTGTCTTGATCAAGTCTCCGTGTAGATCAACGTTGGAGGATGAACACGTGGGCACTTGGTAGAACCCTTGATGGACTGCTGCCAGCAATTAGGGACAATTCAGGATTTAGTGATAAGAGGTATGCTCTGATACTTTCTTTTATATTACAAATGCATGCTACATGATTTAATTGCTAATAAGGTGGTCCTAGGGTTCGGATTTGGTTTGTATGATTTCATAATTTTGCTTTGAAATCTATGCTTCCGCACTGAACACCAATCCTATCAAAATCAAATCTGATACTTTCCAGATCTGATTTGATAGATCTAATAAAATAAAATAAAATTAAAATAAATTAAATCAAAGTTAATTTATATCTTGTTCTTGGGTAATCTAATTATCTTGTGATGATCCTGTTGATTGCCTGAGATTCTGGATGCAGCCATGCAATCGTCTGACCTCTACCAGTATCCACTTGGATCGGATCTAGATATCTCTTCCTCGATCTATCCTCCAAAGATCAGATCTAGATCTGATCTTGAAGGTCTTCAAAACAACTTTTGAAGATCCGATGCCGTCTCTTGCAGCAGTGTTGCCTTCTTCCTTTCTTATCGTCTTTCTCTTGCCTAGATCACACCAAAATTGAGCCCAAAGCCTCTTGGGCATGAAGAGGAGAGAGAGGATCTGAGAAAGGCATGGAGGAGAGAGGGAGAGAGCAATGTGGTGTGGGCAAAGGGAGAAGTCTTCTAAAGCTAGGTGCAGACAGGGTTTATATAGACCCTGCTGCACCATGCAGTGCCACATCATCCCCATCAATCACGTCTCTTCATGTAATCAGATCTAAATCGAATTTATGGGATGACATCACCTGATCCAATCAGATGAGAGCCCCTCTCCAACACCCTTAGGTGGTTCCAAGACTGGTCAAAGTAGAGTTTTTTGGCGCCACCTAGTTTGATTCCAAGAAGCAACCTAGAGTCCCATCTGTATGGGACTCCAGGCATCCCTATCCTTGGGCGCACACCTCCCTAGGTGTGCACCCCCTCTTTTCCTCTTTCTAGCAAGGGGACAAGCTCCTATCTGCTCTCCTATGGGTGAATGACATATGGGCAGATGTCTAAGTGTCAAAGGTCAATATTTGACCAAAGTCAAAAGACAAGAATTAACAAATGATGAAAAGTGATAAGTGTTGTCTCAAATTTATCTCATAAATTAAGACAATCCTTTTTTGAGCTAGACAAGCTCTAGGCAGACCAAGTAAAGGTACCTAAGTGAGCACAAATATATTTGGCTCAGTCAAGATAATTTTTAATGATTGTAGAAGGAAAACATTAGGCTCAACCGTGTGCTAGCACGATTTTCTTAAACCTAATTGAATCTAATTCAAATCAATTGAACTGGGTTAGTCCAATTGATGATATCTAAATCCAAATTCTTATTTGTGTGATCTAGTTAGGTTTAGTTCTATATGATAATGGAATATGTCATGATCTCTATCATTGACATCATTGAAATACCTTTCGATGGATCAGAACTTTTCTAATTCAGACAACTGGAATGATCGATCATCCAAATCATTCTAATTGCTTCCAAAATTCATCAGTGACTCCTAGCAGTATATGATGGTAATCCATCAAAACTAAAAATAAACCTCTTGGTGCAATTACATGTGTGATTAAGTTCTTCTATCTTGAGCTCCGATCAGATTAGGTTAAGGTGAACTCGTCAAACCCTAATTTTTGTGATATAATTTAATCATTTGATTTAAGTCTAATGTAAAAATCTTAATAGAAACTCTTTCTATTATTTCACTCTACCATGACCATGGGCTTATAGACTTGATTCTCATGATCATCATAGGGTTGCTCCTCATCTACCGAGGTAGATAGATTTCCTCTTGGTGCAATCTAATTTCTACAATGAACATGCTATAGCCAACATAAACCTTAGACTTCCAAATGGCTTGGAGATCGAGTCATGGTGTAGTCAAACTATAACACCCTCAAGGTGAACTACTGATGCACCTCAGATCAAAAGACCAGACACACCACTACAGCTTTGAGCCAGTCATCGATGAGAAGGTAGACTTTCTTATGATTGCTCGATGTGGTCACGCTCAGTGTCCTCGTTCTCTAATGAGTATCTATACTCTCGCTCCGATGTCTCTACACCATAGAATCAAGACTCATCTACTATAAAGAAGTGATTGTACACCAATCTTCCAGATCAATCACCATCCTCATGATGATCCTACTTCGAGAGCATTTTATGAGTTAATAACGAAAATTCATGTCTTAAATTTTCAACTCTTAAAAATAAAAATTATCATTATCATTAACTCAAGGGATGTATCATAGATACTAAATACATGTTGTGATAGAAAATAACCCATTTTATTATTTATAGTCAAAATTATAATTTTACTCTTAGAAGTGTACAACAAGTGTCAGCCAATTCTGACTTCTAGGGCACACATATCTAATAGAATTAATCTACATAATTAAAGAACATATCATAAAATAAATAGACTACTCATGGTGACATATAAGCAATTAGATAAGAACTTATATCTAATTGTTACTCCCACTATTTTATCGAATATCATAGCCCTCTTCTATGATAGATGAGAAACCGAAATTTGGTTTCTTAGTGGGGTTGAAATCCTAATCCCTCATAAAGGCCTTGTGGTTGCACAACAAACTATTATCAGTTCAAAGATAGAAAACTCTTTTTAATTGCATCTCATGCAACTCTTAACATTACTCCTACCTCTAGCACACTGATAGCCTTGTGGTTGCTTATAGTGTCTAGTTAAGTTTGATCCTCCATTTATATATAGTCATATTTGAATAATGCTGCCCTTGTGGTTGTACAATAAAGCAACATATCCAAAAATGCCATAAGCATCTCTATGCACCAAGATGGTATTATATCATTTTCCATAGTAAGCCTTGTGGTTGCACAACAAACCTACTATGGTTCTTGACATAATATTGACCTAGCAAGAAGGAAGGCATTCATGTAGTGAACATAACACTAAGCATCCAATCATGATTTTAAATTAATCAAATTGAATAGGTAAGTGGGAGAAAGGTGGGAGTCCTTTCGTTGCTTTCCTTAGATATCAATAAGTTAGCTAGGTTAGCGAATGGAATCAATTAATAAATCATGTTTTCTTTACCAATCATGAACCACTTTCCTAGACACCAATCGATCAATTATATCCTAACTGGTTTTGCTTTTGGTTAATAACACTACAACTTAATATGATTTTTATGAGGGTTTTCCTGGTCTCATGCACATTCTAACCAATCATATTGATATAAACTTCATATTTAATAAACATATGATCTAATCATATCAATTTATATCAAATCATATGAAGCATAGTATTAAGAATATATGAATCATGGCAAATACATTTTAGCCTTTCATATTATCGTACTATCATGTTATTAGTTATATCATCATTCTAGGATAATGATGCAGCCGAGGCGTGGTAATTGTTGGGGAAGAGGATGGAAGATGCACGAAATAAAAGAAAATAGAAGAAAGAGGAAGAAAAGCTCTTCTCTCAAAATTTTATTTGATAACTCAAAATAAAACTGACTACAATGGAGGCCAAGGGCCTTATTTATAGCTAAAAATCTTAATTCAAAAGTAAAAGGACTCCTAAACTAAGTGCCAAAAGAAATTCTAAATGAAATAAAAAAGAATAAAATAAAATAAAGTCAAAGACCTGATTCCTACTTGGACTAGGAAACCAATAACCCTGCACGCTGCCGTAAGCCTATCAGACAATAAAAATTGACTCCAAAATTTGTGGTGATGGTGAAGCTACTAAAACTATAGGGCTTGGAGAGTGGTTTCTGGAATGGGGTCAAAATAAGGATTCTGATATCGGATGACAAAGTTATGACTATTCTAACTCGACACTGTTAGAATCCTGCAAATCAGTACAATCAGGTCGAATTCACATCCTTTCAGGTTCGATCCCTCAAATCCATATATTTGTCACTAAGACGTCTGCTTCATCCTCCCTTGGTTGGAAGAAACTCATCCTCGAGTTAGAAGCTTCTTTATCTGATGAATCTTCTGCATAGGAAATGAGATGCTTCACATTGAACACATCAGAGATTCGAAGATGACTTGGTAATTTCAACTAATAGGCATTGTCATTGATCTTTTTAATTATCTCAGAAGGATCCATCTTTTGTTGGCTGAACTTGTGGTATTCTCTCACTGGATATCGCTAATTGGTTAGAACGGCCCATACATAATCGTCGACTTTAAAAATTACCTTCTTTCTATGCTTATCTATAGCCTCCTTATATTTAGCATTGTTGGGTTCTATCCATTGCTTTACTGACTGATGAATTGCCTGTAGGTCTATAGCTAAATCTTCAGCCTTTATACTGGATCATCCTTTAGAACTGATCGGGGTTAAATCTAAAATGCTGCTCGGATTTGATTCATAAATGATTTAAAATAGGCTATAACCTATCGTCCTATTCATGGATTGGTTGAATGCAAATTTTGCCTATGCTAAAGTCAAATCCCACTGCTTTGGATGCTCTCCAAGAAGACTTCTTAATAGATTTCCCAAGCTCTGATTGATGGATTTGGTCTATCCATCTATCTAAGGATGATAGGCTGAACTTAGTTACAATATAGTTCTGAAACTCCTCCATAGACTCCTCCAAAAGTGGCTCATGAACTTTATGTCTTGGTTAGATGTAATAGATTTGGGTACTCTGTGAAGACACACTATTTGTTTGAAGAATAGTTGAGCAATGTTTGAAGCATCCATGGTCTTTCGATAGGCGACGAAGTGAGCCATCTTCGAGAACTTGTCTACCACAACCAGCACTGAATCACATCGTCTTTGAGAAATAGGTAGACCTAACACAAAATCCATACTGATCTCTTCCCATGGATGGTCTGGAATAGGTAGAGGGGTGTATAATCCTACATTTGTTGCTATTTTCTTAGATATTTGACAGACCCAACATCGCTCCACAAATCTGGTTACATCACGCTTCAATTTTGGTCGATAATTTTCGTTATGAATGAGTGTAAGAGTCTTGTCTCTGCCAAAGTGTCCTTCATTATGCAACTCTTGTATAATATTTTCTCACAAAGAATAATTTGGAACACATAGCTACACACCTTGAAACAAAAATCCATCATATATCTGGTAATCAGTTCAGGTATGAGAATGTACCTCTTGTAGAATTCTGCCAAAGTCAGGATTGCTGTCATTAAGATGTTTCAGAGTATCGAAACCAATCACTTCAACGTGAAGAACTCCTAGCAGCTTGGCTATCCAGCTTAATGCATCTACCACCTGATTCTGAGCACCAAATTTGTGCTTCAGAACAAAGTGAAACTCCTGTAAATAGTTCATCCACTTGATATGCCTTCAGCTTAGCTTTTCTTGACCATTAATGTATTTGAGGGCTTCATGATCAGTGTATAAGATGAACTCCCTTTGAACTAAGTAATGACACCATTGTCGAAGTGTGTTGATCACTGCATAGAATTCTACATCATATGTTGAATAATTTAGTTTGGATCTAGATAATTTTTTGCTGTGGAAATAAATAGGCCACCCCTCTTTACTTAAAACTCCATCGACTCCAGTAGAGGATGCATCACACTCCACTTTGAAAATCTTGGTGAAATAAGAAAGGGCAAGGATATCAGTAGAGGTGATCTTTAATTTGATTTTTTCAAAAGCAGCCTATGCCTCAGGTGTCCATTGAAATCACCGTCCTTTCATGCAATCAGTCATAAGAGACATTATAGAAGAAAATCCATGGATGAATCTATGGTAGAAGGATGCCAGGCCATGGAAACTTTAGACTTCAGAGATACTACATGGCACCGGCCAGTTCTGAATAGCCTAGATCTTGGATGGATCAGTCTGCTACCCTTTGGAGGAGATGATATAGCCCAGAAAGGACAAGCTATCTGCTACAAAATTGTACTTCTTAGGATTGGCGAATAACTTCTCTCTTCTCAGTGTACTTAGGATCTCCGTAAGATGCTGTAAGTGATCCTCTAAAGTAGGGCTATAAATAAGTATATCATCAAAGTAAACTATAATGAATTTAATAATATATGATTGTAGCACATGGTTCATCAGTCTCATGAAAGTACTCGGTGCGTTGGAATGTCTGAACAGCATCACCATCCATTCATACAAGCCCTTCCTTGTTTTGAAGGCTGTCTTCCATTCATCCCTAAGTCTGATCCGCAATTGATGGTAGCCACTCTTCAAATCGAATATCCTAGCCCCAGCAAGTTGATCAAGCATATCATCCAACCTTGGGATTGAAAATCGATATTTGATGGTGATCCAATTGATGGCTCGACTGTCAATGCACATACACCATGAACCATCTTTCTTTGGAACTAGCAGGGCAGGTACTATGCACGAACTCATGCTTGAATGGATGTATCCTTTGTCTAATAGCTCCTGTACCTATCGCTATGGCTCCTCATGTTCAATTGGGCTCATGTGAGACATCGGCTTGTTTGGTAGACTTGCTCCAGGAACAAGATCGATGTGGTGTTGAATATCTCATTTTGGTGGTAATCCTACAGGCAAGTCTTCAAGAAACACATCAGCAAATTTTTTGAGAATAGGATGTACCTGGGATGGAATGTCATGCTTGGCTAATTTGCCCTTCTCCACCATTGCTAGCAAGTAGCCGGCCTCCATCACCTCCTTTAGGCATGCATGTTTTGTCAGAAGATTGATGTTGGACTTCGATTTTGATTTGGATAACTGCTCTTCCTTCATCGGTGCTAGAGTGATGTTCTGACTATCTTTGAAGAATGTATATGTATTTCGTCGGCCATCATAAGTGACATTGCGGTCATACTACCACGGCCTCCCCAAAAGTAGATGGCAGGCATCCATGGCTACTACATCACACCAAATATTATCATAGTACTTCTGCCCAATCGAGAAAGATACAAGGCAACAAATAACAACAATGACTTCACTTCCTTTTTTGAACCATGAAAGTTTGTATGGCCGAGGATGTTTTTCTATTGATAGGTTGAGCTTCTTGATGGCCTCTTGGGAGATAATGTTCTCACAGCTACCGCCATCGATAATTATCTTACAAACTTTCTTCATAATTGTACAATAGGTATGAAAAATATTTGTTCACCTCCAATCTTCTTTCTCTCTTTTTCTTGGAGCCAGCAAGCTCTTTCGCACAACGAGGGCTTCTCCGCTATCTCCCAAAAGCATAGAATCATCCTCCTCACCACCAGTTTCATCATATGCAGGTTCTTGATCTTCATCAGCAGGTTCTTCTTCTTTAATTAATAGCTATTTTTTAGGACGACCAGGAGGTTTCTGGCACTCGTTCTGGGTATAACCAATCTTGACATAATTAAAGCATCTAATCATAGAAGATCTTGCTTGAATTGGTCTTGGAGGTCTCGTATCAGTAGTACGGATAGGAGGGGTAGAGGTTGGGTTGCACCGTATATCCCTTTGATTATCAATTGTCAGTGCTCGATTGGTTCATAGGGGAGGTTTAGGTCAGGGGAAAGATCTTCACCGTAATTGCTCCTCAGCCACCACAGCCCTATGATATGCTTCTTTGACTATCCACATGGTGTGAAGTCATAGGGCATCTTGAATTTGTTGTCGTAGGCCTCTGAGATATTGCACAACCATCTGCTCCTCGCTTTCAGCCAGATCATTTCACGCCACCAGCTAATAGAATTTCTCTGTATAATCATCAATGGATCTGGGGCCTTGCCGAAGATTCTGCAGGCATTGATACAGAGTTTGTGTATAGTTGAACAGTAGAAACTGCTCTCTTAATGCCTTCTTCATCTTCTCCCAATCTTGAATTTTTGGTTTGCCTCTACACTCTCGGATATTCTTCAATTATTGCCATTAAGCAGAAGCACGACCAATTAATTTATGAGCGACAAGTTTACCTTTTTATTGTCAGGAATCTCTTTGTATTCGAAGATGCGCTCGATTTGATCCAGCCAATCAAGGAACATCTTCATTTGTAGACTACCCAAATATTCAGGTAAATCTACTCTAATTGAGTCAAACCAATGGGTTGATCGCTCGAACATTTCTCCATAATCCTCTCATCGGTGTGTGGTAAGATCTCTATGAAAGGGATGTTCGAAATATGACAACTCTCCTTTAGATCTACGATCATCAGGTTCTGCCTCAGATCTCGTATTTCAGATTTCTAACTATGTAAGACGTGCAGTTAGATCCACCAATTGTCTCCTTAAATCTTTGCACTCCAACATTAGATCCCATTCTCGTTGCGTAATTTCTTCGTGGGCTGCTGTTTGATTCGCTGGTTGAGTCTTCTTGTGACCGCCACCAGCCATTTGAACTGCAGAAAAGAATCATTGATCATGGATCTAAAGGGCTCTGATACCAACTAACACAACCAAGGCACAATAATCATTGGGGAAGAGGATGGAAGATGCACGAAATAAAAGAAAATGGAAGAAAGTGGAAGAAAAGCTCTTCTCTCAGAATTTTATTTGATAACTCGAAATAAAACTAACTACAATGAAGGCCAAGGGTCTTATTTATAGATAAAAACCTTAATTTAGAAGTAAAAGGACTCCTAAACCAAGTCACAAAAGAAATTTTAAATGAAATCAAAATGAATAAAATAAAATAAAGTCAAAGACCTGATTTCTACTTGGACTAGGAAATCTAATAACCTTGCACGCTACCATAAGCCTGTCAGACAATAAAAATTGACTCCAAAATTTATGATGGTAGCAAAGCTACCAAACCTATAGGGCTCAGAGAAAGATTTTTGGAATGGGGTCATAATAAGGATTTTGATATCGGATGATAATGTTATGGCCATTCTAGCTCGGTAGTATCAAAACCCTGCAAATTAGTATAATCAGATCGAATTCGCATCCTTTCAGGTTCAATCCCTCAAATTCATATATTTGTCGGCTAAGATGTTTGCATCAGACAACCATTCACCACATAGCAGACATCCACCACTATGGTAAGGCAACCTTACAGAATAATGAATAACATGCATAAATCATATCATGAATGATAGATTATTAAATGTATCAAAATTTCATAGCATGCTTCATTATGATCAGCATATGATTAAATCAAACAAGGTTGGCTCTGATACCACTGTAGGATTATGATGGGACAGTGGATGCAAAGATTTTAAAATTTTATTTATTAATAAAATCTTAACCATCAAAACCTAGCCCAAGATCACCTTGATGATTAACAATCATATGAAAATTATTTAGATAACAAAAAGGGGTATGGTGAAATACTTGTATCGCTAAACCCTAATTCCGGTAGTATTTCAGCAGAGGTTTGGTAGAGGTTCCACCAAGCGCCCAAGTGTTTGACCTCTAACGGTGATCCACATAGGAACTAGATCAAGACACAAGCTCCTTAACCATTGGTCCTTATTGATCAATTCTTCTATGAAGAATTTGATCAACTTTTCCTCTTAATAAAATACTATAATAATTGTTAGCTTTAAAGCCACTATCTCTCATACTTCTTTCTCCCCTTGATCTTTCCTAATCCTCTTCCTAAACCCTTGTCCTAAATTAGACTCCTTGTCCTAATTAGGACCTTATCTTAATAAGAAAAGGAAGAGGACTATTTAGACACCCTGGAGAAAGAAACTGACTTCCCTTTTTCTTGACTTTCTATTTCTCTTTCTTTCTAATCTTCTTATCTTGCCTAATTTCCTTCCTAACCTATCCTTAAAGAAAGACTTCTTGTCTTAAAAATAAGATCTTATCTTAGACAAAAGAGGAAGAGGATTGAGGCTTCGACAACTTGAGATGATGTTAGAAAGAAAAGTAAACTCTCGAATGATTCTGAAGGCCTCGGGTACCCACCTATTTATAAATGGTGCACAGATGCCTTTCCCATCATCTCATGCCTTCTCAGGAAGCATCTCACACCCTCTCCTTTATTCTCATGCCACTTGATTAAGTTAGGACAGGTGGCAAACATCTGGAATTAAGAGTCACTAAAATTTTTAAGGGGCATCCATATAATCCAATGGATGTTATTCCATCAATTGGCCATCTAATGGACCATAAAGAAGGTGCCAATTCAGAAGTGGCATGGGGAAAAATGAGCATAGGGCATTGGATAAAAGTCCATAACCACTTGGACTCCAAGTCCAAGTGGCGGCAAGATTAGAGGGGGCGGCAAGGATTCAAACTTATCCATTTAATCCAATGACTAAAAGGTGATTAAGAGGCAGGACTCTTCTATGCCTCTTAGTCATCAAAAACCTATGCCATATTATTTTATGTGTGGAATTAAGTAGATAAGGATGAAACAGGAGGCGCCCCGCTCCAAGGGTTGCAAACAATCTTCATGCATACAACTACTCTATGCCCACTTTAATTGACTTGGTCAATATACCATATGAACCATGGATGGACATGGATAAGAAAGGAAACTCTCATGTAGGCATGCCACATGGGTCTTAAGAAAAAGCAGAAGGACTCTAAGTCCTTTTGCATGCCATATGTGCGCAAATATACGAGAAAAATTCCATGCACCACTTGGAAGAAGTCCAAGGTGCATGGACTCTTTCTTTTAGGCATGGATAAGGCTAAGAGGAGCCCAATGTTGGCTGCCTCTAGGTGGCTCAAACCAATTTATGTCCCATATAAAATTGGTTAGCTAAAATGCCAAGTTACGAACCAAAATCGAAATAAAACATGAATCTGATTCGAATAGGAGCTAGGGTTTGCAACACATGCTAGCCTGTTCATCCTGCAAACATGATCTAATCTAATTAGATCCCTGATTAATTTCTTTTGTATGTGGCCCATTGGATTCCACATCTAGCCAACAACAGGTCCAGGTGTAAGTTGACTTGATTCGATTAGAATCCAATCTTAATCGATTTAGGTCAAATTCAAGCTAACCCAATTTCGATAATTAGAACTCTTTCTAATTAGCGACTGAATTAAACTCTTTAATTTGAACAAACCTACAAGACAGGATTGACATCTAGTAGTGTATCGTGTCTTCCTAAAAGATATGAAATTTTAATAAAAATATCAAAAATATCCTTCAGTGGTAAGTTATCGTGCAATTCAATCCTACGATCATCTTTTATCCCGATATGAATTTGAACATGAAATAATATTAAATCTAATATCATATTCATATCGCACTCAATTTTATAATGATGATTTGATTAATAAAATATTAGAAATTATTTTTAATTTTTATTATGCTTTTATCAAAGACTTTCTGAATCATCATTCGATTGAAAAAAGTAGGATCCAATCTCCTCTTGCTAGAAGTGATCGATTCCTTATTGACTTACTTATAACCTCCATACACAATCTACCATATCCAGAATACCCCATACATGACTAAGTCATGAATGAGTATGAACCAAAATATGATTTCATGTGCACAAGATTCTATGGCAGTCTCAGGTCTAAGGATCACTTGCACTACTCCCACTCGGAGAACCATCTTTTAACATGCAAGTAAAACTTCATAAGATGTTCTCTTTTGGTGAGTCAATTTAGTAAAATCATTCTCTAATGAGCATCCACATCCTTGTACTAGTATCTCTACATAAGTGATTGTGAGATCAATCATCCTCTCCATCGAGCATACAAAGGATGTGCCAATCTTTCTGAAAATATTGATACCCGATTCAATGTACCAATGACTAGAAATATTCTAGATTAGGGTTTTAGGATTTTAGGTCTCATTGGTATGATCTCATCATTGCCCTAATCTATGGGGTTTATCATAATCTTAATAAATATAAGATGCGGCATATGATGAAATATAAAGTCTTTATATATAGATAAAAAAATATCATGTACATGAGCAGGAAGATCAAAAGAAATCCCTCGCAACACAAGTTGTGATTGGTTTCTAGGGCATAACTCTTTTAGACTCCTCCAGGAACACCACGGTATAATGGTGTGTCTAAAAGGAGAAATTGAACTTGGATAGATATGGTTTTTGCTAGCTTATTGACATCCTTCTGAAGATATGCACTCCAATCAGGTTGCTATCTTCTAAATAGGATTCCAAGTAAATCTATAGTTAAAACTTCATATAAGATATGGACATGGCGTAAGCAAGTACTCTCACACCTCAGGGTCTGGGGGTGCCCGGCTTATGTCAAGTGTTTAATGACAGACAAATATGGATCCAAGTTTCACAAGTGCACTTTCATAGGGTACCTAAAAGAAATCAAAGGATATTACTAAAAGGAATATGCCATACAAGCCAATCAAAATATGTATTATGATGGATTATTCTTTTATCTTCCAGACTCATGTAATGATATTTTTTAAATAAATAAAGGCATTTATATTTCATCATATGCTATGTCCTAATTGTTATGATGAATCCCATAGATTAGGACTATGATTTTAGGGTTATGATGAGATCATACTTGTGAGACCTAAAATCTTAAAATTTTAATCTAAAATATTTTTAGTTGATGGAACATTAAGTTGGAGATCAATATTTCTAGAAAGACTGGCACATCCTATGTATGCTCAATGGAGAGGATGATTGATCTTACAATCACTTATGTAAGATACTAATACAAGAATGTGGGTGCTTATTAGAGAATAAGTTCACTAAATTGATCTAATTTTAGAACATCTGATGAAGTCTTATCTACTTATCAAAAGATGTTTTTTATAGTGAAAGTTACGCATATAATTCTTTGACTTGAGACTGCCATAGAACCTTATATGCATGATTTCATATTTTGGTTCATACTCATTCATGACTTAGTCATATATAGAATGTTCTAGATATAGTGGATTCCATATAGAAGTTGTGAGTAGGTCAACATGAAATCAATTACTCCTAGTAAGAGGAGATCGCATCCTACTTGTTTCAATCAAATGATGATTCTGGAAGACTTTGATCAAAACATGATAAAAATTAGAAAAGATTTATAATGTTTCATTAATTGAATCATCATTATAAGATTGAGAGAAATATGAATATGATATTGGATTTGACATGATTCCATATCTAGAGTCATATTTGAAATGTAAGGTGATCATAGGATTGAATTATATGGTAACTTTTCACTAAAGAATATTTTTGGTATTTCAATCAAAATTTTATATCTTTTGGATAGACATGATACATTGCTAGACATGTAGGTTTGATCAAATTAAAGAGTTTAATTTGATCACCAATTAGAAAGGATTTTGATTGTTTGAATTGGGTTAGCTTGATTTGACCTAAATCGGTTTGGTTAAATTCTAATCAAATTAGGTCAAATCATATCCAGATCCACTGCTGGCTAGATGTGGAATCTAATGGGTCATACACAAAAAAATTGATCAAGGGTCTAATTAGATTAGATCATGTTTGTAAGTTGATCATGCTAGTACATGTTGCAAATCCTAACACCTACATTCGAATCGGATACGAATTTGATTCTAATTTGGGCTAATTAAATCCAATTTAATCCAAATCAGATTTGGTTCCATAATTGGGTTAACCCTTGGCTTGTTGATCAGGGGATTGGATGCCTCTCATTAGCATCCCACATGCCAAAGATTCTCTCTCTTGGCGCATGGGGGATTGTTTATGCACATGGGTATCTTGATGCATAGTTTGGTTGGTGGCCCCTTATTCCTTCTTATCCACTTTGTTTCACGTAATTTATTATTGACATGGACTTCTGATTAGGAGGAGGTGTAGAAGAGTCCTTCTACTACTTAAACTCCTCCATTGTTATTTGGAATTTGGATAAGGCAAGCAAGCTTGCCGACCCTCCTTTGAATGGCACCTCTTGGACCAAGAGTCCAAGGAGTATGGGACTTTGACCCATTCCAATGCCCATATCTAATATGGAACCTTCTTTATGGACCATTAGATGGTCTTCAAATCAGATCCAAGCCCTTAAATGATTGGCACCACAAATTAATCTTCGTGACACTTCAGAAAAAAACTACGTAAAATTATTCCAAAGAGTCCTTCTGCATGAAGCGTCTCTTAAAATTAATTCTATTTGATTCCACGTGTCCAAAAATTAACTTGGGGCATGAGATATTATTAGGGGGCATGAGAAATCTGATTTGATGTGGCATGAGAAATTGAAGGAGGCACTCCTACGTGAATTATAAATAGGGGGTGCACCAGGCTTTTGAGGTATTCATCCCAATCCTTCTTTCTTACAACCTTCTCCCTATTATCCAATTTCTCTCTTTCTTTCCTTGTTAAGACAAGGTTCTATTAAGAATAAGAAGTCTTCTTTAGGATAAGGGTCTAGAGAGAAAGATAAGGAAGACAAGGAGAAAAGAAAGCAAGAGAAAGGGAAGGCTAGGAGAAAGGATGAAAAGGCTAGAGGAGGTTCTACCCAAATTAAATTCATGCAATAAGAATTTAATTTAAGGAATCAATTTAAGAAGGTGTTAAAGGCTTGATCAGGTCTCCATGTGGATCAATGTTGGGGTATGAACATGTGGGCACCTGATGGAACCCTTGTCTAACCTCTACCAAAATTCAAACTCAAATATGAGTTTAGCAATTCAAGTATGTTCCTATACCCTATGTTTATGTCATAAATGCATATTATATGATTTTAATTTAATAAGATGGTCCGAGATTAGGGTTTGACTTTGGAATTTCTTTTTAAATTACTTTAAAATCCATACATTCATCCTGATTATCAAACCCTACAGTGGTATCAGAGCCACCTTTCTTAGGTTAACATATGTAGATATGCTTATTATCTTATAGAATAATGCTTAATATGATATGATCATACTTAATTGTTTATAATTAGATTATGATTTACATCATTCTATAAGGTTGCCTGACATAGTGGTGGATATCTGCTATCTGTTAGATGGTTGTCCTAGAATGATGGAATCTTAAACATGCATGTTAGTTTGCTAATATGAATGCTAATGATTTGTCATGATTGATGAGATCAATACACGTAAATGCTTCATATGAATTGCTATGATCTTTATATTCATGCTATTTAATTAGAATGTGCATTGAGACCAATTAGTCCCTCAATAAAAATTATATTAAGTTGTAGTGTAATTAACCAATAATAGAACCAATCTCAATGTAATTGATTGATCGGTATCTAGAAAAGTGGTTCATGATTGGTAAAGAGAACATAATTTCTAATTAATTTCATTGACTGGCCTAGCCAACTTGTTGGTGTCTAAGAAAAGAAATGGGGGGACCCCATCTCTCTTTCACTTACCTGGCCGATTAGATTAATTTAATTCTTGATTGAGATGCTTAGTGTTATATTCACTACATGAAAGGCCTTCCTTCATGCTAGATCATTATTATGACATGAACCGTATTAGATTTGTTGTGTAACCACAAGGCCTATTATGAGGATTAACATAATACTGACCTAGTGTATAAGATGCTTATGACATTTTTGAATATGTTGCTTTGTTGTGTAACCACAAGAGCAACAATATTCAAATTTGACTATATAAAAATGAAGGGTCCAACTTAACTAAAATATTATAATTTGTTGTGCAACCACAAGGCTATTAATATTTTGGAGGCGATGATTATATTAAGAATTGCATAAGATGTAATTGGAAAGAGTTTCCTACCTTTGAACTTGTAAAAGGTTTATTGTGCAACCACAAGACGTTTTATAAGAAATTAAGGTCTCAATCCCACTAAGAAAATCAGTTAGAATTTCTCAATCATCATATAAGAGGGCTATAATGTTTGATAAAATAGTTGGAGTCAATTAAATTAAAGTCCAAATTTAATTATGTGTCATCATGAGTTGTTTGCTTATGTAATGTTCTTTATTATATAGATTAAATTCTATATGGCTTTTTTACTTTCACTATGTGGTATATTAGATTTTAATAAATTGACTGGTCCCAATTATATAGAGTGATTGAGAAATCTAAATATTGTGCTCAATCAAGAAAAATTCTTCTATATCCTCGATGCCCCTGACCCTGAGCCAATAGGAAAAGATGCTACTGAGGAAAAAGTAGCCACATATAAGATGTGGTAAAATTATTCTTTAACTATCAAATGTATCATACTGGCCTCTATGAGTAATGAGTTACCGAGATAGCATGATGGCATAGACACTTAGTCCATATTGCTCAATCTAAAAGAGCTTTATGGAAAGCAGAGTGTGATTGCTAGATATGAGATATCTAAGCAGTTTTTCCATACCAGGATCATAGAAGGTTCATCCATACAAGATCAAGTATTGATGGTGTTAGGGATAAAATGGTCCCCACTAAAGTTCTTGCCTAAAGTCCTTAGTCACCGACCTCCTTCCTGTTGGGATTCGTCGATCCCCTCAATGACAAGTTCATGCTGCAAAACCTCATGAAAGTGCATGGGGGTTTGGCGATATGATCCTGAACAATGAAGAAAAATTTATGTTATTCTGACCTTATCCTTTGGCCAAAAATGAGTAATAGGATTGGGATCTAGTGGAACCTCCTCCGGATGACCTCCTCTAGTTGGACCTCCTCCGGATGACCTCCTAGTCGAACCTCCTCCAAACGACCTCCTCCAGTCAAGCCTCCTCCAGACAACCTCCTACAGTCGAACCTCGTACGATCGACCTCCTTTTGGTCGATCTTCTATGATCGACCTTCTTTCGATCGGTCTCCTTCTAGTCATCCGGAAGGATCTTGTCGTCCATATGAATCCAGCTACCAACTCAATATAGACCAACCCATAGGCGGGCAACCTTAAAGGAGCCCAAACTCCTCTAGGACTGTTGTGGCTTGAAGCTCTTTACCATCAATGCCTACTTCATCCAAACTTTGACCATTAATCCCCAATGAACTGGCACATCGCAACAACAGACACCACTCTCGACTGGCAAGTCACGATAATGAACACCACCCTCTGTAAGAAACTTCACATGGCCTAAGCGGCTCACCATCAGATGGTTATGACTGTCGCTATCAGTTTGTTACACTCTCCATCTATAAAAGGGACACTCCAGATATGTTTCAAAAAAAAGCTCTCTTCTCCTTCTTGTTACTCTACTTCTTTATTTCCTGAGTACTCCATTCCAATTGGCCAGAAAATTAACTTGAGCATCCGAGGGTCCTGCCAGAGCCACCCACCTCCAATTTTGACTTTATTTTATAGGTCCCATCAGTGACCTCACCTTCCTCACACCAGCCACCTTATGCATCCTCATGAATTTCTGCACCAATAAGCTTGGCGGTAGAGGAAGAGCCCTCTGAGCCCTTATTCTAAAAGGAGTGCCAAGTCGATCTTACTTGCTTTCCTTTTTCTCTTAATTTCTCAAATCCACTTCTATTTGATCTCTTCCTGCTTTAGAGAATGCTTCCAAAAAAGACCACCATCCAGTGGTCTACTGCTTCTACCACCAGATCTGAGCTGGATCCATCCATTTTGGCTCCATCATCCACCCCCATCCTCCTCCACCGATGGTCATGGTGGATCTGAAGCAGTCCAACCTACTGATGCAGCAGGTTTGATGCCTCACCAAGATGATGCAGGCCTTACAACAACCTCCGATGGTGGCCCGATCAGAAAACCCCTAGCCGAAGCTTTAGGAGCCAACACTGAAAAGGGCAACTTGGGTCAACAGATCCATCATCTCCGAAAAGGGGAAGGAGAGAGCAAGGAGTTTCTATTCTGATCATGATTCTTCTCTAGAGGAGATTTTTTTATCTACAGTTAGAGACCTTCGAAGATCCATGGTCGAGATGATACTCTCGATCAAAAACTTCAAAACATGAATCGATGGATTGAGGAGCTCTGCCATGCCGCTCCAACTCATCATGATAATATCTACACTAATCTTCCTTTCTTTATCAAAATCATACAAGAACCTATCCCACTGAACTTTAAGCTCCCTTAATTCGAGACCTATGACAGGACTTCTAATCTAGTCAACCATCTGGAGGCCTTCTGAATGATGATGCTACTTCATGGCGCACCTGACGTCATCCTATGCCAAGCTTTCCTATCTACCTTGAAGGAAGCAGCAAGAAATTGGTACTTGAGCCTTAAGCCAGGTATGATCTTCTCTTTTGATCAAATGAGCCATCAGTTTGTAGCTTATTTTATAAGCAGCCGACATCCAAGACAAGGTTCAAATTCCCTCATCAACATAAAGTAGAAAGAGAGAGAGTTAATCCGAGCTTACGTTAGCCATTTTAGTGCTGCTATGTTGGAGGTCCAAAATTTGGACCAATCTATAGCTATGGCCGCACTAAAGGATGGCCTTCAGAAAAATGATCTTCTATCTTCCCTGAAAAGAAAGTACCCTAAGAATTTTGCTAATATGCTGGCCCGGGCTAAAGGTTATGTCCGGACGGAAGAAGCCTTCAAATTGAAGGATGATGAGGCCGCAAGAGAGCGGCAAGTGGGTGAACCCAATCAACCCGCACCTGAAAGAAAGTCGAGTGAAGCTCGACCGCACTCCCGAACTCCTCCTTCCGAGCATAGACAAGCACAAACTCCTCCTCGAGCTCGTCGACAGGAAAGCCCGAATTGGAGGACCTGGTGGAACTCCTCTCCCGGAAGATTCAACAACTTTGCTTCCTTGAACTCCTTAAAGATGCAAGTGCTAAAGGAAATAAGAGAGTAGCTGACAGAGCCCGGGAAGATGCAGACTCACCCGACCAAGTGCAACCCCAATAAGTACTATCTTTACCACTGTGATATTGAAGAATGCATCCAGCTTCAGGATGAGATTGAAGCATTGATTAGGAGAGGTCCACTGGATCAATTCATCAGGCATCAACTGGAGAGGAGAGAAGATCGTCCGAGAGCCCCACCACAATCTAAACCACCTCGATGGGACAAGCTCTAAGAAGATCGACCCCCTCTTTGAGTCATCAATGCTATCGTAGGGGGACATCGATGCGGGAAAGCCAGCAAATCGACAGAGCTGGCAAAGAAATAATAGATGAGGAGCCCATCACCTTTACTGAAGAACATGACTAGGAAGTTCAGCTTTCGAACAATGACGTAGTTGTAGTTACTTTAAATATTATTGATCATGATGTACACCATGTTTTGATTGATAATGATAGTTTTGCTAATGTCTTGTTTTATGATTTCTTTTTCAAAATGTCCATATCTAATGATAGGATGGGCCCAATGAATTCCTCATTGGTAGGATTCATAGGTGATGCAGTGTCGGTGGAAGGAATAATAACTTTGCCTATGGTAGCCGGTCGATACCCAAAGCAATCTATGGCATAAGTTGATTTTTGGTAATCAAAGCCCCCTCTGCCTATAATGCGATCCTTGGCCGACCTAGGTTGAATGCACTTCGGGCTGTAGTTTCTACTTACTATCTAAAAATGAAGTTCTCAACTAGGTATGGAGTTGGAGAGATCAGAGGAGATCAAGACTAGCTCACCACTGCTACAGTATTGCTTTATAGAAAGGAAGACAAGCAGATCTTTGTCCAGTAGACAGACTTGATGCTTCTGATGATCTATCTGAAGAAAGAGGAGAACCCATCGATGATCTTAAGAAGATCCCTTTGAATGATGGAAATAAAGAACATACTATGAAGATTGGTTCAAACCTAAAAGGAGAAGTTAGAAAGTAGCTCATCACCTTCTTGCAAAGAAATGCTGATATCTTTGGTTGGATGCTTGCAGACATGCCTAGAATTGATGCAGAAGTCATGGAGCACTGCCTGGGCATAGATCTTAAGCAATGACCAGTGAAGAAGAAGAAATGCAGTTTTGCACCGAAAAGGCAGAAGGCGATAATGGATGAAGTTGACAAACTTCTTAAGGCAGGATTTATTCGAGAAGTGATTTACCTGGACTGGATTGCAAATATTGTCCTAGTCAAAAAGGCTAATGGCAAGTGAAAGATGTGCATAGACTTCATAGATTTGAATGTAGCCTACCCAAAAGATAGCTATCCTCTACCTAGGATCGACCAGCTGGTGGATGTGACTTCGGACCATGAGCTTCTCACTTTCATGGATGCCTTCTTCGGTTATAATTAGATCTAGATTGCCCTAAAAGATGAGGAGAAGACTGCTTTTATCACTGACCATGGTCTTTCTTATTACAGGATCATGCCATTTTGGCTTAAAAATATAGGTGCAACATATCAATGCCTGGTGAATAAAATTTTTAAGGAGCAGATTGGCTGCAACATGAAGGTCTATGTAGATGATAGGCTGGTCAAAAGCTGATCTTCACCAAATTAGATAGCCGACCTTGAGGAGACCTTCAGTATCCTCCGAAAGTATAAGATGAAGCTGAACCCTACGAAATGCACTTTCAAAGTAACCTTAGAGAAGTTCTTAGGACTCATGGTGTCAAGTCACGACATCGAGGCCAACCCAGAGAAGATCAGAGCCATCAAAGAAATGACTACCCCAAAAATAATAAAGAAAATCCAATGCATCACAGGCAAGATGGTAGCTCTGAATCGCTTTGTATCAAGGTCAGCATAATGCTACATGACCTTCTTCTAGGTATTCAAGCAGTCGAAGAACTTCAACTGGACTCCCGACTACCAGTAGGCTCTTGAAGAATTGAAAAGCTAACTCAACTCACCTCCACTGCTTGCCAAATCTGAACCTGGGAAAGAATTATTCCTATATCTCATCGTAACTCTTATAGCTATTGGAGTAGTACTAGTCAGAGAAAAAGCAAAAATTCAAAAGTCGATCTACTACATAAGCAGTGTCTTAAGGGATGCGGAGATAAAGTATACCAAATTAGAAAAACTAATTTATGCCTTGTTGGTTACTACCAGGAAGCTCCGACCTTACTTCTAGAGGCACACCATTACTCTCCTCACCAATCAATCCATCAAGATGATTCTTCATCGACCCGATACCTCTAGTAGAGTGGCAAAGTGGGCGATTGAGTTGACTGAATTCAACATCCACTTTCAACCTCAGCCATCCATTAAAGCTCAAATACTAGTTGATTTCATAGTAAAGTTCACTATTCTGAAGGAGACTGAACTAGAGCATTAGGAAGCCTTTATCCCAAGCACCCAAGAAGAGAAGGTCGATCTTCTTGAAAACTTCTGGGCACTATATGTGGATGGTTCATCCAATGTTTCTGGAATAGGTGCGGACTTTATTCTCATCAATCCAGAAGAAGTTATGGCAGAATACGCATTACACTTTAACTTTCCCACCACTAATAATGGAACGGAGTATGAAGCCTACTTACAGGACTAAGGATAGCCAAGGAGCTGGAAGTGCAACATTTGAAGGCCTATAGTGACTCACAATTGGTGATGGGACAAGTTAATAACTCTTTTGAAGCCCGAAAGAAAAGTATGAAAAAGTACTTGGAGAAGGTGCAGAGCTTAAGTTTGACCTTTGATAATTTTGACATTCAGCAGATCTCCAGGGCAGACAATACTAGAGCCGACCTTCTCTCTAAGCTGGCCATCCTAGCCCCAAATGAGCTATCAAAAGAAGTCCTTTCTAAGGTCTCGCAATGCCCAAGTTTGGAAGAGCCCTAGGCGGTAATGCGAATTGATCATGAGCCCAGCTGGATCGACCCATTGATAGCATATCTTAGGGAAGGAACTCTTCCCAGAGATCACAAGAAGCTTGAAAGTTAAGAAATCAAGCTTTCCGCTATATTTTGTATGAAAATAGGTTGTGTAAGAGGTCATTCTCATTGCCACTTCTTAAGTATCTCCGACCTTCAGAAGCCAGCTATGTCTTAAGGAAAGTTCATGAGGAGATTTACGAAAATCATCTAGGAGTGAGATCCCTATCATACAAGTTGCTCCATCAAGGATACTATTGGCCGACAATGCATCAAGATGTGGTGGATTATGTGAGAAAGTGTGATAGGTGTCAAAGAAATGCAAATATTCAGAGACAGCCAGCTTCGCAACTCACACCATTAAGTGCCTTCTAGTTGTTTGCACAATGAAGGATGGACATACTTGGACCATTCTCCATGATGTGTAGGCAGTGAAAGTTCCTGCTAGTGGTAGTGGATTACTTCACTAAGTGGGACGAGGTTGATCCTCTAGCAAAAATCACTGAAGCTAAAGCGTAGAACTTCATCTAGAAGTTGATTATTTGTAGGTTTGGTCTATCTTGAACATTGATCACTGATAATGGGCATCAGTTTGTAGGTATGAAGATCACTGAGTTCTATGAAGGTCTGAATATATCTCACTACTTCACATCGGTGGCTCATGTGCAAGTGAATGGTGAGGTAGCGTGACTAATAGAATTTTGCTTCAAGGGATAAAGATCTGGCTTAAAAGAGCAAAGAAAACCTGGGTAGACAAACTTTATCATGTGCATTGGGCTTACCAAACTACTCAAAGATTACCTACTAGAGAAACACCCTTTGCACTGGCTTTCGGGATGAAGGCGGTTATCTCGATCGAGCTTGAACTCTCCTCAGCACGAGTAGAGGCCTTCAATGAACAAGACAATTTGCAGGACCTTAGGGCTAACCTTGATCTACTGGAAGAAAAGAGGGAGAAGGCCTAGATTTGAATGGTAGCTTACAAGCAAAGGGTAGCCCACTACTACAATTCAAGGGTCAGAAGCAAAATCTTCAGAATAAGAGATCTCATACTTCGGTGAGTGGATATTTTGCAGCCTCAAAATCAGGAAAGGCTCATCCCAAACTGGAAAGGTCCTTACGAGGTGGTGAAAATCATCCAACCAGGAATATATTATCTAAAGGATCTCGGAGGATCTATGCACCCACAACCTTGGAATTTGGAAAATCTACGAATGTACTACTAGTAATTCAACTCCAATAAAATTTTTTTAATTTGATATTTTATTTTTGGCACAAAATCATGTAATGACAAAAAATGACCTGACCAAACTTCATCAATAAATAAAGTAGAAGACCTCTAGTTATTTAAGACAGGAGGAGAGGAGAGGCCCTTTCAATGGCCCTTTTGTGCTCCTATACCTTCGTTAGGGATAGTAGGAGGATCTCGCCCTAACAAAAGAAGGCCAACTCCATCAGGAACAAGAGAAGAGCCTCGTCCTGACAGGGAGACAAAAAAGATCAACCATATCAAGAATAGGAGGATCTCATCCTGATACGGATAATGAAGACCTTTAGTTATTTAAGATAGGAGGAGGCGAGAGATCCTTTCAACGGCCCTTTTGTGCTCCTATATCTTTGTTAGAAATAGGAGAAGGACCTCGTCCTAACAAAGAAAGGCCAACCCCATCCGAAACAGGAGGAGAACCTCATCCTAATAGGAGGACAAAAAAGGCCAATCATGTTAGGAACATGAGGAGGACCTCATCCTGACATGAACGATGAAGACTTTTGATTATTTAAGATAGAAAGAGGAGAGAGACCCTTTCAACGGTCCTTTTGTGTACCTATACCTTTGTTAGGGACAGGAGGAGAACCTCATCCTAACAAAAGAAGGCCAATTCCGTTAGGAATAGGAGGAGAATCTCGTCCTGACAGGAGGACAAAAAGGCCAACCATGTTAGGAATAGGAGAAGGATCTCATCCTAACATGGATGATGAAGACCTCCAATTATTTAAGATAGGAGGAGGGGAGCGGCCCTTTCAATGGTCATTTTGTACCTCTATATCTTTGTTAGGGATAGAGGAGGATCTCATCCTAACAAAGAAAGACCAGTTCTATCAGTAATAGGAGGAGAACCTTATTTTGATAGAGGATAAAAAAGCCAACTGTGTCAGAAATAGAAAGATGACCTCATCCTGACATGGATGATGAAGATCTCTAATTATTAAAGATAGGATGGGAGAGGTCCTTTTAACGATCCTTTTATGCCCCTATACCTTTGTTAGGGACAGGAGGAGGACCTCATCCTAATAAAGAAAGGTCAATCCCATCAAGAACAGGAGAAGAATCTCATCCTGATAGAGAGACAAAAAGGCCAACCATGTCAAAAATAAAAGGTGGATCTCATCCTGACATGAATGATGAAGATCTCCGATTATTTAAGATAGGAAGAGGGGAGAGGATCTTTCAATGGCCCTTTTGTGCTCCTATACTTTGTTAGGGATAGGAAGAGGGTCTCGTCCTGATAAAGAAAGGCCAATCCCGTTAAGAACAGGAGGAGAATCTCGTCCTGACAAGAGGACAAAAAAGACCAACCATATCAAGAACAGGAGGAGGACCTCATCCTGATAGAGTGATAAAGACTTTTGGTTATTTAAGATAGATGGAGGGGAGAGGCCCTTTCAATGATCATTTTGTGCCCCCATACCTTTGTTAGGGATAGGAGGAGGATCTCTACCTAACAAAGAAAGAACAATTCCATCAGAAATAGGAGGAGAATCTCATCCTAACCAGAAGACAGGAAGGCCATCCATGTCAGAAATAGGAAAAGAACCTCGTCCTGACATGGATAGTGAAGATCCCCAGTTATGTGAGACAAGAGAAAAATGAAGAAAATAAAGAGGTGAACAAACATTGAACCCAAGTAGAACAAAAGAATGGTTGAAGAAAGTATAGCTTCATTACAGAAAAAGTTGATTACAAAACAAGAGTCTACAAGATTGATTACAAAAAAAAAAAGAAAGAGAAAAAACTGAAGTTCTAAGAAGGATCAGGTTCTTCAGACTTCGAACTGGTAGCTATCACCAAGGATTTCTTTAGGCTGACGATCTCCTCCTCGAGCTCTTTTCTTCTTATCAAATTATCGTGGAACATCCTGTCAGCCCTCCAGTAGTTTTCTTTTGATGCTTGCAGTCTCTTCCTCAAAATTTTTGATTCAGCTTCAGCATCCTTGATGGCCTGCTATTTGCAAATCAACTGAAGCTTCAATCACTGGACTTCGGCCTTCTCCACCCCAACCAACTTCAAGAGTTCGTCCATGATCCTTTTTAGAGAGGTGATCTCTTCTGACTTCCTACTAGTGCCAGATTGGTAACTATCGATGAGTTGATATTGAAGCTGAGCCACCTCGTTGTTAGCAGCATAGAACTTCTACTCCAACAAGGATATCCTCCCACAGTAGCCTAACTGATAAGTCTCATAGGAGCTTGATGTCGTGCAACTACTTCTAGAGGGCAAAAAATCTTTGCAATCAATCCCACTCATATCGACCCTTGTCGAAAGACCATGGTGAACTTCTTTTCAGTAGATGAATTCTCTCTTCCGCCACATTGATCTCAACTTCGAGGGAGCTGACCTTCACAGTTAATGCCCAGGACTTGTCACTAAAACTTTTCTTAACCTCGGCCAACTTTCTTTCAAAGTTACCTTTTTTAATGTTGAAGCTCATGGAATCTTTCATATGCAACTTACGAAGGCGAGTGACTTCAATTATCACCTTCGAAGCATTTTATTTGACCGCTAAAGCTCATTTTTTGCCTTCTTCAACTTCTTCTTCAGATGATGGATTTTTCTCTTTAAACCTTTGACTATAGGTTTTAGAGAGATACCTTCGGATAGTAGTTTGACATCGGTTGGAGATGATTGACCCTGACTTCGATCACCAGAAGGATTCTGAATAACATTCATCATAGTGCAAGTGTAAGAAAAAAAAACTCATTTTTATTTCTCAAAATATTTTGAATATACATCAAAAAAAGGGGAAAAATATAATTATTTAAAATTTTAGACCTCAGGAGGAGCAGCAGCAGATGAAGTTGGAGCATTCTCTACCACCTCCGGCTTCAGTACAGGTCTGGACATCTTGATGATAGGTTCGGAGGGCTCAAGGATGACTTCGATGGGAGAAAGGTCGGCCATGGTAGTGGACAGCTCCGCCTCTTCATTAGGAACCTCCCCATATAAGAAGCGAGGTCGAGTTCAGGGAACTTAGTGGCCACCCGATCCTCGTAGAATTTGTATCCCTTTTGAAAGGCCTCCTAACCAAATGCAACATTCAGATCCCTCATTTTAGAGGAGACCTTGAACTCCTCCACTACCTAGATCTTCATCTCCAAGATCTGCTTCAAAGTTTGATCCTTTAGCTCGCCGACCTTAACCTCAGCCTTCTTTCTTCTCTCCTCTTTCAAGGCTAAAGCGGCCTTCAGCCCCATTGAGGTGAGCTCCTCCTTTCTGAGCATCTCCTGCAGACCTTCAATCTCGACTGCCTTCTTCTTTAAAAGGTGGTCGACCTTGGTTGAAGGACTTCCTGAGCCTTCAACACCTCCAACCTCAAGCGGTTCACCATTTTAACATGTGCGAGTATTTCATGACCCTACTTCAGTAAATGAACTATGTTATGCATCAAAAAAAAAATCGATAAGATGATTATCTTGAGGAAGGTTCCAAGGAAATTTCAGATGAGCTGCGTATGGTCGAGATCGACCATCTGATCTACCACCTCGAGCATGGCAAACTTGTTGGTTAAATCTCGGATGAGCTCTGGATTACCGAAGGGGTCTTCTCTTGGATTGTTGCTTCATCACTAGACCCGTCGGGGCGTGCCTTGCGATGCACCTTCATGATGATCTTTGTTTCCTTCTTCTTCTCCCCTTCTTCCTTTCCAGTAGGAAGCCATGGAGCTGGATCTTCAACTGGAGGATTCATGGATGATGGAGGCATGGAGCCCTCAACAACAGCACTGACCCGAGCGACGATAGCGACCTCGACACTGGCGGTAGTATCAAAGGTGCTGCAAAGCTGGAGGTGTCCATCCTAGCTTTCTTGGTAGCAGGCTCATCGGATGTAGTGCCTTTTCTTTTGCAGGCATGGAACTACTTTGAAAGCATTTCAACAGCCTTATTGTCCATCTCTACCATAAAGATAAAAGCGAGTCAGAAAAGAAGGAAGGGAAAGAAGAAAAAGGAGATGACCCACTAACTTTAGCCACATATCTGCTGGATTCAGAGGGCTAAGACTGAGGTTGAATAGGGTTTGTTCTTTTATTAGCATGGATATCATGGAAGTTTGGTAACCTTTGATTATGGTAACTGATTCTTGGTTCGCTTTCACTAATCCCGAGGCTCGGCAGACTAAATTACTCAGTTATCCCCAGGGTGGAAGTCCTAAGTGCAAGGTCGGGCAGGAAATGAAGACAAATTTTTTTTTCAATTATGGATGGAAGAGGAGGCACCCCTAAGCAATCCCTTCTTGCCAGACTAGAAGAAAGTATACCAGCAGTCCTTAGTAGTAGAGTGATGCTTGAAGGTGAAGAAGTTTTAGAAAAGAGAAATAGTGGACTGGACCTCGACAGATATATAGAGAGCAAGGAATCTTATAATAAACCTAAAGAAGTTTGGAACTACCGAGGCTAGGAAGATATTTAAAAAATAAAAAAAGAACTACAACAAAGTCAGGAAGGGAAAGCCTTAATCCAGCACGAAAAGCCTCTAGGTATAAGCAGAACTGACCTGGAGGAGGAGCACAAGCCCGACCACTTAAACTCAAAAGTTCCATCTCGTATTCGGCAAGTACCCCATATTGGATCCTAACTAATAATAGGTCTTCAGCGGTCAAAGAACATGGGACAGATCCCAGTATAAAGACTGATCAAGGTACTACCCTAGGCCCAGTTTTCATTCTAACCTCGAAGTTATTGGGGTTTGGATCGACTGAACTCCTAGAATTGCTGGACCAGAAAACCTCAGATGACATCTAGATCAAGCTAAATCAAATAAAATTTCCAAGAAAGAACTTAAAAAAAATGGGTGGTGGAAGCCCAAAAATGAAGAACAACGATGTCTACCCAGGAAAACTTGAAGAAATCCGAAGAATGCAAGAAAACTAAAAGTCAAGAGGATAGGGATGAAAGACTAACCTAGAAAAATATGGGAAGAAGACTGAAAGGATGAAAGAGGATCGAGAAAGATGCTAGTGGCCAGAAGAATTGCAGAAAGAGCAAGGATGATAAGAATAGGACACTCGAAGATGACAGAAAATGGAGGAAGGAGAAGAAGTAGAAGCCTAGGTAAAAGCAAGAAACTATAGATGGAGTTTAAATAGAAAATCAGAGCCCTAGAGGAAGTTATGATTGTAAAACTCCTTCAATCAATCCCAACCCGTCGCGTGTCCCACTCGCACCTATCACTTGGAAAAGCAATAATTGTGCCATACATGGAGCTTCGTGCCAGACAAGTTTTTGAGGGACTCCATCCACCTAAGTCATTCAACATCAAATCATAATGCTAATTTGAAAAAAGACAATAAGTTTTGTTCTCCAAGATGGAAAACTATCGAAAAATAACTTTAGCTGCAACAATTTTTCATACTCCCTTCATTCAAAATTTGAACTCAGGAGTAGGGGGGCAAGTGTTGGGGATAAAATGGTCCCCATTGAAGTTCTTGTCCAAAGTCCTTGGTCGCTGACCTCCTCCCTATTGAGATTCGTTGATCCCCTTAGTGATGAGTTTATGCTGTGGTGTTAGATATATGTGCCCTAGAAGCCAGAATTGGCTGACACTTGTAATACACTTCTAGGGGCAAAATTATAATTTTGACTAAAATCAATAAATGGGTTATTTTCTATCACATATGTGTATTTAGTGTCTGTGATACATCCTTTGAGTTAATGGTAATGATAATTCATATTTTCAAGAGTTGAAAATTTAAGACATGAATAATCATTATTAACTCATAAATTGCTCCTGACCATAGGATCATCACGAGGATGGTGATTGATCCGGAAAGGTTGGTGTACAATCGCTTCTCTTTAGTAGATGAGTCTTGAGTCTACGGTGTGGAGACACCGGAGCGAGAGTACAGGTACTCGTTAGAGAACGAGGGCACTGAGCGTGACCACCTCGAGTAGTCATTAGGAAGTCTACCTTCTCGTCAATGACTGACTCGATGCTGCAGTAGTGTGTCTGGTTCTTTGACCTGAGGATGCATCGGCAGTTCACCTTGAGGGTGTTATAGTTTGACTACACCATTACTCGATCTCCTAGCCATATGGAACCCTGAGGTGTATGTTGGCTATAGCATGTTCATTGTAGGAACTGGATTGCATCAAGATGGAATCTATCTACCTCGGTGGTAGAGGAGCAGCCCTATGATGATCATGAGAATCAAGTCCAGAAAGCCCATGGCCATGGTAGAGTGAAATAATAGAAAGAGTTTCTATTTAGATTTTCACATTGGACTTCGAATCGAATGATTACATCATATGACAGAAGACTAGGGTTTGACGAGTTCACCTTAACCCTAATCTGATCGGGGCTCAAGATAGAAGAACTTAATCACACAGGTAGCTGCACCAAGAGGTTCGCATTCAGCTCTGATGGGTTGCCACCATATACTGCTAGGTGTCACTGGTGGATTTTGGGAGCAATTAGAATGATTTAGATGATCGATCATTCTAGCTGTTCGAATCAGAAGAGTTCTGATCCATCGAAAGGAGTTTCGATGATGTCGATGATAGAGATCATGACATATCCCATTACCATACAGAACTGAACCTAACTGGGTCACACAAACAAGGGTTTGAATCTGGTGATCATCAATTGAACTAATCTAGTTCAATTGATCTGAATGAGATTCAATTAGGTTCAAGGAAATCGTGCTAGCACTCGATTGAACCTAACGTTCTTCTTTTGCTATCATAAATAAGTTGTCCTGACTGAGCCAAAGGAGTTTGTGCTCAATCAGAGGCCTTCATATGGTCTGACTGGAGGTTGTCCAAGTCAGAAAAGGTTGTCTTATTTTGTAAGACATTACCTGCCATTTTTGGTCACCTACCATTTCTTGTTCTTTGACTTTGGTCAAAAGTCTACCTTTGACTGGTCAAACGTTGACCATTGACCCTTTGACTTTTGACCACATGTCATGCACCTATTGGAGAGCTGGTGGGGGCCTTGTCCCCCTGCCAGAACCTGGCAAGGAGAAGGGCGCACGCCAAGGGTGGCGTGAGCCCAAGTAGGAGGCGCCTAGGAGTCCTTGTTGGACAAGGACTCCATCTCCCTTTTGGATTCCAATTAGAGTTCTACTAAGAATCCAAGTTTGACTGGTCTTAGGCGCCCTCTAAGGAGGAATCCAGGGGTCTCTATTCCAACCAATCAGATTTAGATCTGATTTCACAAAGGGTTGTGATTGGTTGGAGAGGAAGAGGAGTTGGATCACAAGAGGTCTATAAATAAGACCCTGCGCCCAACCCTAATTAAATGCAATTAGACCCACGCCCCAAGGCTGCCTCTCCCCTCCTTCTCCATGCCATACCTCTTCTCCCCTTCCTCTCCACGTCCAAAAGAGTTTTGGACTTAGGTTGGTGCGATTCAGATCAAGGAAAGGCGATCAAAAGCAAGAAGGCTGCGCTGCTGCAAAAGGACGACTGCAGATCTTCAAAAGGAGTTTTGAAGATCCTCCAGATCAGATCCAGATCTGATTTTTGGAGGTGTGATAGAGAAGAAGAGGATCTCCAGATCCAACCCGAGTGGATACCGGTAGAGGCCAGGCGCTTGCGTGGCTAGATCCAGAACCTTCCGCTGCAATCAGGATCATCAACAGGGTAATAGGATTACCCAAATCAAGGTAAATTAAATTTGATTTAATTTATCTTATTTTATTTTATTTATTAAAATAATAAGAATTCAGATCTAAAATATATCAAGATCTGATTGAGATCAAGAGAAAATTTTTGAAATATATCTCTTGATCTGATCAGATCTGAACGAACCTGGACCGGGAAATCAGGATTTCCCTTCAACTGGTATCAGAGCCAGGTTCTAAATTATTTAGATCTAATTTTAAATTTATTTTAATTAGAAAATAATTGATTTTAGATGTCACATGAGATGTGATCAGATCTAAAATCAAAAAAATTAAAATTAAATAATTTGGATCTAAGATTAGAAGATATGCATGACTAGTTCTAGAATAGAATAGTTCTATAGAATAGTCTTGCATGTTTTTGATTTAATTTGATTAAATCATATTTTAGATCTATTTATTTACTATTTTTTGATATTATAATATTATAATAACATCTGAAAAATAGCAAATAAAAATTATTTAATTTTTGAAATATCATATGAGATATGATTGATGCATGTCTAGACTAGTTGTAGAATAGTTCTACATAATTATCTAGATTAGAATTTATTTTGATTAGATCAATTTAAATCTAATTTTTTAGATTATTATGAGATAATTTAGATCTGAAAAACATGCATGATTTGATACATGAGATGTATGCAAAATATGCCATGATTAGATCTAATTTTGTATATGAGATATATGATATAGATCTAATTAGTTTTGTAGATTATTGATATGTTCCTGATTAAGGCGTTCCTCTTGGCCGTCCGGTCATAAGAACGAAGAAGGGTTTAAAGGCCCTCTCCTTCCATTCGATGGGGTGTTCTTATGATGTGTAGGGGTGCTGCGTGTTCGTCCTTAATCAGAAACCCAAAACTTACTTTCTGCAAAACCCTAGATCCTGAAACCCTAGGATTTATTGTGCATATTTTGTTTATGAACCCTAAACTTAATTAAGAATTAAGATTATGGAAATATTAATTAGGTCTAAAATTGAGAATTTTAGATCTAAGACATATTCATAATACTGGGTTCGGGCTTGGGTAGCTCAATTAGGTCTAAGCGGTTGATCAAACCGAATCAAGAGTTGGTTAGATGGGATCAACAATGCTTAAATTGACCAGCCTAATAGGATTAAGTCTGGGTCAAGATCGAGTCATCGATCAAGCTAAGACCTAATTAGGCTCAGTGGTTAGAGTCTGGATTGTAGGCTAACCCAATTGGTTCTGGCTCAACAATTTGGTGTCTAAGGTAAGTTTGGCAGATACGATCGACTGATTTTTAATTGGAAGCTACTCGACTCTGAATGCATTCTTGTCGAGTTAATGGCATATTCCTTCCACCGGTCTCACTTACCTGGCCATATTTGTTGACTCAGTTCTGATCTGAGGTGGTCAATAATCCGAGCTAACCCATGCCACTAGGTTAGTCATAATTGGTTATGACTATGTCAGTCTAGTTTAATGAGACCTAAATCAAATCTCCCTAAGAAAAGATTAAGTCTAAGGTCTTCCACCATTGTAGATGTGCGGGCCCTTCCCAGGGTTGATTGTTCTCGGCTGGATACAGTGGCTCAGTTGCACCGGAAAAGATGCAACCATGTCTATTAGGCATTGGATGCTATGGGCTGGAGGATGATTGGGCTCAATATTTCGGATACGGTGAGAGACTCAATTAGGAATCCAGTCTATGCAAATGGTGGGTCTGACTTAACTAAGGAGTGGATCAATATTTCCGGATACGGTGAGATTCATGAATTAGAGACCAAGTTTGGGTGCACCATGATTAGAGAATCATTGAACAAGAGTTGTTCACTCATTGGCTAACCCATCACCAATAACTGTTAGGTGAGGTGATGAGTCAGTTGGTGAGACCGCACCACCCACTAGAAATCATTAATCATGGAGATTTTTCGCATCTCTACAGAGGGAGTGTAGGGATCCGAGAAAATAGTGGGAGCTAATTTATTTAAAAATAAAATCTCTAAATAAATTGGTTAAGTCTTAATTACAATATCTAACTAGAATCTTTGACTCTCTATAGGATATTTACGTGATATAGGAACGCGATGCTGTCGTTAAGACACCGTGTTTATCAGTTTAATCCGACTTCTTAAAATCATTAAAAATGCGTAGATAGTAGTGAGTCGGGTCGAATCCACAGGGAAGGTAGTGTTTTTAGATTTGAAATCTTTGATTTTTGAAAAGAAAAAGAAAAGAAAAGTTTTTGGGAATCAAAAGTGAAGTCGGAAAATTAAAAAGCAAAAATTAAAAGGTGCAGGAAATTTAAACTTGGTACTAAGATCTACTAGTTAGATCTTAGCATCTACTTGCAATAAAATAAAAATAATAATTAAAGTGCAGAAATTAAATTACAATAAAAATAAAAAGTAAGAAATTAAAATGCAAAAATAAAATTTTTATTAATTAAAATTTTAAAATTTAAATACATAAAATTTAAAAAGAAAAAAATAAAATAAAATAGCCTGATCTCTGATCTTGGATCGGCATTGGCAGAAAGATGGTGTAGAAGCTCGGCTCTTCTTCTCGGCACCCGTTGCTTCGAAGCAGCCTTTAACCCATAGCCTGGCTTCGCCCTGTACCAAAGCTTCACCTTGATCGGAGATATTGATTTTTGATGGCCTGGGGTCCTTTTTATAGAGCTAGGAGGGCTGGATATTTTTTCTAAAGGCAATATGGGACTAATAGCCTTTGTAATCATAAAAATACAAAGAAATTTGGATAAAATTTGAATTCAAAATAGCTCTGATATGACTCTGATAAATCTGATAAAATCCAGCCATTCAATAGGAATCCAACGGTCCAAAAATCATCAAAATCGGATGCAGATAAGCTCAGATCGGGTCGGATTAAATTCTGGCCGTTGGATCGCGCTTGATCGAGGAAATCTGGCCGCAAATCGCGCTTCGGGAGTCTTGATCACCGCCGGCAGCATTCTGGACCGTCGGATCATCGCCTGGATCGAGCGCTGCCATCCGATGGTGATCCGCGTGATGTTTGTATCTGAATAAAATTCGGAAGCAACCACAGCCGTCCGATCCTGACCGCAAACAACCACATCCGTCCGATCGCGCAATAACTGTTCCCATGGACCGCGTGGACCGGCCGCACCGCACACCGCAACCAATCAGCGCCGCTGTTGTCGGACGAAAAGACTAAATTACCCTTGTGAGCCGCGATAAATTTCTGTAGACCCTTTAAGGGGTCTAGGTCCACCACGTGGCAATCTCTGATTCGCCGGAATTTGCTGAGCTGGCGGTCCACGCCTGGATCGTGGACCGGCTGATGGCTTCAACGGCTGAGTCGGCTTGATGGCTTGGCTTGGCTTGGTGGCTCGGCTTGCGGAGCCGGCTGAGCCATTTTCTTTTTTTATTTAATTTTTATTTATTTTATATTTTTAAAAATTCATATCTTTTCCATTTTAGCTCCGTTTTACTTGAAATTTATTTCGTTGTGATCAAAAAAATGAGCTCTTTCTATTGATAATAAAATTTTATTTTTTAATTTTTATTATTTTTTATTATTTTTTAATTAATTTTTTAATTAATAAAAATATGAATTTTTCAAAAATTATATATAAATTGATTATTAATTCTTAAAAATTAATATAAATTAATTAATAAATTAATACTTTTATTGATGAATTTATGATGCTTATCACACCCCCCAACTTAAGCTTTGCTCGTCCTCGAGTAAAGAAAGAATTTAGTTTTAAATACCTTTTAACTTTAGAGTTTCGAATTTTACCTAAGCAATTTTCAAAATGGCCATTGATATTCAGTAGAGCTTAAATGAGATATATCATTGGGGTATTAATACTTATCAATAGAAAAATTAAGTAAAGAACATTAAATTTTTCAGAACTTTTTCTAAATTATTCCACTTTTATCTCTGATTTGTCTAAACTTTCATATAGGCAGGTGTATTGCTACTTCCATCCTTCATTTATTAATTTTTATTTTCACATTGCCCACTTTTTGATGCGAATATCATTGCTTACTTAGGCAACGGGACCCGGTTACTCGGTGGGAAACCAATGTTTTTTTTTTTTTTTTTTTTTTTTTTTTTTAACGTTGTACCACTATTGAGTGTCTTAACTCCTTAAGCTTTCTATTTGATCCATGTAGCGAGTCTTGGGCCAATGACTCCCAAACCAGTTGGCTTTAGGGCACTAGGTATAGAATACCCCTCGGGCTTACTAGCTCGAATCAAATAGGCTACGAGTTAAGACTAGCTTTACAACGAGCTTCTTTGCCCTTCCCACCTTTTGACGCGAAACTCAATGCTTGCTTAGGCAAAGAGGCCCGGTTACTCAGTGAGAAGTACTTGGAAACTATTTTATTAAAATAAATTTTTATATGAAGAAACGTATAGTTACCCTACACAAGCCTATAAAAAGTAGACTTTTCTTTGATGCTAGTAGAAATAATTAGAAATGCTCCAAAAAAAATTTTTTTATGTTCTGGACTTAACTCTTTATTGAATTTTCTTAATACTTGATTCCTCAATATCTCATAGATTCTCTGATCTGTGCATCAATTTTCTTTTTAAAAATGCTTAGTTTAATTCGATTCTTAAGCATAATCAAGTATCTAAATACTAAATACTAACTTTTTCGAGGACTTAAAATTTTAAAATTTTTATTTTTCTCTCCCCCCAACTTAATCGACATTGTCCTCAATGGAGAAGAAAAAATAAAGGATGTAATAAAGAACATGGAAGAATACACCTAACTCAGTATATATATATTTTTATTTTTTATTATTTATTTATTTATTTATTTTTTGGTCCAGCACATGCCTTTGAAAATTTGAGCTCTCCCTCCAACTTATTCAAATTATCCTAAAAAAAGATAAACTAAAAAGATAAATTAGATAAAAACTAAATATTGGGTTGCCTCCCAACAAGCGCTAAGTTTACCGTCTTCAGCCAGACACAATGTAGCTCACTATCCTGTGTCGAATATTGGATTGACAAATTCCAATGGTTTTGGATTGCCAATCTCAGAAAGTTGATGTTGATTTTTAATCCCATTATTGATATATTCACTGTTAATTTTTGGGATATAATTTTATGATTCCATTCTCAGACCCATGTTTATTAAGAATTACTCCTATTTGTTCTTCTAAAATGCTCATGAATGGAGTTTTAGGAGTTAAGTTTGATTCAATGGGTGCTGGAATGGTGACTAAAGGCGGTTTTAATTCTGGAGGTAAATTAATGTGATCCTGCTTAAACAACTCCATTGACATTTCATTACATGCCTTTTGATTTTTATAAGAAGAACCAGCTTCTAGGGTTGAAGGGAATAGGACATTAGGTTTATAAGTCTCGGGTAAATCATCTATTCTCTTTTCCCTTATTTCTATCTCATTTAAACTGGAACTAGCATCAGTACTAATTCCTGGCTTGGGTTCTTCTATGTGGTTAGTCTCAGTACTAACCAGTTCCTCTAAATTTTTCATTTTGGCTAGCATCAGTACTAGCCTCTCTCACCTGGTCTTGGTATGGGTCCATAAGAATCCTATAGCTTTTAAGTTCAGGAATTACTTTGGTATTCTCAAATTGGAGATTCTTAGATGAAACATTAGATTGATAATTTAATCCAGGTGGTTGGTGGTCATTAGGTGGGTTGTTTGAAATTGGTAGGTTCGGTAGTTGATCTAGTTCTCTCCTCATGTTAGACTCAACTAATTATCCTATTTGAGCTTCTAGTCTGGCGATAGATTGCTGTTGAGTTAGAATTAATTGTTGAAGTTGGTTAAATCTATCATCAGCTAGATTGGTCTGTTGAGGAGGTGGGTATGAAGGCTGATTATAATATGATGGCTGGTTAAACTGACTAGGCTGACCATTATTATAGGCATAATTTTGATAATTTTGCTCAAGTGAAATTTGGGTCTGAGCCTGAGTCTGTTGGGATGTCCAAGAAAAATTAAAGTTACTCCAATCTGAATTATATGAATTTGAAAATGGGTCATTAATCAATTTGGAGTATCCTTGAGTAGCTTGAACTTGTTCTTGGATAAAATATGGAAACTGTGCAGTCATAGGATATTCACTTACATGATGGGTTGGACTAGCACAGATTGAATAATTCTCCTGATAATTAGAAGATGATGTGAATTGTGCAGGAGATTGTTGACCTAGGGTTAGGAGTTGATCTATTTTCTGAGCAAGAAGGTCAACTTTATCTAATTTTTGGACTATTAGATTCATATTAGCCATTTGATTATTATGTTTAATGTGAATCAACCATTCAATTAAGTTCAACTAAATCAGAAAAAGCGATTTCCTACCATGCATGTATTAGTGTAACCCTAATGTATGGTTTAAAAATTTTTAGAATTTTTTTTTTATTTTATTATTATTATTATTATTTTATTATATTAAAAATTAATTTTTTTTAATTATTTTTATTTATTAATTTTAATTTAATTTAATTTAATTTAATTATTAATTTTTAGTTAGTTTAATTTTTATTTTATTTTATTTTATTTTATTTTTAGAGGAGTAAGAAGAAGAAAGAAAGAAGAGTTCTAAAGAAGAGGTCCTAAGGAGTCCTAGAACTAAGAAGAAAGAGAAGAATTAGGTTTAATTAGGTTTGATGTTGGTTAGCAATCAAGTTGGTCAATCAATCCTGACTAAGGGTTATCCTAGATCTAGACAGCTCCTAACTGCCAAGGTCACCTTCAAGCCCTCCAAGTGTAGGATTAGCCAATCAACTAGCCAGGTAAGTGTAAGGTCGGTGGGAGTCCCCCCGTTGCTTGCCTTAGACACCAATTGTGCTTGGCCAGGTAAGCGAACGGAACCAATTAGAAACCACCTTCCTTCGGGCCCAATCGTCCCTGAACCACTTTCCTAGACACCAGTCAAATTGACTTATCCTAACCCGGTTCAACTCTTAGGATTCCTTATCCTATTGAGCTCGAGTTCCTAGGGTTGATGTCTAATTGATTTTAAAATTAAAGGCTTAGGTCAATGCAGGATGTTGGTTGGTTGTTTGTGGGCTAAGGAAGGGTGATCAAATCCCCACCTTATCTTGTTTAATTGGGTTGTGCCCTTAATTTGATTTAATATGAATATGCACGAAAAAAAAAAAATTCAATCAAAGGGTTTTATGCAATTTAAACTAGATGCATGCAACTAATTGAATTCTGAAAGGCTTACCTTGCCTCCAGCAATCACCAAAAAAAATAAAAATAAAAATAAAATAAAAATAAAACTAATATGATGCATGCTCTAAACAGTTAGGGTTTCTAATCTTATCATGAGGCTTTTAATTAGGTTTAAATGAATATTTTTTTAAATTAATTTAAAAATAAAATAAATAAATAAATAAATAAAAAGAAAAGAGGACTAGGGTTAGGATTGATCTCACCAGGCAAAACTTCTGATGCTTTTTGTTCTTTTTTTTTTTTTTCTACAAAATAAATAAAAAAAATTAGTAAGAAAATAAAAATTTTATTTATAATTTATTTATAGAAAAATCAAAGAGATCAAAAATTTAATATCCGTGCCTTCCCCGGCAACGGCGCCAAAAACTTGATGCGTTTGCCGAAATTATTTTTAAAATAAATCAAAGAAATCAAAATCAAAAATCAAAAACCTTCCCCGGCAACGGTGCCAAAAACTTGATAGGAACGCGATGTTGTCGTTAAGACACCGTGTTTATCAGTTTAATCCGACTTCTTAAAATCATTGAAAATGCGTAGATAGTAGTGAGTCGGGTCGAATCCACAGGGAAGGTAGTGTTTTTAGATTTGAAATCTTTGATTTTTGAAAAGAAAAAGAAAAAATTTGAAGTTTTTGGAATCAAAAGTGAAGTCGGAAAATTGAAAATAAAAATTAAAAGGATGCAGGAAATTTAAACTTGGTACTAAGATCTACTAGTTAGATCTTAGCATCTACTTGCAATAAAATAAAGCAATAATAATTAAAGTGCAGAAATTAAATTACAATAAAAATAAAAAGCAAGAAATTAAAATGCAAAAATAAAATTTTTATTAATTAAAATTTTAGAATTTAAATACATAAAATTTAAAAAGAAAAAAATAAAATAAAATAGCCTGATCTCTGATCTTGGATCGGCATTGGCAGAAAGATGGTGTAGAAGCTCGGCTCTTCTTCTCGGCACCCGTTGCTTCGAAGCAGCCTTTAACCCATAGCCTGGCTTCGCCCTGTACCAAAGCTTCACCTTGATCGGAGATGTTGATTTTTGATGGCCTGGGGTCCTTTTTATAGAGCTAGGAGGGCTGGATATTTTTTCTAAAGGCAATATGGGACTAATAGCCTTTGTAATCATCAAAATACAAAGAAATTTGGATAAAATTTGAATCAAAATAGCTCTGATATGACTCTGATAAATCTGATAAAATCCAGCCGTTCAATAGGAATCCAACGGTCCAAAAATCATCAAAATCGGATGCAGATAAGCTCAGATCGGGTCGGATTAAATTCTGGCCGTTGGATCGCGCTTGATCGAGGAAATCTGGCCGCAAATCATGCTTCGGGAGTCTTGATCACCGCCGGCAGCATTCTGGACCGTCGGATCATCGCCTGGATCGAGCGCTGCCGTCCGATGGTGATCCGCGTGATGTTTGTATCTGAATAAAATTCGGAAGCAACCACAGCCGTCCGATCCTGACCGCAAACAACCACATCCGTCCGATCGCGCAATAACTGTTCCCATGGACCGCGTGGACCGGCCGCACCGCACACCGCAACCAATCAGCGCCGCTGTTGTCGGACGAAAAGACTAAATTACCCTTGTGAGCCGCGATAAATTTCTGTAGACCCTTTAAGGGGTCTAGGTCCACCACGTGGCAATCTCTGATTCGCCGGAATTTGCTGAGCTGGCGGTCCACGCCTGGATCGTGGACCGGCTGATGGCTTCAACGGCTGAGTCGGCTTTGATGGCTTGGCTTGGCTTGGTGGCTCGGCTTGCGGAGCCGGCTGAGCCGTTTTCTTTTTTTATTTAATTTTTATTTATTTTATATTTTTAAAAATTCATATCTTTTCCATTTTAGCTCCGTTTTACTTGAAATTTATTTCGTTGTGATCAAAAAAATGAGCTCTTTCTATTGATAATAAAATTTTATTTTTTAATTTTTATTAATTTTTATTATTTTTTAATTAATTTTTTAATTAATAAAAATATGAATTTTTCAAAAATTATATATAAATTGATTATTAATTCTTAAAAATTAATATAAATTAATTAATAAATTAATACTTTTATTGATGAATTTAT